>CM044955.1:34147247-34520830 GCA_024516035.1 Bactericera cockerelli | reverse complement strand
AAAAGATATTTAAAGTAATTTTAGCAATTTTTTTTCCAAATGGTTGCAGTTCGAACCCTTGATTTGAATTTTTTTTTTTTTTTTCCAAAATTTGTTCATCGTAAGCCATAGTGACAAGAGTTTGTAGGGCAATTCACAGTATATCTTATAATCAAGAATATTATGTAATTATATTTGTTTAGGTACCTACTTCTAAAAGCTAAAAACAGAAACGATAAAAAAATAAATGTTCTTAAATTATACCAGGAGGTAAGTAGGTAGGTAGGTGCCCATTATAGTAGGTGGAGAAAGATTACAAAGAATACTAATTATTTCAGTATCTAGCAAAAAAAGTGTAGGAAGGTACCTAACTACCTAATATTATTACAAAGAAATTTAATTAATGTTAGTTAAAAGTTTATATTTTGTTCGTTAAAAATCATTATAATAATTATTATAACAATAGTGAACAATCACGAATTTGGTAGGTAAACACACTAATTTTCTTTAAAAAAATATATTTCTTTATATAAAACAATTGTTATTATTATATTAATTAATTATTAAAACTAATTATTATAAATAATTAATTAAATTAAAGTAAATAGTTAGTAACAGAAAAAAAAACTCTCAAAAAAAAAGTTACGTCTGTACACGCGCGATGAAAAAAAATCTCACATTTCAGACCGATCTGAACTTTTCGCCACGTCACGGGCAACAGAAATTGAAAATAGCTCAAGGGACTGTGGATACATCTAGATAAACATATTATCAACAGCTACTCCAGGTCCCTACAGGTTAGGACCAATATCGATCAAGTTCTAGCGTTTTTGCCGAGCGTGTGAGAATTTTTCCCTATGTGCGTGTACTCACGGGTTAACAGAGATCATTTTGGAGCTTTTAAAGTAATGTAATTCTTACATTCATACTACCTGGAAACTATTGCTTTTTTCAAGTATCTGTAGTCACCGTGGCAGAGTGAGTTAGCGCGCTAGGCATTGCACGCATGGTCATGCGCGGATATAGGGGGGGGCACGGGGGGCACGTGCCCCCCCAGATTTTTTCGGTAAGCGGTGTTTCTCAAATTTCATTATACCTAACCCCGTATAAAAAATGAGTTAGGGGGCACGGGCCCCAAAATAATTCCCAATTCTAAGACTAACCCCGTAAAAAAAAGATCTCAATAAGTTAGGGGGCACGGGACCCAAAATAGTTCCCAATTCTAAGACTAATACCGTAAAAAAAAAGATCTCAAAAAGGTAGGGGGGCACGTGACCCAAAATAATTCCCAATTCTAAAACTAATCCTGTTAAAAAGAAGATCTCAATAAGTTAGGGGGCACGGGACCCAAAATAATTCCCAATTCTAAAACTAATCCCGTTAAAAAGAAGATCTCAATAAGTTAGGGGGGCACTGGACCCAAAATAATTCCCAATTCTAAAACTAATCCCGTTAAAAAAAAGATCTCAATAAGTTAGGGGGCACGGGACCCAAAATAATTCCCAATTCTAAAACTAATCCCGTTAAAAAGAAGATCTCAATAAATTAGGGGGCACGGAACCCAAAATAATTCCCAATTCTAAGACTAATCCCGTAAAAAAAAAGATCTCAATAAGGTAGGGGGGCACGTGACCCAAAATAATTCCCAATTCTAAAACTAATCCCGTTAAAAAAAAGATCTCAATAAGTTAGGGGGCACGGGACCCAAAATAATTCCCAATTCTAAAACTAATCCCGTTAAAAAGAAGATCTCAATAAATTAGGGGGCACGGGACCCAAAATGATTCCCAATTCTAAGACTAATCCCGTAAAAAAAAAAGATCTCAATAAGATAGGGGGGCATGGGACCCAAAATAATTCCCAAATCTAAGACCAATAAGAAATAACTAAATAATAAAGTTGTCAAATCCCACACAGATTGTCAAAGAAACCTCAAATTTTACCTATAGGTAAAATTTGAGGATATATCTCTAATCTCTAGGGTTCAGCTACGCGGGGTAAGGATAACAAATGGATGGGTGACACAAAAAAATCACATTTTTCGACTGAAATTAATTTTTTTTTCTCAAAATTTATCGAGACGGCGCCACGGCGGCAGCGTATCAACTCAAAAAGAGAAAATTTTAAGCAAAAGTTCAAGTTTTCATTTGAGATATCAATCACGAAATTCTGATGAGCCGTTTTTGAGCTACGTTGAGTAAGGACATAAAATGGATGGGTAAACAAAAAGTATTTACGTTTTTTGAACTGAATGAGACTTTTCTCGAAATTTGTCCTGACGACCTATCAACTCAAAGCGAGAATGCTTTTGCAAGGGTTGGAGTCTTCATTTGACATATTGATCGCGAAATTCTGATGAGCCATTCTGATGAGCTCCAGTAAGGACAAGAAATGGATGGGTGACACGAAAAATATTGACATTTGTGTGTGTATGTGCGTGCGATAGGCTTGCGAAGCGGCTTGCTAGTTAGGTATATTGTGCGATTGTGCCCCCCCAGTACAAGAGGGCTATATCCGCGCATGCGCATGGTAACCTGGGTTCGATTCCCAGCGGGGCAGGTATTTTTCCACTCTGTAATTGGATGTTCGGGGTCCACTCATACCTTGTGAGGAAAAATGAGTAGTTACTCATAAGAGTAACTAAGAGTGGCAGCATTACCAGAGTAAAAAGAAATTAATGTAATAGAATTCGAAAAGTACAGGAGGCTCTTAGTAATGCTGCGCTATCCACAAAAATTGTGAAGAGGCCTTGTGCTTCACCACAAATAAAATCATACATACACATACTATTGCTTTTTTCATCCGAGGACGTGCAGGTATCAGTTTTGTCAGAAGTGGAATATTCAAAGGAAAAAAAATCATTACAGGGATTACTGTACTATTTACCCTGTAGAAATTATTTTTCGATAATTATCATTAGATTTTTTCAAAAAAAAAAAAAAAAAAAAAAAAAAAAAAATACAATAGCATTTTATATTACTTATAAGAGTTAAATTTTCATTAAAAGTTTTTTTTTTTAAGTTTAAATTAAATCCTCGCCAGGTTTCGTTCGGGGCGGAATCCCCGGCGCTGAGTGACCGCGGGGAGTTTCCCTCTGTTCTTCAGGACCCTGGCTCCTGCGGCGTCGCACATCCCCGCCACCATCGCCTTCCTCACGCACCACAACTGGAAAGCTGTGATCGCCCTCTCTCAGAACCTGGACCTGTACTCTCTGGTGCGTACATTTTTTCTACTTGAGAGTGCTTAACCGCGCTGAGCTAGTCGCGCGGTCTAAAGTATCACAAAAGTTTAATTCTGAGCCGGGTCTACACTAAGCGAACATTGTTAGCTAACAATGCTCGCGAACAATGTTATCTACACATTTTGTTCGCGAACATTGTTAGCTAATAATGTTCGCAGTGTGGACCCGGCAGTAGAAAATGTTTTTACGACTTGTTTGAAATAACATTGTTCGCGAACATTGTTAGCTAACAATGTTCGCTTAGTGTGGACCCGGCATGAGTTTATCACAGCTGCTACGAATCGTTTAGGAGACAGCATATTCATTTTAAGTATTACTTGATTAGAATAGATAACATATTTATCTGGTGAGAAACAGGCTCAAGAGTTGTTTTTCTTGTTGCTTGTATAACAAAAAGAGCAAGTAGATAGTGCAATGACACGCTTAAAATCATATTCCTTTAATGCTGTCATACCTGCAATAAAAATAGTTACTAGAGAGATTACTAATAAAAATTCTAATCTTACAAAGGTTATTCTTAGAAAGATATTAACTATTTTTAACTAATGGCAAACTTTAACTTATTAAAAAAAGAAGTTACCGTTGTTTGAGCATCTACAACTTGCACTTTTATATTTTAACCAAGTGTTAATTTTGTTAAATGACATTTGTACTGTACATAATGTCTGTTTATATCCAAAAAAGTGTTTAATAATAATATTCCTCCGACTCCTCAGATGATAGAATGTAATCTGAAACGTTGCAATGTGGCGTTTAGAATGATTATTAAGAGATGAAAAAAAATTCTGTATCGGCAATACATGGGACCTAGTTATTTGACTTTTTTGTCCAACATTTTGGAATTTCTAACGAGTATCAGAAGTAATTCAAAATATATCATAAATTAATTATAAATGCACTATGTAAAATGCTAATACGCTTATACATACAAAATTTCATCAAAATCAGGTGTAGTGAGATTACATAATATAATAATTTATTATATTATTTGTCAGTATAAACATCATTGTCAACATGAGAATAACAATGCTGTTGTGAATATAACAATGGAACTCAATAATTGAAACAGTATAGTAGACTTTATATCATGTTCAAACCCTATACAATGACATCTCGATTTTAGTTCTAAGAGCTGAACCCCTCCCCTATATCTTCCTGAAGTTAACCACTAATGTACATAAGCCGTGTTTATATGAAGCTGCATTGTTTTGCAAGAAGTATTAACTCGTGACAAGAGATATAGGAGGGGGAGATTATAATGGATGGGTTAGAGGCGGGGGATGATAATTATACAGCCAAGTGTATCGCGCTAAACCGTATGTACTTAGCCCATATTTCATACCTGCCTTCTACTTCCTTGTCTTACAACATTCGTTCTCATTATCTTTTCATGACCCTCTCCTTTTCTCTTTTAATTTCTCTTTTCTCCTATCTATACACTTCCTTTTCAAAATCTTATTCTCTCCTCTATCTCTCTCGCTTCCTCTCCTCTTTGTCGGACTTTTTCTTTTACTCTTACTTCCTGTCATTTTTAATTTTCCTTACTCTTTTGTTCGTGAAAGAAACGCTCCAGGGAGAAAAATCAGCTCGTACTAGAGAGAGGCAAGAGAGTCTGCCAAAATGAGGAAAATATAGAACACTGTATTTTTCTTTTAATATTCATTTATTGGATTGTAAAGTTGTAATAATTTCGTGTAGAATGCGGGTGGTAGCTGGCTACAGTAGTTATAAGATAAGACATTGCACGTTGAATTACAAGCAATTATTCGCAATGGATCATCAAAGATATGATACGACGTGCGTGGAGCAGATAATAAAATGTTGATTGGCGCCCGTCTGGCTGACTAAATTTAATGAAAATCTGAATTACCATTTACAAGATAAATAACTATTAAGTGCAAAGTTAGAGTTCACGGACAACTTCTTGATCTGCAAGATCCGCTTATTCAAAGTTGCTGAATTTTAAATGAGAACATTTTCTAACAATTTTCCTTTTTTTTAATTCGTTCGTAGTTTCTGAGATATGCGCGTTGTAAAGATTGAAAATAATAGACACAAGTAAAGTTTCTGAGTAGGTTAAGGCATGTAAAGTTTCTGAGTAGGTTAAGGCAATATTATTAAAAATAACACATTACATCGATACTAAAATACATGGTTACATAAATAATAATAAAATACATGGTTACATAAATAATAACATAAATAAGGCTAAACATAAGAGTATATATTGCTCGGAAGGAAAGTTCACCAAGCTGGAGAATCGGTTAAACCCAACTATATTGTACATTGCATAGTTAAATTAATGCACGGCGCGCATAAAACAATGATCATACCATACATAACTCATAATGATAGCCATCCGTTGCTTTTTACTTTCCTTATCCTATTTATAATAAGGAAAGTATTGTATTTGATATTTTGTTCAGACAGACTAATTCCGTCTGATATCACCAGAACAAAAAATCACCAGAACGGTAAGAGCTTTTAATTGAAATTGTCGCAATCTGCGACCGCAGGGCCGCAAAAAAGGGCCGCAAGGGCCGTTCCTTTGGATTGATTGAAAATATAAAAAATTTAGAGGACAACATTCCTAAGAATGAAAAAATAAGATGGGGTTTTTTTTTTGATATCTTGAACTTTTTGGAACTCGGCCAAAATTTACCGGTATTTTTGAAGGTCCCGCTTAGACTAATTTTTACTTTCTTTATCCTGAAGAAAAGAAAGTAACGGAATCACCCAAAATTTTCGATAGTCAATTTTCAGTGTCAAAACACGTTTCAGCCATTGATCCGTGTGTTTGTCTGTTGGTCTGTCTGTAAACAATATATCTCAAGAACGGCATAAGCTAGAAACTTGAAATTCGGTACAGAGGTTAAAATTTTTGGAGGACGCAGCACCTTTTGACCGCCATTTGGTGGCGTTTGGCGGTTCTGAGGCTAAAGATTAAGAGATATAATGAAATTTTTATGAGAACAAGTTTTTCTTGTAATAAAAAAATAATAAGGTTTACGCTGATCTTTTTTTTTTTTTTTTTTTGATATCCTAAACTTTTTGGAACGTGGTCCCAATTTACCGGTATTTTGGGGGAGACTCACTTAGACTAACTTTTTTTATTTTCTTGATGGGGTTTGTGACAGTGATTTGATATGTACACTGGTCGTCAAGGGGTTCACGCGCTAGTCTGGTAATCCAGGTAGCGTAGGGATCCGTTGGTGCGAATCCCACCCAGTGCATGAATTTTTCCTCATCAATTTGGTTTGTGATCACATGACAATAAGACTCTGAGGGTTTGGTGGTAGAAAATGCTTTGAGCATTAACCTCGCCTGGTGGTTAACTTCCAGTAAAGAGTGTTATTATTGATTTTGAGGTTTTGATTACGAATTTGACATTCAATTTCATCTAACTCTTACCGTTGAGTCACCAGTGGCGGAATTAGTGATAAAGAAAGTCGTGTGTGTGTCACACCAGATTATTTTCTTTCTTTTTTCATGACTTATGTAACATATTTTGATCCTTACTTCACTGCCCTCCTGTGCAACGCCTCACACCACTGCCTCTTTCTCCAACACATCTCTAGCCCTAACCGACACGTCATATTTTAATTATCTACTATTATTTTTTCTCGATCTTGTTATTGTGTTATCCAAAAGATGCTTTTCTACATGTATTATGTGCACCTTCAGAATTTAGAGAAGAAAAAAAAATACTTACTGAAATTTTATTCAAAACATCAAGAATCAAGAAAAATCAATTTCAATTCCTATACCTGTAGGTATTGTGTATTGTCCATGAGAAGAAAGGCAGTCTGTGAGGAGATAAGATTTCAAGTTTATAATAATATGTAAGTAGGTATACGATGCAGTTTCTTCAGTTTTCAATTCAAATCTCATGAATTTACGAAGCCGCCGGCAGTCATCATTATTTTCCAGACATGAGCTATATGAGAAATAAAATTGCAGAGACTCCTTTATGTCTTTTTCATTTTTTATGATGTCGATCAAGTCTGAATTATTTTCAAATGCTGACTCGTTTCGCATAGCACGGAGACATGCAATGTGTCACTCCAAGTGTCCCACATCTTGTTCGGACTTTACAAAATGTCCAATATTTACCTATGTCATTCTGTGTTGTCAAGGGTTGTAATTATTCCATAGAGTCGTGGAGTATCAGGTATTCAGGTAGGGTATTGGGGCCATCTTAGTGTTCTACTGTCTCACAGCATGATAAATTTTGACGTTCATTTATGACATTGAAGTGACTTAAAGCATAATATACCTATTCCTTTACATACACCATATTAAATATGTACAATGACATGGATTAATTTATTTTAAATTATTTAACCCTTGAATGTGGAAAAGTAGTTAGTAGTACTGTAGTAAATTCTAATGTAAAAAGGACTTTTTGGAAACATCATCCACATGAATATAACTTTATGTTTATAGGCACTTCGACTGATTCAAAACCCATCGTAGTTCTACCGGTTGAAACAGCACGAAGAACCTAGGGATTGAAATTTTGGTTTTTTTAAAATAGAATATAATGTACAATTTGTCTGAGTAAAAAAAAAATCAAATTTAATTCCTATACCTACATATAAACAAATACAAGATTTAATATTCCTATTTTAATTATTAAATTCCTTCAACATGTATTTTTTGATAAACCATGTTCGAACAGACATCATCTAATTTTTATCAATTATTTTTGTACAAATTTGCATTTCAGCGCACAAATGACTTAGTAACAACCTGAGATTCCAACATTACTTGCCGTACAATACATTACCTTCGCGGAGACCTGATTTATGGACCAGTTGAAAATGCCTGAAAGTAAGTTTTGCCTTTTAGTCCCGCAAACGAGTGGGAATTCTAATCCAGGTTGAAATTCTTATAAGGTTAGATATACCTGCTACAGCTGCTACTTTTCTCTCACAAAAGTCATTGAAGAAAAAGACTATTTTTCACTAATGGTAGAAAGATCTACTGAACAAATCTTGAACAAATTATAACTTACCTTCCGATTATTTTTTTATTTTGCTCTCTTTCCTAAAAACCTTAGCAATTTAGTCTTGTCCAACTTTCTTTATTTTTGTTAGCAAAAAAAGCATTATTCCTCCTTTTAATTTTTTGAAATAATAAAATTGAAGCGTTACTTTGCTAGACTCGGTACTTTGAATCCCCATTGATTACCCCGCCTCACCCCGTTTGAATGTATATTGTATTAACCTCCTCCAAGTAGAAGTCATAAAACCTTGATTTTCTTATAATAAAAGTTATCTTAAGAGCTTACAAAAGTTAAACAAGATTGAATCATTATTAATTGAGTCTTTCTTTTATGGGAGAGCACAGAAGTACGAGAAACAAAAACTTTTTGAATTTATTGTTTTTTTTTTAATAAAATATCTGTGAAAACAATGAAGGTATGCAGGGAGAACAATGTACCTACGTAGCATGAATATTTTCAATAGTGATAATTTTATTGGTTAATACCTAGTCAAAGTAGGGGTTGGGAGGTACCAGCATAATATGTATATTAATTTATTGCCATATTACGAGTATTTACCACGGGTAGATTTGAACACAAGAAAGACATCTAATCCTCTTATACTCAACGTAGCTTAACTGCGGTGATCCGATAGAAAGATGTACGAGAAGTGACACAATAATAAATAATTATCATTTAGGTAAATTAGGTTAAAGTTTTTCTTCATTTTTTTGATACTCTAACCACATCATAATGTCATCCTGGTTTGACAGAACTCTTTAGTCTTGTTTTGGGCAGAATAAATAATTAATTACAATATTATTATCTAATACCTGATGTAGTGAAGTACCTCTAGTATTCCTACGGTTACCGGAACAATCATAATATGCACACAAGCAAAGTATTTCAGACCTGTCAAAATGACGGATGATGCAGTGTCTCATATTTCTAATACCTAGCGAGCATGGGTAATTGCTACAATAGTAATGCTAAAGCAGTATCTTTATCGCAAAATGAGTAACATATAAGACAATAATATTTATAAGTAAATAATAATATCATCGGCATCACAATCATCAAAATAACATGATCCATGCATTATTGAATACAGCTTCGGGCATTCTCTTTGATCAGAAATAAAAAATGGAAAATCATACGTTCCATTTTTTCCAAGCAATATTTGTTGCTACAATAATAAATAATAATACGCTCTACAAACAGAGACACTCTTCGAACATAGAATTTCTACTTTGATTTCTATTATAATACCAATAAACCTAACAAGTGGCTAGTAGTAGAGGCACCCTCTCCTGATGCGGACTACAATCCAGGTAGCGTTGGTTCGAATCCTACCCTGTGGATGAATTTTTACCCATTAATTTGAATTTGTGACCACATAATAATAAGACTTTGAGGGTTAGGTGGTAGAAAATGCTGTGAGCATTAACCCCGCCTGGTAGTTACCTTCCACTAAAGAGTATTATTACTACGAGAAAGATAAAACAGGTTGATTTGGTCGAATAAGCCATGGAGAACTCGTAATGCCTCAAACCTGTCATATAAGAAACTATCCAATATGGCTACCGTAAATACCTTGAAAATCATGTAAAGAAAAGTAATGAATTTGATGTCATTGTTAAGATTTCTTCTGTGTTCCAACTATCCAAAATGGCCGATTTTATAAATCCAAATGGTTCATTCCATTCATCACCCATGAGGTACCTATTATAGATAAGTAACTTAGTATTAGTTTAATGTCGTCCGAAATATACAGGTAAAAGAGAACGGCACGTATAGCAAGTTAAAAGAGCGCCATATTGAACTTGATTTTATCTCCATTATTTCTCTTTTTCTTTATAAAGATTTTCTGCTTTTAAAGTTTTTGACTTAATTTTAAACTTTCTTATTCTACTTTGAAAGAAGATAAGATAATACTAAAAGCGTAGGTTCGGGAGCATTGATTTTTCAATGACAGTGATAAAAAAAGAAGGCGTTGTTTCTCTACTTCTTCACTTTCGCTCTTATCATATTTTTTAAGAAAAAATATATACATAAAGTAGGTAATTCAAAAGTAATATTCTTATGAGTAACTCTATGAGGATTTTTTTTTAATTTAATTTTTTTGGCATTGGTTATTCTCCTTATCATGGGAATTTGCCATACAGCCACTATGAGGAATTAGAACTTTGTTAACTTTTTTCGAATGCAAAATATTTTATTTCTTATATTTATTGTGTTCCGTTGTTCCTCAGGACCACGATGTCCGCATCATCATCGGCAGCTTCTCCCCCTCCGTAGCTCCCCGCCTCTTCTGCCACGCCCACAGCCTAGGCATGACCGGCCCCGAGTACGTGTGGATCCTAGCCTCCACCCCCCGCCACTGGTGGAGTGGGCGTGTCCTGGAGGGGTGTGAGGTGGAGACGGCGATAGAGGGGCTTATCCTTGTGTCCAGTCTGGGGGTCGCCGCCCCTCTGCATGCCAAGGGACTGGAGGTGAGTCATTTCATTTCATTATTCCTAATTTGACCACAGTATAGTGTTTTTGATCGGGTCAGCTTCTTATGATGACAAAATGCGCAAATCAGGCATGAACATTCAATACAATGGCGAGGCAAGAACCTAGATCGGTGACCATTCAAATTCGAATCCTCGTAATACTGGCTATTTCCGGCCCCACTCAGGCTGAGTCGGATTAATTTCAGTATCTATAGGTTGTGAGTTTCCAGCAAATGGAGGGTCGAACCCCCGTCGTTGTATGACCATGCAGTTGAAAGCCTCCCTAGATAAACAGATATGATAAATTTATAATTCATCTATTTCTTTTTTTTCTAAACAATTCACCTACCTCTTACACAATTTTAAACACGGATAAATGAGTTGTCTTTTAAATTCAAATTAATCTTAATCATTTAGGTCGGTAAAATATTCACGTTTTTCTACGTAAATGTCATTTTTCCTTGAAATTTGTCTCGATGGCCTACCAACTCAAAGCAAGAAAGTTTTAAGTAAGGGTTCGAGCTTTCATTTGATATATTGATCGCGAATTTCTGAGGAGCCCTTCTTATAGGTACGCCAGGCAAGGACAGAAAATAGATGGGTAACGCAAAAAAAATTCACGTTTTTCAACCTAAATGACATTTTTTTTAATTTGTCGCAACGAAATATTAACTCAAAGCAAGAAAGTATTAGGTGAAGGTTTGAGCTTTCATTTGACATATCGATCGCGAAATTCTGATGAGCCATTCTTGAGCTACGGTGTAGCTCGAGAATAAGGACAGAAAAATAATGGACGACAAAAAATATTCACGTTTTTTTTTAAACTAAGGGATTTTTGTGTGTGTGTGTGTGTGTGTGTGTGTGTGTGTGTCACGTGTGTGTGTCTGTGTATGAGTGTATGGTGTGATGTGTGTGCATTGTGTGTTTAGTGGGCTGGCGAAGGGGCGGGTGTAACCCGCTAGTACATGCATATTGTATAATAACTCTAAATAACCTTTGAACTATTATTTCAAAAGCTTATTGCTGTAGGTAGACATCAGACTAAAAAGTTGTTACGTTCTCCAGAACGTTTCTAGCTCTCACTACAATTTATTTCAGAACTAGGATGAATTTTACAGGTTGGTTACAAATGATTTCGTATCTATTTTTGTACCCAAGTAATGTAGTACAATATAACGGGAAACTATTACCACTTTACATCAGTATAGATTTTAATTTGTTTCAGTATAGACTCACTTCTTTACTCAGTATAAATTTTAATTGTTTCAGTATAGATCACTTCTTTACATCAGTATAGATTTTAATTTGTTTCAGTATAGACTCACTTCTTTACATCAGTATAGATTTTAATTTGTTTCAGTATAGACACTTCTTACACAGAAAACGGTAGGTACCGCGAGTTGTCAACGTCATGAATGTCGATTCTACCTACCTAGGTAGAATTGACATCCATACTTATCTACTACATATACCTTATTTCTCGATGTTGCTCAGATTTATACACAGTGAGACGACACACAGTATATGTATACTTAAATATTCCATAGTATACTTTTGTTTTTTTTTTTAAGGAAAATACGGTCACACAGTATAGGTAATTACCTACGTAGTGAGATCTATGATACTTGTGGATACTTGTGGAAAAACTATTATTTCAAAAGCTTATTGCTGTAGGTAGAGACATCAGACTAAAAAGTTGTTACGTTCTCCAGAACGTTTCTAGCTCTCACTACAATTTATTTCAGAACCAGGATGAATTTTACAGGTTGGTTACAAATGATTTCGTATCTATTTTTGTACCCAAGTAATGTAGTACAATATAACGGGAAACTATTACCACTTTACATCAGTATAGATTTTAATTTGTTTCAGTATAGACTCACTTCTTTAAGTACATCAGTATAAATTTTAATTTGTTTCAGTATAGACTCACTTCTTTACATCAGTATAAATTTTAATTTGTTTCAGTATAGACTCACTTCTTTACATCAGTATAAATTTTAATTTGTTTCAGTATAGACTCACTTCTTTACATCAGTATAGATTTTAATTTGTTTCAGTATAGACTCACTTCTTTACATCAGTATAGATTTTAATTTGTTTCAGTATAGACACTTAGATAGGGACGTGAACCACAGAAACGGTAGGTGCCGCGAGTGTCAACGTCATGAATGTCGATTCTACCTACCTAGGTAGAATTGACATCCATACTTATCTACTACATTATACCTTATTTCTCGATGTTGCTCAGATTTATACACAGTGAGACGACACACAGTATAATATGTATACTTAAATATTCCATAGTATACTTTTGTTTTTTTTTTTAAGGAAAATACGGTCACACAGTATAGGTAATTACCTACGTAGTGAGATCTATGATACTTGTGGAAAACATGTGCGTTACCACAAACATACATACCTAATCATTACCATCATAGGGTGGCGTCATCGTGAACGATGGTAGCCAGACAGTGGAGGAATGACTCAGCAGTTCTATCACTGTCTTTACAAGGAGGCTAATAATTTACAAGGGCCCCCAGTACCAAGCCAATGCTGGTTTTACTCCCTGTTTATAGTCCCTAATAACTACCTTTTTTTACAATTGTGTCTATGTAGATTTAAAATAAAGACTTTTTTCTTCTTGTATGAGTTTTGTTATCAAGTCCAAATTGAATTATACTTACTATTCATAATAGTTGTTGGAAATTTATTCCATGAGAGGAGTTTCTAGACATTATTTCTCCCCATCTAAATTCACTCACCTTTGTTCCCACCTGAATAATCTTCCCTTACAATCTCGAGGAATCCAAGCTTGTAAATAAGATTAATTACTTCAGGAAACCTTCAGGGAGAAGTCTTGCAGAAAAAGAAAAAAATAACTTCCAACTTTTGGGTTGGAGTAGATACCTGTTCCTTGCTGAAATACTTCTTGTATCAATTTTATGCTTTCCCTTTAACCTTTTTACATGTCACATTTGTTTTTGTTTTTTCTTTTTCTCTTTTGACAAACGATAAGTCTGGAAATGAAAACATCAAAGGTTCAGAACAAAATAACAAGGGTAGATGAGCTTGTTCTCAGAAAATAAATATAGCATTTGAAAATAAAATATTTTGAAAATGTTTTTAGGTTAGATTAGAATAAAAAGTTAGGCGACCTAAAATTTGTTAAAATGCCTCTAACTCCTCATCATACAATACTCATCATTATATTAACAAAGTAGGTAGAGGTACCAGTTACTAAGCAGCACACCAAGTTTAGAAACACCTCAAGGCGAGATACGTTAACAGCAACTAATGGAAACCACGCAGCAACTTTTCTCAGAGCTCCCAGGTATGCATGCTTTTCAACAAACTTTATTGAATCTTCCTTCTCAACACAAAATACAACCATGTTGTGAATTATAGGAAAAATTAGATATTGGAATCTCAACGAACAAAAATGTCAGGAAAAGAACATGGAAGTAAAACACGGGCATTAATTAAAAGCAAGAAGACAAGTGACAAAACGACCATTGATCTGTAAACACCACCGTCCACAATGTCAGAGTGTGACCTTTTTTCCCCTATGTATCCTTCTAAAGGGGGGATGGGCGGATTTCACAGGAACCTGTGGGGATTAGCTATTTGTTCTGGGATATGAGACACAAAAAACCCTCAATTCACGTCCTCGTCCCGAGGAGGCAACAGAAGCTAACTTTCCCAAACAAATGAATATAAAATATTATGCTAGAATGAAAAAAAAAAAAAAAAAATATGTCTTTCAGATGAAATCTCTGGGAATGCTCGACTCGAATATTTACGGAGGGATTTTTCAATGTTTTTTTATGCAACATTGGACGGGGCAGGGGGGGGGGGGGGGGGGGGTACACCCCTTGTCCTGGGGACTGAGGACCTGGAGCTCATGGACAAACCGTGCGTTTTATTGAAGTCACCCGGAGCTAATGCTGAGTAGGTACGCAAATAATATCTAAAAATTCCAACACTTGTTTTTTTTTTTAAATGAAATTTATGATAATAATTATTATTAATTAATTAGATTCAAATTAGAAACCATTTTGAACAGAAATAAGAAAACGTCGTACAATGTGCAATGAATAAAAATTTACCAAACCCATCTAAAACTATCCCTAAATTGGAAAAAAAAAAAATACTAAAAGTTTCTACATTTTACTTAAAAAATTACATAAAAAAAATACATCTCAGGTCAAAGTCTAGGATTGATGGACATTCAACTGATGCAGATTATAATTATGTATTTTGCACAACCTCTTCGAGAATGAATGAGAAAATTGAGTCCCATAAGCAATAAAATTCTAACATAAATTTTGTTTTTGGTTCCCTCTCCAATCTCTCCACTCACAGGCATCAATTATTGAAAATATGCTGGATGGAAAGTGCAGTGTCCCATGTCTCTAATATTTCGCAATATCCTCTAAATATACGATCGCATTTCATGGTTGATTTCATAGAGCTGTTGTTTTATTGCAGTTATAAATTTTAAAATCAAGCGAATGTGTCAGTTGTACTGACCATAATGCTGTCACAATTTCATTAAAGCGGGATAAACATGGGCTTGTACATAATAGGACTATAACAAACCCTATTTATTATGCCTGAATAGGAAGCTTTTTTTACTCAGCAGAATTTTATCACAATAAAACGTAAAATTCACGAGGTAATAAAAAAATATTCAGCCAGCGTTCATCTAAATTACTGAAACACCAGTTTTTTTAATATGAAATCACTAAAAAAGTTAAAAAAAAAAACCCAGATTGTTTAGTACTTGGTGGCTGGCCACTCAAATACAAAGCCTTCTAATATGCATTTGATTAGCAATAATCAGTATTGCGTCGGGAATGCTAATTATTTTCGACGGAATCTTGGCTAGGTGAGTATTTTGGTTTAAGTAATAATTTATTTATGATTCCTTCTTAGATTTCTTAGAAGCTTTAGCTTAGGAAAAATACCTTTTTAAATTTTATCCTGTATTCCTGTTATTAAATTAACAATCAAATATTTTTTTGTTGTTGCAAATAACATCTTTTATTACTCTAAACGTAGGTATATTTGTTCAGGTAAAAGCATGAAGCTTCTAATAGTAGATAGCTTCGTAGTTTCTCAAGTTTCCGACTACAGAGGGGTTGCGTGGACTGCAGTGTGCCGTCTTCATTAAAACTTACCTAGGTACTACCGTTTCCTTTCTCTATTTGCTCTTTGTACTTCTTTGTCGATGAGGCTTTCAAGTAAAGTTTTTCCTGGACTTCTCTCCCCGTACCTAATACAATCTTACTCCTTTTTCCTCTCTCTTAATCTCCCTCGCTGTCTCTAAATCTCTCTTTATCTTCCTCTATTCCTCTCTTTCTCCCTTTCTTATTATTATTATTATTGAACACTTTATTAGAAGGACAAATACCAAATAGTTAAAATAAATAAATTACGAAATGGATGGTAATAAAAATAAGAAAATACGTGAATACAATATTTACAGATGTCCTAACTACAATGCTGATGGGTACTTGCCTTTCTTTCTCTTTTTGTCCCTCCAATTATACGTCTTCTTAGAAATATTTAAGCTACTGAAGCACGCAAAAACATGTTGTAGAAATATTTCTGCAATATCGAGCGTGTGTATGAAATATTACACTTACTCTCAAGTTATAAACTTAAGTGAGTGGTCAGCACGGAATAGCAAGTTGTTTTGGATTACAAGTACAAGGTTTTTTACTCCATTCGTTAGACACCTTCATCAACCTCACCCAGCGTGTATTGGGCCGGTAACATTTAATACTAAAGTCGAGGCGCATGGCGGCGGCAGTACACTTGGCCAGGTTTCGGCATAGACAGGAATACTATAGTATTACACGAAACATTTCGAGCTGTGTTAACCCCTTATAGTTTTTTTTTTTTTTTTTTAAGAGGAATGTTTTATTTATTTTTTATTAAATATAAAAAACTTGTCCCAGGGACCGTCCTTCTGGAAGGGAACCGAGGATGCAAGAAGCATTTCCTCTTTGAATGGCCAGACCAATTTTTTGGTAAAGAAAATGATTGGAACGCGGATCACCCGTAATTCCAATCAATTTCTTTCCCAAATGGTCTAACCATTTTTTAGATTCCACGCTCCAAGCACCCATGGTTTCCACAGCAACAGGTTGGAATATGTAGCCTCTCTCTTTGATTTCAATGTATTTTGTATGTTTCAATCTTGAAGCTGTTTCAGCTGCTGCCCCTGCCTCTCTTGATGTTTTTGCTATATAAGTGGAGGCAAAGGTATCGACACATGTCGCATCCCAGACTAAACCCCTTATAGTTATCTTCGCTAGAAATCACCGTGACCGAGTGGAGTAGAACACTATGACTGCACAGTTGGTGACCTGGATTTTTATATTTGATATAATCGGTTTAAATGGTAGTTTTACACATATTTTCCAAACCTTTACTATAAATTTTTGTCATTTTTGAAACTTTAACCTGATAATGTGTTAATTTCTGATAAAACTTCTGCAATTGTAAAAGGAAGTCATGTGATCTTCACACCAGTTTATAAACTTTGTAGACAGTGCCTGTATGACGTTGCTTAACTTTTTTTATAAACTAAAACAGTGTAGTTATCTTCCTTTCCTCCGCTTGATGGGCTTTTTCATTTTTGAAGTTGAACTTGACCCTTGTTTTTCTTCACATATTTGTTTTCGTGGGATTGGTATCACAAGAACTTGAACTTATGTAACTCACCAAGTCCTAATATCCTTGCTGACTGTTGCTTAACTCAAGCCAACTAGTGTATTCAACGCGCCATTGATGCTGGCTATGACATGTGGGGCTACTTTATGGTAACAAGGCAGAGAATGTTTTTTTTACTTAAAGATTGAATGTTGGTTACTTATTTATATAGGTACTGAGATAGTAGTGCCCAATAATTTTATTTACAATTTTTTTTTTCTCTTTTGCATAATTTCTACATCATCCTTATCATGCCAAACGGTCAAGAATGCAATCATGCATGTAAGACTAAGAATCCAACAATTTTCTAGACCGACATTTGTAGATATAATAATTATAATATTATCTAATATTTGTGCAACACGTACGGCATGTAGCATATGTCTTACTGATGTTATTTTCCTGATACAAAGAAGCAAGCCAGATGGAACATATTTCAGTAATGTGTTTATTTCCAGCCTCCTAGGAATACTGAGCACAGCTGGCCTCTCACCCGATACAAGAGCTGACGGGTCAGGTGTGCCAAATTGAATGTAGCTTATTTTCCCTTCCAAGCAGCTTCCAACTTTCTTGTCGTAATGTTGCTTCTTGCAAATTGTGTATGATATTTCCTGGTAGAAAGATATCGTAATCTTGGAAATGATATAAGAACAAGAAACAAGCTACCTACGATGCTTTTTAAACTCTTTCCGTCTCTCTCTTTCACCAATATTCTTCCTCTGCTGTTTATCCTCCATTACCCCTAATCCCCTCTCTCCCCACACACCTTATTCCTTGCTATTTCATCTCAAGGATTATCAAGGGATTCCTTCATGTTTTCTTTCTATTCTTCCTCCTACATTCTCTGCAGTCTCTTCAAATAAGTAAATAGCTGAAAAAGCACTGTTGTTTTTACCGACGTGCACACTTGTAATATAAATAAAACCCTCATGAAACCGCTACACTACAGTGCTACAAGGCGACTCACTTTCAACACAGCAACTTTTTCATAACAAATTCATTTAGAAAGTTTTATTGAAAAGAGGTGAAGTTTGCAAGGGACCTCGGGATATAACTTTATGTGAAAAGTTCAAAGCCAATAGTTTCATAATATTATGCATAATATATCAAATATGCATTAAGAAAAAATGGAGGGATTCAAATATTTTCCTCAGACTGTTTAATTTTTATAAGCTATACTTATAATTATGTATGTTGTGTATGTTCCTATAATACTTCAACAGTAATTACCTAACTATCTATATTAAATTTTTGTTTGAAGAAAATAAAATGATTTTTCTTTTCCTCCTATATAGAAATTTCATTAAGAGAGACAGAGAGTAAGCTAATATTTCACTGAAAGTCCCTTGAGTTTTCAGTAATTTTAAAGTACTGGAGTGCATTTTTCACCAGCTAAGTCTTTGCATTACCGGTTTCCTGCTTTCAAACAAATTCTCTTTTTAGTTCATTTAAAAGAACTTCAGCTCAATAACAAACAGCATAATGCTTGTTGGGTTTTTTTAGAGTAAGATATCAGTCAACAAAATAAGAAGTATAAGTAATAAGTTCCGAACGAGTGCAGAAGCACAGGATTTCCCTCTCCATTCTTGTTCTTCTGAAACCAAACTACTGTGAATGAGTTTCCTTTTTTTATCTAGTTAGCTTTGATTCACACTCTCTTACTCTCTAAAGATGAAAGTTTTAAATGAAAAACAGCATTTGGAACAAAGTTTGCTGTACAAACTTTGCAATAATTCAATTTGATGTAATACCGCTCTATGCTAAATTTGAGATCTTGCGTGGCGTTAATATATTCAAAATTTATTACAACGCAAGAGGGTATTTATTCTCGCTCTTGTTTTGTCTTAATTATGAATTAAAAAATATCTTATTTTAATTCATAATTAAAATAAGATATATCTTATTTTAATGAGGCGCCTCTCTCTGCGCACTACAAAAGAAAGATGGTGGTCTCAGACCTATTGCTATTGGCTCTGTTTTTCGAAGAATTACAGCAAAAGTTGCTTGTTTTGCAGTAAAAGATGAACTCTCTGGTTATCTCCTTCCTAAACAACTTGGATTTGGAACGAAGCTTGGATGTGAAGCCGCGATCCACAGTGTTAGATCTTCTCTAATGGATCCCTCGAACAATGGAAAAGTATTACTGAAAATCGACTTTTCCAATGCTTTCAATTCCTGCGAAAGAGACACCATGCTCTTGAATGTAAGAGAAAAGGCTCCAAAACTTTATAATTTTTTATGGCAGTGTTATCGGCATCCATCCAACTTGATGTTTGGAGATGAGCCTATCCTTTCACAAGTAGGCCCTCAACAAGGTGATCCTTGTGGGCCTTTGTGCTTCAGTCTGGCCATTCATCCCATAATTGAATCTTTGAAGGCATGTCTCAATATTTGGTATCTTGATGACGGTTCCTTGTTTGACACTCCAGATATTGTGCTTGAAGATTTTGAAAAGATTGTAAGACAGGCCGAAGTCATTGGTTTGAAAATAAATCCTGCCAAATGTGAACTGTTTTTCTATGATGATCTATATGACGATGACCAGTTCAAGAGATTTCAACTTTTAGCTCCTGGTATCCAGTTGAAGCACAAATCTAACCTAGAACTTTTAGGTTCTCCAATCTATGATGCAGCAGTGGAAGATTTTGCAAAAGAGAAATTTGTAAAAATAACTACCATGATGGATAGACTCAAAGATGTTCAGGCTCATTACGCATACTTCCTGTTAAAGAATTGCCTCTCTATACCGAAGTTGAATTACGTGCTTCGCACATCATGCATTTGGAAGTTTCCTCACTTGTTACATCATATTGATGACGAAATAAAGAAAGCCCTGGAAGAAACACTGAATGTTGCCCTAGACGATACCCAATGGACACAATCCAGTTTACCAATAAAAAAAGGTGGCCTTGGTATTAGAAAAACCTGTGATGTCGCCCTCCCAGCTTTTCTGTCTTCTGCTTATGGGGTGAGGGAGCTCGTATCTACCATAATAACTATCCAGGATTACGAGTTAAACTTACCCTATTTGAAAGATGCTCTGGAAACCTGGCAACCTCAAGAAATACCTGCAATCACTTCACTCCAAAAGAACTGGGACGAGATTCATGTAGAGACCATCGTATCAAATCTGCTTTTCCCATCTGATACAGATAGATATCGATTTCAGCTTTTACAAAATCCTTGGTCTGGAGCATGGCTGAACTCCATTCCCTGTCCAAACTTAGGCACACTGTTGGATAACAACACAATGAAGATCTGTGTTGGCCTCCGTCTTGGCTGTACTCTATGTAGAGCTCACCAGTGTCAATGTGGAGAAGAGGCTGATTCCTTAGGACATCATGGCTTGAGATGTAAGAAAAATCCAGGAAGGTATTCTCGCCATTCTGAGATAAATTTTATAATCAAACGAGCTCTTCAATCCATAAACATAAGCTCTCAGTTGGAACCTGCTGGGCTGATGCGAGAAGATGGGAAGAGGCCGGATGGCGTAACAAATGTTGCTTGGGAGAGGGGACGTGCGCTGGTGTGGGATGCAACCTGTTCTGATTCGCTAGCGAGAACTAACAGAAACGATGCTGAAGGACCTGGATTTTCCTCTGAGAACGCTGCACGCAAAAAGCACTTGAAATACTCAAGGATAAAAGACAATTATAGCTTTCTTGCGTTCTCAGTTGAAACGTTGGGTCCTTGGGCAGCTGAGTCGATTTCTTTTCTAAAAAAGATTGGCTCTGCCCTTCAGCGCGTTTCTGGTGATTCTCGCTCGCATCAGTTCCTGATACAAAAAATATCACAGGCCATCCAAAGGGGCAATAGCTCGAGCATCAGAGGCACGCTTCCTCTAGGTAGTGAGATGGAAGAAATATTTTACCTTTGAAATATAAACACACATAAAATATGCTTCAAAAAAAAAAAAAAAAAAAAAAAAAAAAAAAAAAAAAAAAAAATCTTATTCATTGTGTGCGAGTGTATAATAAGTAGTAGAGAAGGCTGAGGTCCAAATTAGAAAACAAGATTTAAGTTTAGTTAAGCCAGACTCTGTGACTAGTTATACAACTTGAGAGCGTGTCTGGCTTATTCTAACTTTAATCCTATTAAAAATAAAATACTTTCCTTATTATAGGATAAGGAAAGTAAAAATTGGCCCTAACTGACTGGTGCTCGTATTTTACTCATTAATTTGTTCTATTGACCTGAGTAGCTCGACCGTTCCACAGCAGTCTTGTAACCTGAAGTTTGGTAATTCGATTATCAAGCATAAACATTTTTACCGTGGTGGGTTCAAGTAAAAATGACTTTGGTATATACTCTGGGCTAACAGCTGGGCGGCCCCAAAAGTGCACAAATTAATGTTTTCATTATTTTGAATCTCATCGAGTGGGGAGGAATTGAATGAAACGTGTTGTTGGTTGTTGATGTGTTTATTTCTTTTAAATAATGTGAGTTAGGTCTACACCTACAGTTCATAGAACCACTAGTGTCCACAAAATTATCTATATTGCTGAGTGCAGAGACGAGCCTATTGTTGTGGTGTTTAAATTTCAGGCAAACCAACCCTTTTAATCCGCCTCTATAGAGCCCCAGGGGTACAATTTGTAGTCATTGTTTATTTAGGCGATAAATATTTCAAAACTAAGCTCCTCTCTATCTCTCTTCCTATGTATAGTGAAGAGAATGGGAGATATTTTAATTTTCTCCTCTCTGTCAATATAAAACGTTTGTGTGCGAGAGAGATAGGCAACCTAACATCATCTGTCTGTAACAAATACCTTTAATATGTACAGTTCAATTTGAAAAGCTCCATGGAAAAGATACCGGTGCTTTCCTGGTTTTCTTGAAGTTCTTGAAAATTTAAAACTTTTGAATATTACTTGAAAGTTAGTGCAACGTCTAGCGAGATTAGGACTACAAACCTACATTCAAATCCTCGTGATACTGGCTAATGCTGGACCAATCAATAATGGGTGAGGTTAATGTCTCTAGCTCGTTTGTAAGTTTCCGGAAAATGGAGGGTAAAATAACCAAATTAATTCCAATGTATATTTATGTAAGTGAATATTAATATCTACAAAATAAAAGGTTGAAAAGTCTTGATGTCTCTGAGATTATAAAAATCTTGAGTGACACATATACCCAGTTCAGGAAATCACGTTTATATTTTAAATATCAAAGCAATATTTTAAGCAAATAATCATTTATGCTAAAATACAAACTGAAAATACAAATATGAATACCTATCATCAGTTTTCAATATTGGAAACGCTACCAATGTGGTTCGAAATGGAAATATTATAAACGGAGACGTACCTACTCCTCTAATCCGCTTAAAGAAAATCCTTTCCGCCCTTTTGCTGATGTGGTCAGAATACGTCTTTCTTGGCGCTTTCATAATACCTACCTGAATTGAAAAAATCAGTAGGACCGCTTTTTGAAAAAATATACTAAGTAGAAACCATCCTGAATAAATGCACGACTCAATCTCGTATAGGTACCTAATAATAAATTGGTTTGATATCTGGAATATCAAGAACATAGTCAAAAAACAATACTTTCTAGACCTTGTAGGTAACATAGAGTAATATAGTATTATAATCACTCATTTATAACTTGCCTTATCTCCGTAATTTAAATTGCCCTGGAACCGCATTCGCATTACTTCAGGGTATTTCACCTTTACACCCATGCCGTTCCAAAAACAGAAAAACTCGAGAATTTTCAGCTGCGGCCGGGATTCGAATCCACAATTTCCGGATCAGTAACCAACACTCCTAACCACTGAGCCACGGAAGTCGAAAATTTCTAGATAGAAAATAGATAACATCTAGTTGTATAAATTATAATGTTTGCTAACGTTTCTTAATATCTTAGGTCATTTCCACCATCATAACGGTTCGAATTTGAATCGTCCTTCACAAAGTCCTAATCTGGAAGTAGCTTAGCGTCAGATTTCTTATGAAAACTGGTATATTCAACGTGCCCTTCACGCTGGCATTAAAAGGAGTTTTAAAATAATACCTTATTTTTCACCGTGTCAAAGCTCATTCATTTTCTCTTACCTAGGTCTCCAGGGATAAGAGCTTGGGGCTCGCATCTTTTCTTCAACAATATGATTCACCTTCTTTACCCTATTATCATTAGGTGTTCTGCACTGATGAAAGTTAGGTTGCTTAGGTAAACTTTACTAGGTATCGTACAAAGTTAATGCTATTACAGTAATGGTTGATACTATCTACTTAACAGTAGTTCATTTCTGAATTGTGATCTCTAGGAGACGAGCAGTTAAGTTTAAGTAGTGACAATAGTTATTATTTATTTTTAATGAAGCACACTACTTCACTAATCTGAAGTTCATTGGTAAGCTCTAATCTCTGGTTTTTTTTTTAATTTGTGCCATATGATATTGACCACAGTATTGTATGTTTGTATGTCAGGGCGGTTTCTCTTAAGGTTCAATAGTTCACTGAACCCCAATGTAAATGAGCCACATGGAAAAAACGAAAAATACACGACAAAATTCATTTTGAATCTCTTATTTTACTTCAAATATACAACAATGGCAACATTGTAAGAAATGAGGCTTCCAAAGCACTACTAGCGCCTCAGGTCTCACGCAGATGATTCATAAACGTGCTTTGGGAGTCAAGTGGTTAAGGTGGTAGTCTGGTAATCTAGGTCGTAGGGATCGCACTCAATCCCATCCAATGCATGATTTTTTCTCTTTTGTATATGACCACATAATAATAAGACTCTGAGAGTTAGGTGGAAGAAAATGCTTTAAGCATTAACCTCGCCTGGTGGTTACTTTCCTCTAAAGTCTAAAGCGTATTATTATTATGAACCAGGTTTGCCCCCAGTGTCCACAGAGACTAAACATAGTTGCAGTAAAATAGTTTTCTACCCTGACACTACCTCCATGTTCCTCAGGTGGACGTCTCATTCCTGCACAACCTACCACAGCCGCAGAGCCAGTATGTCCACCTGACGTATGATGCGGTGTGGGTGGTGGCCCGCGGCATGCGGCACCTGCTGTCCCGCAACGCTAGTTTGGTGCGGGACTTTGCCTACAACAGGCGGGACATCGCCACCCAGCTGCTACACAGCCTGGGCCAGGTGGAGTTCGTGGGAGTCTCGGTAAGTGAGAGGGCAACTAATTTTGAACACCACACCAGGTTGTGATACAAGGACGTCCTAGCTCTAGTATGCATGTCAGGTTCGAACTTTGGCTATCATAATAATGTTTTTTTTTTTTAATTTGTCAGCTGCTATTTGAAAAGTTGAGCGGAACTTTTATCGAACCCAGTTCTTCCTATACTGACAGGTGGACCAAGTAGTCTGCAAGGGACCATAATAGTCCCCTTTGCTAGCAATTTAAACAAAATCTCATTTATTGGTAGAATCATTGGTGATTAGTGAAAGTTCTTACCTGTTTTGAGCGAGTACGAACAACTATAATAATTTTACATATGTTGAAAACCATTCACTGAAACAGAAGGTCGACGTTCTGGAAAGTACCTACTTTAGGCAGCAAATTAATTTTGATACTATTGCCATATTATTGTAATACATTATACATTGTACCTAACATTATCGATTGCTTTTTACAGGGACCTTTGTCATTTGACGGTGCGGATAGGATTGGAATTTCGGCTTTCTACCAAATTCAAAGTAAGTACCCAGATGTCCACCTATTTAATATTTGTCGAATAGAAACCGTACGTACTATATTTTGGTCTACAAATCTAGGAACATACAAAACTTGAGTTAATCTTAAGCTTAAGTCCGTTATGAAATTAGTCCAATCTAATATAAAATGCCTTTTGAAACTTTTGTTTATAGATGTAAGCTGTAACGGACACAGGGCTAACTATATTCTATATTACACCTGTATTTTCTTACTCCGAACAATGCCAGAGATTTTCGAAACAATCGAATATATACTTACTAGTATTGCTTGTTTATTTGAATAATAAATTCCTAGGTAGCTATTCAGTTTTCATTTCTAATTAGAGTAATGCCCTCCTCGTTAAACCAACAGCTTGAAAGTCCCTTAACTCAGCTAACTTCCACACTTCAAATGTCCAAAGTAAATAACGGCCGTCGCGACGCAAGAACAGAGGAAAGGAAACTGAAATTATTCCGACGTTTACTCAAATTAGAATGGCAGACTCTTCCACTCTACTTCAACCGCAGCTCATTGCTATCAGAAAGTTTTCTTCCAATGAAATTAGCATCCTTTATGAGAATGAGACTTGACAATAGCTCAAACTCTTTCCAACTGTGTATACTTATGTATATTCATCTCTTGAGAAAAGGAACTACCTTGTTTAGATATAAATGTTTTTTCATGTCTAAGATATTTTTTACTTTCCTTATCCTATAATAAGGAAAGTATTGTATTCGTCGAAAATTTGACCTACCCAGTTTTTCACATTTCTGGACGAATCATAGCCTCAGGATACCAAAAAAGTTGTTTTCAGCCATTGGTCCGTGCGTCTGTCTGTCTGTGTGTCTGTGTGTGAACAGGATATCTCAAGAACGGTAAGAGCTAGAGACTTGAAATTTGGTATGGAAATTAATTTTATACACCAGACAAACCACGAAACTTTTGGTTGCAATTGGCCGCAGAATGCGGCCGCAGGGCCGCAAATATTGGCCGCAAGCGCCGTTTCTATGAATTGGTTAAAGATACAAAAAAAGTTAGAGGACAACATTTTCTTAGATTAAAAAAACAATAGGAGTCTATTCTGATCATTTTTTTGATATCTTGAACTTTTTTGAACTCGGCCCCAATTTACCGGTATTTTGGGGGGGACCCGCTTGGACTAATTTTTTAATTATACATCCTAGATGGGAGTTGTGACATATCAAATCCAATGATTTTAAGGTGCTGATTACGAATTTGATGTTTATTTTTAGGTAAATGTTACCTTTGAGTCACCAGTGGCTTTTGGTCCCGTTTCCATTCCTAATATGATAAGGAAAGTCATGTGATGTTTACACCAGATTTTTATTTATTTATATAGGTTAGAAATTTTTCAACGGTATTCTACAGGGGGGGTTCGGTCTACAAGCAAGTTCTGTCCAACCGGGGAACCAAACGCAAGACCCCTGGACTAAGAGCATTTAGTGATAAATTTATATGAAAAAGGCTGAAGATAAACATCTCATTATAAAAAGCATAAAAACCTTTACCAGGAGATGGTGTTTAGTTCTGAATGAGTACGGTTACAAGTTGTTATGCATGCGTTGACTCGAATGCAATTATTGTAATGAGCGAACTGTATTCAGGTATTCATGGTTGAAAAGTGAAAAGCAGACAACAAGCAGGAAGCAAAAGGGGAAGAGTAGAATAAATTGAGACAGAAATGTAGCTTCTGAATGTAAGGGACAGAAAACCTGAGTAGAAATAATTTATGACTGCCCCTACACGAGGGCCGCTGAGTCCTGGACCCAGCCCCGACCTCCCAGCACAGACGAGAGATAAAGCTGAAAACGGATATTGTGATTCATTGTGTAGGTACTTAGGAGACTTTTTTAAGCAATAGAGACTGAAAAACAGAGCTGGTGAAAAAAAAGATAAAACGAGAGGAGCTTTAGAAAAACACGGATATACAAAACTGTGGAGTAGAGTAAAAGAATGTGGAAGAGGCAGAGCAAGGAGCAGTGTAAGAAGGATGTGGAAGAGGCAGAGCAAGGAGCAGTGTAAGAAGGATGTGGAAGAGGCAAGGCGAGGGAGGATGGTGAGGTAGAGAGCAGGAAGAGTCATGAATGAGTTATGAGTTATCATGTGTAATGCAGTGCTTTGCTGTAATTATCATGGAGACGTATTTCTCAGGCAACTTAGAAGCTTTATTGTTTTGGAGCAGCACAGAGCTGACAGAATGATGTATAACATTAAGCAATGATGTCACCAGTGAGATAGTTGCTCGACATTTTGTTGAAAATTCACTGTATGGATGGTAAAAAACCTCTTAAGTAAATTTCAATTTTGACTTTATTCGTTTCAATAATTCTTTTTGTTCAACTTGATGCATAATATCCAAATTCAAAAAGTTTGACAAAAGTATTATTTAAGTAGGTATCCAATTATCCAAGGACGGGATGTCATCCGAAGAAACTTTAAATTAGTGCATGTTCTGTTTGTCCTTAATTATTTTAAACTTGAAAATCTGAAACTATTGAACAAATCTTGAGTGTTTAAGAGAAATAATGCACAAAAAAAAAAATAGCAAAATATTTTGTCCATATAGTTGGCGTATTTTATCTTTTCTCACTGAGGGACGGTAAACAGATACAGTACCAGCTTGTCAGGCCAAAAGATAATAACACAAATCATTGGAGCCCTCAGTAGGGTTGACAATCCAGCCGGAAAATTTGTAGGTAGTAGTGTAAAAACTAACCAACCTTAACAACCATGAGAAAGAGGTTGAACAATGCCGACCCCAACTATTAGGTTTTAGAAAAGGCAACGTGAAAGAAAACAGTGAAAGAGCAGGCGGAGTATTTTATCTTGCCCTGTAGAAGACTGTGAGGTAAATACGCCTGTTTAGCAACTTAGAACCTACAACGCTACGTTATAGAAATAGAGTACTACATTTTACCCCTGGAATAAGCTCACTATTTTTTCAAGACGGAAGGAAGATAATATCAATTACGCTTCTCACAAGTTCCTCCTCTCTCATGCAATACCCACATAGCTTGGGGAATTGAACCCAACATTGCTCTATTATTTCTAATCTTCTCTGGAATGAATGAGTTTTTTTCCATTACCTAACTATGAGGCATATATGTTATAAGTTATAACTATGAGGCATAGGAAACAATAATTTTATTTTCTTCTTCAACGCGGCCCAACACTGAAACTTTGCGTGTGGCTCAAGTGGGGTCGACATTGGCCCGCCCTCGCCATTCTGGTCAGTTCTGCGATAGTTCCTTGTTCACTTCTTTTTCTTCAATAACCTTGGCTAGTTCCTTGTTCACTTCTTTTTCTTCAATACCCTTGGCTAGTTCCTTGTTCGCTTCTTTTTCTTCAATATCCTTGGCTAGTTCCTTGTTCCTTCTTTTTCTTCAATATCGTTGGCTAGTTTCTTATTCACTTCTTTTTCTTCAATATCCTTGGCTAGTTCCTTGTTCACTTCTTTTTCTTCAATATCCTTGGCTAGTTCCTTGTTCACTTCCTTTTCTTCAATATTCTTGGCTAGTTCCTTGTTCACTTCCTTTTCTTTAATATTCTTGGCTAGTTCCTTGTTCACTTCTTCTTCTTCAATATTCTTGGCTAGTTCCTTATTCACTTCTTTTTCTTCAATATCCTTGGCTAGTTCCTTGTTCGCTTCTTTTTCTTCAATATTCTTGGCTAGTTACTTGTTCACTTCTTTTTCTTCAATATTCTTGGTTCCTTGTTCACTTCTTATTTTTCAATATTCTTGGCTTGTTCCTTATTCGCTTCTTTTTCATTTTTACTCGACGAAGTGTGAGCAATTTGAAATAAAAATATACTGGATTCTTAATTCAAAGATAACTAAAGAATTTTAAGAAAATATTGTTATCATCTCATATAGGTGCAGGTAAATTTCCTTGTGTATCTACAAATATACCTATATAATATACAAATATAAATCTATGTAGTTAATGTAATGCAAGCACCTACTTTGTATGCAACTCTAAAATTTCACGAAGAAAGATATTAGAACGTGAAAAGGGAGATTATTTTCTTCTCCTCTACAGCAGCATAATACATGTCACGAGAAGTCATGAAGAGAAAGTGAAAGAGAATTTGTTAGTCAAGTATGTTAGGGTTAGGTAGTAGTCCCCTCGGTGTTAGGTGTTAATACTGTTCATATACTTTGTATGGCAACTCAAACATCAGGAGTGGGTAGACTAGCTGATAGTGAAACAGCAGGAAACTCAGGACCTGTCAGAAACACTGCTTTCATTTACATCCATTCAATAACATCCCTGATTTCCATCAGAAACAAGTTCCCGGCGAGGGGACAAGATGTTATCAAGTTCCTCTTGATCCATCGTGACTAAAATTGAAAGTTTTAATTGAAATACGAGAAAGACGGAGACAAATAAATTGGTTATTTTGCATTTTGCGAGAAAACTGTTTTAAAATAGAAGCATAATTGGAAAATGGAGGCTTGCGGTCTGCGTACTTATCAGCTTATCTCGTGCAAAGCTTAAACTTCCAAACTCCACCCCACCTCTCTCTGTCATTTTACTAACAAAAGAGAAAAAATTACCATGCCTGAACCTCTAGCCAAACAGAATTTCAGTGTAATCATTTCAAATGAAATTACTCCAGCATAAGAATGGACTGTTCATTGATTCCTTTTGATCATGGCAATGTAGCATGTAGCCAGACTAGATCATCCTGACCAGCCCTACACAGGTACCTACTTGACGGGGACTAGAGAAATTCGGGTAAGATTAAGATTCGGGTACACAAGTTGGTTGTTGGGAAGTAGTAGGTACCTATAGTAGGTGTTGGGTACACAAGTATTCACACAATCTTGGCTGACAGTATTTATGAGTTTAAAAATAGTAAATAGATATGCGGTAACTTATTTATTTATTATCTATTGTTTACTATGTAAAGGGTAATTCGAGAGAGGGGTTTAAACCCCCATTTACTGGAAATTTACAAACTAAACCTCATCCAGCCGGAAATTTAAAAACAAGATTTTCCTCAATCCTTCAGAGGGACTCCCACTCGAATCTGTGCAGTCCGCGTAGACATTGTTGTGTAAATCTGTGGGGCTATTTGTGACCTCTACAGTTCTTGTCAAGGTGACACTTAAGGGATAGTATCCACTAAGATTAACTAACCCTGTTTCATAATTTGGCCCTAGAGGAGAGCTCCATTACTCTCAAGAACGACAAAAATCGTACAAAATTTGTCATAACTTTTGAATGGTTCTACCAAATTTTAAACCTAAAAACACTATAAAATCAATTTATAAAAACAAGAACTATATTTTTTGACAGTACAGTGCGTTCTGATGAGGCAGAAAGTATGGCCGTAGAGCTCTTTAAAAACTGTTAGCCATATCGATTTGAAAAAAATTGAAAACAAAAGAGCCCAACAGAATTTATTTAATCACAATCTTATCAGTTACAAATCCAAAGGCTCTCTCTGTAGGAAATTTCATTAAAATCGCACAAACTATTCGAATGTTCGAGAACGAAATATCATGCATGGATTGACCCTTAATTATGGAAAAGGACCCCTAAACCAAAGGCTTTGCGCCAGAATAATTGATCGCCCCTATAGAAGAAATGGTGCTCAAATAAAAATAAAAAACTAGTTATAATGTTAAATTGTATAATATACTAAACTATAATTAAATTATTATACTTCTGCTAATTGGACCATGATAGTCTTCTATACGATATTGTTGTACTCAAGGTAGCAGAAAAAAAGAAGTATCTGCCAATTATCAACACAATACTTCCTCGTGAATGGAAAAAATAATTTTCAACTTTCTATTAGAAGCAGATATTTTTTACTGAATCACTTTTACCAAAAAAAAAAGTTTTCAATTCTATTCAAATTTGTTTTATATGGTAGAATATTGTTTTTCCTACATTCTAGATTTACAAAAAATTCTATATCGGCAAGTTCAAGACCTTATTTTTACACTTTATGATCCAAATTTTCACAATTTCTTAAATATCAAGGCTCAACCATAAATTATTCCATAAAAATACAAATAATTATACTATGTAAAACGTTATTACGCATCGGGTGTACCGTTCATAAGATATGAGCGTTTTAGTAAAAATAAGTTTCTGACAGCCAGCGTCGATGGCGCGTTGAATGCACCGGTTCTCGTTGGATCACCGAAGTTAAGCAACGTCCAGCGAGGTGAAGACTTCGTGATGCTGGCATTCCGGCCCAAACCAGGCTGGGTGAGGTTAATGTGGGTAGCAGGTTTGTGAGTTTCCTGCGAATGGAGGGTAACACCCCCGTCGTGATATGACCATGTAGTTGAAAGCGACGTTAAACCAAAAAAAAAAAAAAGTTTCTGATATTTGCGTGTTAAAAGGAATGCATTAAACACACCGACAGACAGACACAAAATGAAAGCTGCTCAGGAGGTTATGAACCGTACAGAACTATAAAAAAAATTGAAATCGGAGCAAAAAATTTTTTTTGTTGTTTTTGTTTACGAAATGAAACACAATTCTTCAATTTCTAAAATTAGAAAATTATCGGAAGTAAAATGAACTTTTCCGAAATTCTGCTAAAAATGGGGAGTGTATTTTACAGTGAGGTTTTTAAGCGGATGATTTCAAATCTGTATGATTAACTTCAATCAGCCATGATGAAATAATAATCCCCGTATTACCTGCCTGGTGTATGTTGCAAAAAAATACGATTCCCAGGCTTTTTATACCACGGCTTTTATCTAGTATTAACAGGTTTTTACCGAGGATTGATTTATCAATTTTTGTGATTCAAAAATACTACTTACCATGTAAGAGGACCAAATAGATAATAGATAATTTTAATTTAATACATTTGTTTTTATAAAGACACGAAATTGCACATCTAATTACACATCACTGACATCACTATTAAAATTAAATAATGTCTATAAACAAATTTACAATTTTATAACAATAATATAAAAAGTATTGTGTTCTTTTTGTATTAAAAAATCTATATTTCTGGACATTTCGTAACCTTCTCAGCAACATTGGTTCTGAGTATGTCAGTCAGTCTGTATTCAGTATGTCGGTGTAATATTTTCATTTCTTGCAACTCGAAAGTCTTTGAAAACCCCAATGGATTTCAAAGAAATTTTGTACGACATAGAGAAGATCAATTGTAAATGGTACCATTTTAAATTTATAAACTTTGGACCAGCGGATCTAGAATGGAAAATCAAACCAAGGACCTCAAACTACCACCCATCTATGTTAACTAGCACCCAACGTTAGCTTCTTCCTCAATTTAGGGAGCACCGTTAAGGTAAGGGGGGTGGAGGCCATCACAATTCTTCCTGAAAATATAAACGTTTAAAAAGTAAAAAGGGATATCCTTTTTATATTTACTGATGATGATGAAAAAAACTTCCCTGTTGTCCCCAGACGCGACCACGGTGCCCGTGGCTCTATACAACCGCATGAGCCAGGAGCTGAACTTCTCGTGTGTGGCCTGTGCGCCCCTGTCCTGGGCGGAGGGCGAGGTGCCCATAGCGGAGAGGGTGCTGCGCATGCGTGTCATCACCATAGACCCGGCAGCCTTCGCTGTCATCACGGCCCCGGCGGTGGTGGGCATAGTCCTGGCCTTCGGGTTCCTGCTCTTCAACCTGCACTTCAGAAAGCTCAAGTCAGTATTGCTATACACACAAGTTAAACCGACCTCAGTAGCTTGATCGTTAAGGCGGCGGACTTGTAACCTGGAGGTCGGTGGTTCAAGTCCCGGTTTCAGCGTAGATTTAGCAAAGCGAGTTTGAGTAGATGTGATATCACGAATGTGATTAACACAATTATGAAAACTTTTTTTTCACAAGTTAAAGGTGTCGCGGTTGCGATTGCCTTTTTAAAAAGTTTATTTTTTACTCCACCAAAATTTCGTAAGTTCAAAATAGGCTTAAATCAAAGAAAATAAAAAGAATGTCTTATGTTAAAAATAGATACAGCAAATTGGTGTTCAAAATGCTTAGAATTTAATGATAAATCGTTTATTGAAATAATGAGTTTTAAGATAAGAACTTTGAAAATAAAAGTTGGAGCCAAATGAATAGTATAAAAGTCGATAAAATGAAATCGAGAGACACAGATCTTGTCCGATACAGGTGATAATTTTGACTGCCTACGTGTTGATCGAGAATGGCTCAGCGGATGCAAGATGTGAGGTGGGGGCTGCTGAATCAGCAAGACAGCGGTACATAACTTACATGTTTACTTTCGTTCATTATGTACAGTGTGTTCAGAAAGTTCAGCAACAGAATGATGATTAACTTTTGAATGATGAAAGCTTGGAAATTTGAAATTTTGAATGTAGATTTATGTAATATGTTTTTAAATTTAGGTATGTATTTGAAATTTCAGGGACGAACTTAGGCGCAACTCCAGATGGCTCTATTTTAAGATCTTAAATGAGACTACCCAATTTTATTAACCTCGTGGGGGGTCCTAACTTAATTTAAAAAGTAATTTACGAAAAGGAAGAAAAAAAAAAACAAAAAAAAAGAAAACGAAATCTTTATCGCTTGTCAACTCAAAATGGTTGTAAGCTAAATTTGGAGCTAACTTCACAGGCGACGGCCTCTTACTCGTTCTATTGTTATGGCAGTGGACTCTCAAATTAGAGGTCGATGGTTTCATTCCCAAACACTGAGAATTTCAACTCATCTATTGATAAACAATCATAGTCATAGCCGCCGTTTACTCGATCCAGCTATCGTGGGTTCGAAACCCAGCCGGGACACGACAAGTTATCCTCCCATTTGGGATTTTTACCACATAATAATATCTCTTGAGCCTACTGCTGGAATAATGGGACTTTAATAGCCCTTATCGGGCAGTATAAATAAGGCGATATTATTATTATTATTATTTTAAAAAGTAAGATTTTGAACTTTCAAAAAAATTCTCGAAAAAATTCTCTCCCCCAAAAAATTCAACAGATATTATACTTCAAGGGGTTTTTACATGAATAATGTACTGATATAAATTACTTCCTTCCTTCACCACAGATACATCAAGCTGAGCTCCCCTCGTCTGAACAACATGGCTGTGATAGGGTGTATCTTCGTGTACTCAGCCGTGATCCTGCTGGCTCTGGACCACAATACCCTGCCTGACTCTCTCCAGTACCCCACTGTCTGCACCGTGAGTCAGCACTTATTTCTTCATTTCTTCAATAACTAGCCGTTTTCCCGTGCTTTGCAACGGGACTAAATTTCAAATTTACTAAGGCATGGCCGTACTACTGGACAGCAATGCCTTTTTGAACTTTTTATAATTTTTCTGGACAAAGCAATAATGGTTTTGGGGGGGTCAATTCTGAGACATTTTTCGCTATCTCTTACCGTTTTGGCTAAACAACTCCGGACAAACAAACATAGGTAGGTAGGTAGTCCTTTTTTCTGTTTTATACATAGAGATAATAGTAATGATACTCTTTAGTGAAAGGTAACCGCCAAGAGGTTAATGATCACAACATTTTCTACCACCTAACCCTCAGAGTCTTATTATTACGTGCTCACAAACTGAAGTTAATGTGGAAAAATTCATGCACTGGGTGGAATTCGAACCAACGGATCAATACGCTAACCGTATTACTAGACTAGCGCGTTAACCACTTGACTCTATGTATAACTAGCCGTTTGCCCGTGCTTTGCAACGGGACTAAATTTCAAATTTACTAAGGCATGGCCGTACTGCTGGACAGCAATGCCTTCTTGAACTTTTTATAATTTTTCTGGACAAAGCGATAATGGTTGTGGGGGGGTCAATTCTGAGACATTTTTCGCTAACTCTTACTGTTTTGGCTAAACAACTCCGGACAAACAAACAAACAAACATAGGTAGGTAGGTAGGTAGGTAGTCCTTTTTTCTGTTTTATATTAATGTATATAGTGGACTGCACAGAATTATGAGAAACCGATAATAACATCCTTTACCCAAGTACTCCATTGCTTGAACGTAATGCTGCAACTGGTCACTTCCATACAAAAAAAATGCAGAAGGATTTTGAAGCTTGCCGAGGATCGCAGTACGTAGAAGAAGAGGAAAGAGAGAGCGAAGAATGAGTGAAAGGAAAATGGAGAAAAGGAAGAAAGGAGAAAAACTGAAAGTGGGGAAAAAAGAGGGATAAAAGAGAGGTAGATAGAAAGAGGAAAGAGTAAAAGAAAGTGGGAGGTAAAAGAGAGAGAAAAAAGAGTGAAGGGAATAGAGAGAGAGAGAGAAAGACGAAGAGGAAACACAGAAAAGAAAAAGTGAAAGGAAGAGGAAGAATAGAGAGAGAGAGAGAGAGAGAGAAGGAAGAGAGAGAAAGAGATAGATAAGAGGCAGGGGGAAATACTTGTGAATAATTAACACAAAACAATGGGTGGTACGAATTTAATTACAAGTGACGACGCATCTGAAGGTTGACCTTTTGATTTGGCGTTATGTGTTCATCACCCCATATGGGTTGTTTAATTATGTATTTTGGATTCACGTCATATCCTTTGTTCTATGTTTAGTTCTATGAGCGCTCGATTAGCTCAGTGGTTAAGCACTCGCTTGCCATGCGGAAGGTCCCGGGTTCGAACCCCCGCGCCGACAAAAATTTGTATTCTTAATTTGGTTACAATTGTTTGTAAGGGATACCTTCCGGTGCGCTCGTGTTGACCCAGCACCTAAATGGGAAGTATTGTGTCACTTCTCGCCCATCAGAGGGGAGGCATACTACGGGATGGGCAGGCTACAACACAGACCACAAGCGTCTACAGTAGCTCCTGTTTCATGGCTACGAAATAAAAAAGGCTGTGAAACACTCATCTTTTAAACAAAAAAAAAAAAAAAAACAAAAAGTTTTAAATGTTATTTTATAAATCTTCGCTGTGTTCTGAAAATATGCGTTGGCATTCTACCTTTGACATACAAAAGTAAATAGACTGCACAACACAGTAATGATTTCCGAGTCGATTCCCAGTGTAGTCAAGAAGTCTCCAACAGTACTCTGGGTGAAAGGGAAGCATGAATCCTAGAGGAAAACTTTGTTATTATTAATAATATTAAATCTAATAAGGGCAAACTATAAAGTTATTAAGCCCAGATCTTACTTTATTTTTGATGAATTGTAGTTTTTTAGGGATCAAAAATAAGGGAACTACTTGGAATAGTATGGTCGTCCTTAAAGTTATGCCATGGTTTATATGAACCAATAACATAAAAATTTGGTACATATTTTATAAAACTTTTAAAAATTACCTTTGTGAAAATATAAATTGCATTTTAGTGTGAGGAGTATATTTTATTGTCTTTAAAAATGTGTCATGGAGAATTATTGTGACTAATAATAATAATTCCTTCTCCAGGCTCGGGTGTATCTGCTGTCTGCTGGCTTCTCACTTGCCTTTGGTTCAATGTTCACCAAGACGTACAGGGTGCACCGGATTTTCCTCAGAACAGCCAGTGGTATCGTCAAGAACAAGGTAACATTACTTAATTCAGCCTGTAGAGTGTAGAGTTTTGAGATTCTAAAATAATTTTGACATTTTCATGTCTTTGCTCTGGCACATAACCAAAATTATGTAACGAAATTATGTAACGAAATTAAGTGACGAAATTAAGTGACGAAATTATGTAACGAAATTAAGTGACGAAATTATGTAACGAAATTATGTAACGAAATTAAGTGACGAAATTATGTTACGAAATTATGTAACGAAATTATGTGACGAAATTATGTAACGAAATATTAAATACGAAATTTGGTCAGTTAAGTTTTAGACCTTGAATATTAAAGATGAAAATGTCCCAATGGTTGCAGACTCGTATGCAAGCGTTTTTCATGTCTTTGCTCTGGCACATAACCAAAATTATGTAACGAAATTATGTGACGAAATTATGTAACGAAATTATGTGACGAAATTATGTAACGAAATTATGTAACGAAATATTTTTAAGGCGTTTTCTCTATTCCGATGTCTTGCGAAAAAAAATATTTCATCTAGAACATAATATAATTATGAAACTCATCAATTCGTGATGTTTTCAATTCGTGATATGACTAAAAACTTGAAAGACAGTGTCGATGGCGCGTTGAATGCACCGTTTCTCTTAGGTTTCATTTCCAAACATTGAGAATTTCAACTCATCTATTGATAAACAATCATAGTCATATCCGCCGTTTACTCGATCCAGCTATCGATAAAAAAAGTAAGATTTTGAACTTTCATTTCCTTATATATTTGTATGAACGCCTGAGAACTCTGTGATTATGCAATGTGCAATATATGCACAATTAGGTAGGCTACGTTCTCTATGTTGCCAGACACAAAATTTGTTGTAATAATAAATTATAAAGATATAGAATGCCCAGATAGAGGTACTTTTTTAATTTAAAATCATTTTATTTAATTTATTGTTTCATTTATTTAAACACCTCTCCAGCTGCTGCAGGACACACAGCTGATCTGCGTGATCTGTGTGCTCCTCCTGATAGACGGGCTCATCGTGACGGCCTGGCTGAGTGTGGACCCCATGCAGAGGCAGCTCAGGAACCTGACCCGGGAGATCAGCTCTGTGGACCGCAGCGTGGTGTACCAGCCTCAGGTTCGAACCCAACCCCGGTAGATTTTTTTTTTTTTTTTTGGCATTGGTTGGCAAGGCCATTCCATACAGCCATAAAACCCAGGTAGATAATATAACTGAAGGGCTCTTCCTCCTGAACATTTCTAGATAGTACAAAGGAAGTAGGTAGTGTGTTTATTTCCTGTTAACGTGCATTCATAGTTATGTTGTTAAGGCCCTAATTTGGTAATCCAAGTAGCGTAGGGATCCATTGGTTCGAATCCCACCCAATATATGAAATTTTCCTCATTAATTTTAGTGAGCACATAATAAAACTGTGAGGGTTAAATAGTTAGAAAATGCTCCGAGCATTCACCTCGCCTGGTTAACTTCCACTAAATAGCATTTTTATTATTATCATACCTACTCAGTAAAGGAAGCAAAAATTGATATTTAGGCATCGAAAAATAAACAAATCAAGAAAAATAAGTATTAAAGTATAAATCTGTTATACATCACCTAAATATAAATTGAAATAATAATAATAATAATAATAATATCGCCTTATTTATACTGCCCGATTAAGACTATTAAAGTCTCATTATTCCAGCAGTAAGCACAAGACATTATTATGTGGTAAAAATCCCACATGGGAGGATAACTTGTCATGTCCCGGCTGGGTTTCGAACCCACGACATCTGGATTTTCTGGATGCACAGAGTGCCGCCTTTAGCACTGAGCTACCGGGACAGACAGTGCAATTTAATTCAGTTTTTGATACAACGATCTCAACTGTATAGGAGAAAAGACCGTGGTTGCAACAAGGCGTTATCGTCAGTTGTGAAATAATTCTATCATGTTTCATGAATCATGAGATCACGAGACAAGTTATCTCGTCACCTTCTCTCCACAGGTGGAGATCTGCGGCTCTCAGTTCACAAGCTCTTGGCTAGGGGCGCTGTACGCCTACAAGGGTCTCCTCCTGGTAGTGGGCGGGTACATGGCTTGGGAGACCCGCCACGTGAAGCTTCAGGCCCTCAATGACGCCCAGTACATCGGTCTGAGCGTCTACTCCGCGGTGGTCACGAGCGCTCTGGTGGTCATTGTGGCAAACCTCATTGTAGAACGTGTGACCCTGGCCTTCGTGCTGATCTCTGTGCTGATCCTCCTGTCCACCACCTCTTCTCTGTGCTTCCTCTTCATACCCAAGATACACGCGATCCTCACGCAAGAGGACAATCCTATCATGCTGACGACGGGACTGAAGATCGAGTTCAATACGAGGAGGTAGGAGAGTCATACTGAGAAGGACGAATTAATAAAAAGGATGAATGTTGAAAATTTAAATAAAAAGTTCCTACTGTATCTCATATTGTTTTTTAATCAAGTTTTATCAATTTCAATTACACAAAGTAAGGCATCAATTTAAATTACACAAAGTAAGGCTGGTTTTCTTGTTTATAAAATAAGTTTTCATAGTGGATAATTGGATATACATGGAACGATTAATAGGTACTTTTACAATGGAACCTTTATAGACAAAAACGCGACCATTAGATTGTCGAGTGATCCTTGCATTATAAATAATACTTTGCTATTTTATAACTTTATTTTGTAAATGTCAAAGAGGCATTCAAATTTATTATTAAGAAGAATATCAAAGACCTTATATTTATATGCATACTTTATTCCTAAAATTTAAAATAATAAAATAAAATTTTATGGCTGTATGGAATGGCCTTGCCAACTAATGCAAAACCCTTAATTAGACTAGTACAAATCCATTGTCCCTTTTTCACAGGTTTGAAGTCGAGGACAGAAAGGAGATAATCTACAGGGTGGAAGTACAGAACCGAGTCTACAGGCGAGAGATCCTAGTGCTAGATAACGAGATCAAGAAGTTGGAACGGGATCTCGCCAATGAAAGATCTGACAGCAACAGATCTTCAGGGGTAAGAATGAGTAGCTTATAAGATAAGGACAGATAGTGAAGGTATTCTATATTGTTAATTAATATGCGTAGGTGCTGTTGAAACCTTTTGAATTTTAATTTATGTACTAGAAAAACTAGTGTAAAATATTTCTTCAATTTACAGGGAGATCTGCCAACCATAGAAGAGATCAACGAGCACATCCAAAAGGCACTGCAGCAGAAACAGCGAGGGAAGTCCCCCAGCATCAGCGGAGGCCTCCCCATGCTGCTCCTGTCAGTGCTGCCCCCTGTGATCCCCCGAGCCAGCTGGCCCTCCGCCGAGCACTGCGTCAACCCCATGAGACGCAGCGTCACCTTCAACTCAGAGCCTAAGCTGGATGAGTCAGCCGTGAGTAGACGCAGCAGTCGCTACGAAGGAGGTGAGACGGAGAGCGAGGAGAAGGTGAACATGCTCACGCGACTGAGGCAACTACTGACCAAGAATCAGAAGCCAGGGATTGCGTCAGCACTGCGCGCGCACATGGGGTACATTACCAACTTTGTTCCGGGCAAGCGCAGCTCAGAGGAGAGTATAGACAGCAACGAGACACCCGACGGAAAGTGCCAGAGCGGGCCCATTATCATTACCCCTGAGGATGAGGTGGGCGAGAGGACGGCCTCCCAGCACAGAGTGTCCTTCCTCCTGGACAACCTGAAGCCGGACCAGGAGTCCATGCTGAAGCAGACCAGAATCTCCTCCCCCCGCTTCCCCCACCGCATCCTGCCCACTTCCAGCCTGACTGACATCCGGCGGCGCAGCGGCAGACTACTGGAGGATGGGTACAAGAGTCACTCTCTGGAGGACAACACACGGTTCAGAGTGTGGACCACCCGTGCCTCCATGGACTGCCAGCATACAGGGTGTCCTGTAAATCCGGAGCACGAGCACGAGACTCCTACTTGAACCATCCAGTCTAACTCACTCATGCATATACTGACCAACACAAAAATCTTCCTACTGGCCATTTTCCAAATAACTCCGTGTATGTACGGACGGAACAAACTTGGTATGACAAATTTGGTTTTTTAAAATTTGCTTGAGTTTTTGTTCAGATGAAACAAAACCAGTTCGAAGACTTACAAGTAGGGAGCTAGGCCATGAATTTGTACGTCATAAAGTACAAAATTTTCAGCTCCCAGGTATCATGCGGAATGGCCTAGAAAATCAAAAAGCACAGTCTGCATGACTGCAGCTGGGGCGTTAACTCTTGGCGGACGTATGAGAAACGTAAAATAGGCCCGTAAAACGCAAAGTGCCATATTACGGCGAAAGATCCTCGGAGTGCAGATAATTAAAGAGAAGGTTCCCCTAAATCCAAAAATTTCAAGGTTATACGTTTTTTCTGTGGCAAAACACTCGTCAGACCGCCTTTTACTTTCAAGGCGGCTCCAAAAACTAATTTTTATATTAAATTTTCATGTATTTTATGTATGGTTTGTAGGGGGGGGGGGTCAATTTTCAGATAAAATAAGAATTTTGTTAAAATCATCCTGAAACGTTCAGAAAGAAAATTTGCAATTCCCTAAAAGATCACAGAGGCAAAAGTAACGGAATTTATTTTACCCTCTGTGACCTTGTGAGTGTGATTTTTTCTCAAGCCTTGAGGTCAGAGTGAAAATGCGTACTGTTTTTCATTAATTAAAAGAAAAACACATGCACATTAAAACTTCGAAAAAAGTTATGTCAATTTTAGTCCGTCAAAATACAAGGAGTTATTTGGAAAAATGGAAAATGGTCGGATTGTTTTGGTGATCAGTTTATTTTAAGCAAAGAAAAAATATGGAAATCTTTTCTATATCAAAATAAATTCTCATATTAGGGTAACCTAGGTAATTTCTAATGTTTTTCAGAAAAGAATATTTGAAAGGGGAAAATTGGTTCAAATTTCAAAAAAGTATTAATTTTTAGACATGATAGCAGTTTTTTCTTGTGCCAATACCTTTTGATACAGTCCTATTATTTTTATTTACAGTTATTTTTATTGACAAATTTTATTTACTTGATTAATAATTTTATTATTCCAAGAGTTTATCCACTAACAATCAAACATTTTCGTAGAAATAACTCTGTAGATTTCAGTTCAAAACTTCCTTTCAAATCGTTTGTAAATTTGTGTACATTTTGGAAACACAATTTTATCTGACAAGTTAGTTAAAATGTTAAGCAATACAAGTTGTGATGTGCCATTTTAAATAATTATCATGTATGTAGGTATATTAAGGAATTATTATTTTTAATTTCATGTCTAATTTCAAGGCAACTAATACAAAGAAGCTAATTTTTCACGAACGCAAAAATCCATTTATCAAGAAATGTTTTACGTTCTCTATGATTTCTCACTGACGGCTTGGAATATATACGTAGCTATTGTTGAGGTCACATTTAAAAGAATTTCAAATTATTGAGAAAAAAAATTGTTTGTGTTATTGTTTAACATAATTATTTATTTCGCTCTTCAAGCAATTATAGCTGTGAGAGAATATCTCCTGCAGTTATCACATAACGATATAATTCGCTATGGCTCTTTAAAGAAAAGCGTTTCGTAACGTAAACTATTTGTATCATAGGTCTATGCTGAAATTTGATGTCGCTTAAAATTTTACATCTATAAAGTTAGTCGTGTAGTAAACAAAACAAGTTGCACAGGAGGTTATAAAACTTCCAAAAATATGAAAAAATGGAAATCGGAGCAAAAAATATTTTTTTTTTATACTAAAACAAACACAAAGAGTTAGATCCCTTCTGAGTCATTGACGTTATAATCTACATATATAATATGTATAGATACCTACGTTGAAAAGAAATTCACATTATAATACACGAGGATAACTTATTAGTCTAATTACGTATACCTCATTCTTTTAAAATTCTTCGACAGGTCAGATTATTAGAATGAAACCGGTATCATATGTGAAGAACTGGTTCCAAAATAACAAAAAGTAGTGTACAGTGTGCTGTAGAATTTAGTATTGAGTGTTAGAATAGAGATGGAGCTGTTGTAAATTATGCTGTTGATGGAGCTATTGACTGAAGTAAATTATGATAACATTTATCTTTGTTATTGTCAATTGTCCGGTTGTGTCGTATTAAATGATATTTGTTCAACTTATCCTACTTATGAAAGTGCATTTTGTTTCAAATGGGATAGTATTTAATTTTTGAACTTAGTGAATCTCAAGTAGGTTCATGTTTGATTTAGATCTAAATGTTTTCTAAATTTAGATTTATCTAAGTCAAAGAAATATGTGAGACAGTTCTGAAAGATTCAACACACATCATTCATAACCACATCCATGGAGTATGGAAATAAGGAAAAAAAAAAAAAAAAAAAAAAAATACGAACAGAAAAAAAAGAAGAAGAAAAAGAAAAAAAAAATGTCTTTTACTGATTGGTATGCTGTGTACCTACCTACTTTCGCAATCAGCAAAAATGCTGACAGCACCTTTGTTTTATTGTTTATAATGAATAAAACATTTCTTTCTCTCTCTCTCTCTCTCGTTCATATTAAAATTACATAACCACTATGTTAACAGGCGACAAAACAAATGAAAAATAAAGTTATATTTACAATGCAACGTTTCTGGCACAAGAACAAGACTTATTAAAATTTGCAATAGTTAACAGTGTTAACTTTGAGAGAGAGAAAAAGTTTACAACAAATCTCGAAAATTCAGGATTCAACGAATTTATGAAGATTAGACAATGTAATCAATAGACAGTGAATACTTATTAACTTACATAATGTGTAGGCAAATAGTGATTAGATAATTCCACTTATAAGAAACGGATACGTTACAACAGCTCCAGATACTTACTTACTTTCCTAACTTCTGATTATATGACAAGTTAGTTCAAGTTTTGTGATACTTCTCTTCCTCTTAACTTTCAAAAATGGGAATTTTCCTGAATTGTGTTTGTTATTAAATTTTCTCAGAAATGTTCTCATGCATTGAACTTCCTGAAAAGAATTTTCTTTACTTATTTTTTGTAACTTTTCAGCTATTTCTATAATATTCTAGAGCATCATTCATACACAGTAAAACCTGAATATAAGAGAAACCTTGATATATAAGAGAACAATTCTCAGGTTCAATTTATCCCACAGAAAAAATAATTTCTTTATGAGAAAAACCTGGACGTAAGAGAAAACATCAGTTGAGTACTCTTATATCCAGGATCAACTGTACTTCGTAGATCATAAAAGGGCACTTTAAGCCAGCGTCGATGGCATGTTGAATACACCGGTTCCCTTCAGAACACCGAAGTTAAGCGACATCCAGCGAGGTTAAGACTTGGATGGGTGACCATTCAAATTCTAATTCTCGTGACGCTGGCTTTTCCCGGCCCCACTCAGGCTGGGTGAGGTCAATGTGAGTAGCAGGTTTGTGAGTTTCCTGCGAATGGAGGGTAAAACCCCCGTCGTGATATGACCATGGCAGTTGAAAGCGACGTTAAACCCCACTTAAAAAAAAGGGCACTTTCAAAATCAGACTAATTTCACTCAGAACTTCAAAGAGAGAGAGAGAGTGACCAGCTGTAACACTTTGAAAGCTATCGATAACATGGAGGGATAATAATAATAATAATAATATCGCCTTATTTATACTGCCCAATTAAGACTACTTTAGTTCAATTATTCCAGCAGTAAGCCCAAGACGTATTATTAAGTGGTAAAAATCCCAACTGGGATGATAACTTGTCATGTCCCGGTTGGGTTTCGAACCCACGACCTCTGAAATCTCTGGATTCACAGAGTCCACTGAAATGAAATTAGAAAATTAATCAAAATGGTATTATTGAAAATAGAAATATATTGTATTAATATTTATTTATTTTTAGGCTCAATGGTATTTCAGATGGTAGATTAGTTACAACGCTTTCTAGATTTAATATAGATCGGTGATTCCCAAAATAGGGACTGCGGCGGTCCTAAGGGCCGCGGAATCTTGCGCAATAAAAAAGGGACCGCTAATACTTTACGTACAATGTGTCTATTTGTCTATGCATATAATATAAAGTATGTACATAACAGTGATGAAAATAGTGTTTATTGTAGGTACATAAAACAAAAAGATTATTGCTAAAGTATTTTAAATAAATAACGAAATAGGTAAGAGTATTAAAAAATAATATTGCTAAAGTTTCTCAAACGAGCTTTTTCACGGATAGATATTAAAATGAAATTGTGGTTTTGAGATAGAAACCGGTTTACATGAACAAGGTTAAAGGAGTTAAAGAAGAAAAATGAAAGATCAGTTATAAATGGTGATAAAGGTTTTTAAAAATCAATGTTAAAAAGGAAAATGAGTTTGAAAAGGAAAATATTCTAATTATTCACAAAATACTGTTATATTTTGGAAAAAGTTTTTAATGAACTGAATTTTAGACAAATAATGATAAATGAGGGGCATTATTATGAACAGCTGAGAGTACATGCGCAATGTCCTGTCAGGACAGATTTACAACAAGAAGGAAGCTGAGAATCTGTTTAAGAACGAATACTGAAAAGTAAATTTGTTTTTGAGGTGAAATTGGGATCTGTTGGGATTGACATTTATTCGACTAGGCAGAGTTAGTACTGATAAAGCAATAGATAAAATTGAAATACATACATTGAAATATAGGCTAGAAACATATTTAGAATTGATTGGGGAACGCCCAATTGCGACGGTTTAGGAGTTAGAGGAAAACTAGTAGAGGACATTGTAAAATTTGAGTTAATTACTTCTTACAAAGGTAAAAAAACATTAATATCACAGTTAAAACACAACAATAAGGTTAAGGTTAAATTAATAAATACGAAGAATAAAACAAGAATCTCTTTATAAAATGAGCACCTGAAAATTCGAATGATAAATGAACTTGTGTTTTGAAGCTTACACCAACTTTGCACAGAACTCTCGTTTCTAGGAGAAATACATACCTACTATACTTATTTAGTACGACTTGAAGTGTCCTTGATGAGCTTGTTTTAAACCCATACAGTTTTTTTTCAAACAAGAAATCCATCCGGAGTACACCTTTGACAGCATGAATTTTCACAGCAAACCACCGGAATGACTGACAGCATCCACATATACAGGGTGGTCTAGGGTTTACTCAACACCACTATATCGTCCTCCTCACTCGCGTCCTCCTCATAGCTGACGTCACTCTCATCGAAGTAAGGCTTCACCGGAGGAGAACTGCCATCTGTGGAAAGCAAAAGAAATTTTAAACATATTATGAGATGTGGACCAGAGACACAATAAGGATTTAAATGTCTTAAAAAACAAAGTTTGTCACAACGGTTATTACTCAATAATTCACTCTGCTAAATATTAAAGTAATAAAACCGACATCAAAACTGGATTGATAAGGCGGCGGACTTGTAACCTGGAAGTCGGTGGTTTGTGTCCCAAGTATCGCAAAGTTTGTAGTATTTACTATTTTTTTTTTAAGTATTAGTAAGGCAATTGTGAATTTGTGACTAACACAAATAGGAAAAACTTCTAATCAAATTAAATAAAAAATGAAATTAAAAATATGTAATAAAAGTTTGTCTGGGAACTTCTTATGATGGATGAACAACGATCTGTTTCAAAAACAAACCATCTAGTAAGTATTCTTAGTTAACCGAAATCTCCTATATATTGCACGAGCGTGGTGTGTAGTCTTGCCCTAGAGCCCTAGACTTACTTCGCAAGGGACTTCGGAACACTTCAGTTTCGTTCTCTGAGTCCTCAAAGTCAAACAGTCCTGTTTTGTTGGGCAGGAGAGAGAAGCCTTTCTTTGATGCCCTTTGACCACGTCGATTCTGGCAGTAGCTGACCATGCTCAGGACGATGATGATGAGGAAGATGCCTGTCAGTGCTGGAACCACAAGAAGTGAGAGGTTATTACTCAGAGGTGTTCACCTGGGTTCAAATTCCAAAACAATGAATAACAATTGTTATCCAAGATTGATTTTAAATCCAGTCGACGTTGTTCAACCTCATGGTTGAGGTTGATTGGTTCCATGCGTTGATGGTTCCATGAGGTTGAACCATGAGGTTCAACCTCATGACGTTGAACAACGTCGACCCTGCTTGAGCGGGATAAGACAGAGTAAAAGAAGAATGAAGAAGATTTTAAATCCAGTCAATCTTTTATTCCAAATTATAAACGAAACAAAGATCACAGACAAAAATCTTCACACAGTACTTTTTGTAAACAGAACACATTAAAAGAGTAACACATGATAGCGAAAAGTACTCACGATACTAGTTGGTTTCGCATTAAATCAGAAAAAAATGATGAGCACAAAGCTGGGAATAGTTTGTGTTGCGAATTTTCCAAATTGCTAGAATGGCAAAGTATTTTACAAATACTAAAATAACAAAAGAACCCCGGTTAAAAACTATCAGAAGTGTTCAGCGTAGCTTAACAACCACAGCATGGAAACTCACATGCTATAATAAGGAAGACCAGGCGCGGCAACCCGAGTATCTTGTTATCCTTGACAATGCTCAGCATGACGATCTGTGCCGAGGCCTCGCCTGCGTGGATCACTATGAGCTTAGTGGTGGCGACATAGCCAGGCGCGGACACATTGACCACATGCTCCCCTGGGGGCAGGGGCAGCCAGTACACCCCGCCCTCGTCTGAGAGAGAGGAGTAGGGGCCGGCCCTGAGATGAGCCTGGGGAACCTTGTGGTTGAACTGGTCCACCACGTAGCCTGGAAGAGCGGGATAATGTATTATGTTGTAATAATGAAAGACATTGTTTGTGTTGTTCATTTGGGTTAAACATCGGTTTCAACTACATGGTCATATCATGACGGGGGTTTTACCCAACATTTGCTGGACAAACAAACCAGCTATATTCCTACAACTCAACACCCTCAAATTAACCTTACCTTGTCTCAGTGGGTCTGGGAATACCCGACAGAGGTTGGATTGCCATGATGACCTTGACCCATGGATGGATTCGAAACCAGAACGGTCGCCAATCCATGTCCTCAGCACGCTAGACGTTGCTTAACTTCAGTTAACGGAAGAACTTGCTTATACGACCCAAATAGGGCTTAGATCCCTTTAATGCAGCTCTTGTTTTGTTGCTCTAATTATGTATTAGAACGCGCTTGTGGGCAGGAGTTTAGATTGTAATGCAGATAGTAAGGGGGATCGTGTTTTGAGTGTGATGCTACTAGCACATAATTAATTATACCCATTCAATGTATATAATTTACATATATGAAGAAATTGTATCCAACCTTTAACATTATGGTCCGGTAAATCCTTAGCAGTTAAAATTCTCTGAGAAATAGTAAAAATAAGAAACACCGGATGTACTTACCTGCAATGCCACTCCCGTCATGACGCAGCTTATCGTCCCCAGCCTTGGCAGTGGCTGCTGCCCCAGACCTGGCCGCCTCTAGTGTGATCACCACCCCGGCGATGTTTCCCCGGGTGACCTGGGTAGTGGCGGACCCCTCTTCATACCCCGGGGCAGTCACTGTGATCTCATGTGAGCCCTCAGGTAACCAGAGCTTCACCAGTGCTAGGTCGGATGTGACCGGGAAGTGATCCCGGAACCCGTGGACTGAGAGACTGGCAGTGCGGACTGGATGCCCATTAGAATCCTTAACAACTGCCAGGACACCTTAAACAGGATGAAATAAACAAATGTAATCGCAGGGCTCCAGAAACTAGAACACAAAATGAGCATTTAGACCTGAACAACTAATGTGTTATGTGTTATGTTCACTGGACCAAAAGAGCTGCCCTGTGATGTGTCTAAAATTCAAATAATGCAGTCAAGTACCGTGAATGCGTGGTCAAATTATTATCTGTTTATTCTTTAAGTTTAGGTATAGCTTACCTTGTACGGAAGCGTCTAGTATATCGAGTATAGGCTCCAAGCTATGCATCCACAGGGACACTACAGAGGAGGGAGGGTCATAGTTGCAACAACTTAAGCCAATGGAGAACTGAAACATGAGAGGAGGTTAAATAATCTGAAAAATCCTAGAATATTCAAACCAGCTCCTTTTCTTTCCTCTTTTATTCTCACTCCTTTTATTAATCTCTTTCTCCTTCTCTGCAAATCCTATAGCCTTCACTTCTCACTCATGCATTCCCTTCATCTTACCTACTCTACTCTCACCATTTTGATTTAGACGTGATATCTGCCGTGATTTGCACAAACACCTCGCGGCTTTTGTTAATTATTTTGAGATTTCACGTAATACCTTTAGATTAGTTGCCACATTATAATGTATGTCCCGGTAACACAGTGGTAAAGGCATGAGTCTGGTAATTCAGAGGTCGAGGGTTCAAAATCCACCCGAGACAAGTCAAGATATCCTTCCAATAGTTCCAATTGAGATTTCGATCCAATAATAATACGTCTTGGACTTTACCGCTGGAATAATGGGAACATTTGAGTCATTTGTCCCAATCAGACTGAATAAAAAAACCAATTGTATTATTATAATTTATTACTATAACTCTCGGCAGGCAATTCTTAAAAAGTATCCCATAAGCATCCTTTTTTCTAAATTATGTTTATTTTTCAGCGTAGAAGCAGTCATTTTTATATCAGTATCATAATAGTGGATTCTATGAACTTTTTTTTATTATTAATTCAAGGATACATCTTCAAAGTATTGGCGTTTGAGACCATGGGGACATTTGGAGAGGAAATCAATAAATTTATTCAAGAATTAGGAAAAAAATTAATTGAAGAGACTGGAGATAAGAGAGCAGCATCATACCTCATCCAACGTTTAAGCCACGCCATTCAGAAGAGGAATGCAGCCAGCATTGCGGGCTCATTCCCCTTCACAAATTCACTGAATGAAGTGTTTGTGTTTCATTAAAAATTTATAGGCAATTTATCTGCTCTGATATTCATGTAAAAATTCTATGAACTTACAATCCGTGTGCTCATGGTATCTTGCACTGCCTGCAGGACCCTTCTCTTGAGTTCCTGCAGGGGATGTCCGCAGCTCGTACATTCACCCTGGCCAAACAAAAGTGTACAGTCAAATTATCAATATACAGGTATGTACATTGTACAACTACAATTACATGGTTCCAGATGGTAGGTAACCTATTAGGTGCGGGCCGTAATCCCATGGGTAACCAAGCTTCAAATAGGATGAGGCTATCGTTTTTTTTTTTTTTTTTTTTTAATTATATTCAAACGCAACTAAGTATTGTAGCAATTACATGAACTTAGATTTTGAAAAGATAATTATATATGAAGGTTTAATATATCTTTACAAATAACTTTAAATTTTTCTAAATGCAAACTTAAATCTAATTTAGATGAGTGTTGATTCAATAGCAACATAGCTGATATTATTGGTGAGCTTAAACCTTCTGGAGCACACAAATCTTCCGAGTAGTCTGAACAGTTACATCTTGGACATTCAAATTATTGAAATGAAAGTACACCAAACTGGTCGATCAGTTTTGACCCTGGTAGTGCTGCCACTTGATATGCCTACAAGTTACCGCTGATTTTTGCTCGCTAAGCCGATGCGACATGAATAGAGTACTACTAGAGAGTTAAGAAAAAACTTATCTCTCCTACAAACCCATGATTATTTGTGGACCTGCACAGTAATTAACCACATAATAACATTGTTTACTTAGCAATGGCACCTCTAACTGGACTTACAATTAATTGACAATCCTCTGAGGCTTCACATATTAATAGGTAAAAAAAAGACAACATCTACACTTACCGGAAACGTTTGCAGGGATCCATTGTACACTTTCTGCATTGATTTATAGAACACGTGATTATAACTGCTCGCGTCAGATTTGGGATGCCTGAGAAATACACAGAGAAATGCATGGAAAATTTCTATTCATCAATTTAATATGCAATACTTTACGTCGCGATACCATAAATCCTAAACTAAAATACTTTTTTTTCTATTTCTATCTGCGTTCATATGAGTATCCACTAGGTCCCACAATTGTGATTTCTTGAGTACTCCTATTGGATTTAATAGGTGCTATGCGTTATGCAAGATACTTTTGGTACTTCGGCCTAAAAGATCATTGGTCTATGCTTTGCTGGTTTGCTCTCTGCTTAATATGGTAGATTATTATTGTCTGTTATGTGATTAACACAATAAATCCAGCAATGATAAATATTTAATAATCGCAATAATTAGAATACCAAATAAATAAGACAGCGCTTCCGGTTGAACATAAACGGCCAATATTTTGTCCACCACTGTGACTTTTTTTTTAATAGTTCACCAATTTCACTATGTCATTAACACGTAGACGACCGAGTGTTAACACCGGTGGTACACGCACGTTCGTACGGAATGGACCGGGTGTACCACCGGTGGTACACGCATGTACTACGCCTGTGAATAGCCTAAACATGGCCGGTCCCACGGGAGAACTTACTAAAAACATGCCGGTCGTCTATGTGTTAAAACCCCACAATTCGTGTTTAAAATAACCTCAAATAGCAAAAAAAAACTAAAAAACAATAATTAAAGTAAAGGAAAAACTCACCTGAGATCAAAACCCCCGCCCTCCAAGCTAAGCAGATAATCAAAGCGATTCTCCTGGCACAGCGAGGCCAGGGACTCGAGCACTGGCTCCTCACTCACGCGTCCCGCCACGAGGCTGGCTACCTTCATGACAGCCCCGGGGTCCGTGGTGATGCAGGCGGGGTCCCCGGGGGGGCGGGGCCGAACACCGGCAGTAGGGTGAGCACCGCACGGGACAGCAGCCGGGCCCCTCTGGTGCCAGGGGCGGCGGCTAGGTGGCGGGCTAGTCGCGAGAGCAGCTCCCGGGGGGCAGGCTCGGAAGAGTACAGGCCCCCTAGGATGCCGATGTGGAACTTGTGCTCGTCCGGACCTCCGATCTGGAGAGGTTTGGTGATTGATTGAAGTGGGTGGTCATATGTGATAATATTGTGCTTTCGCAAAAAAAATTGTGCCGCAGAAATTTTTCACGAAAAGAGTTGTTTATTTTCTCTCCAACTGTGCCAATCCGGTTTCATCTATCGATTTCTTTATAAACTTGACTCTGCCGGTTTAGCTAAAATTAAGTTAATCTTATTAATTAATTCCGAGATGTCTCTTACGAACGACCACCGAAGTCTGTCCATAGGCGCCGAAAACCCCGCCAATGATGGCTCTGCTGATTACTTTCTTTTCCTTAAAAATATTATTCCATGCAGCAGATTGCCTCATGTATCTCAAGTGTTTAAATAATCAAAAACGTTAAGTCAGAAATGCTCAGGTGTTTCCGACGAAAGTTAGAGTAATAATAACCACTGTTATCCCGGTAGCTTAGTGTCCGTCCCGGTAGCTTAGTGGTAAAGGCGGCACTCTGTGAATCCAGAGATTCCAGATGTCGTGGGTTCGAAACCCAGCTGGGACATGACAAGTTATTCTCCCATTTGGGATTTTTACCACATAATAATATGTCTTGGGCTTACTGCTGGAATAATGGGACTTTAATAGTCTTAATCGGGCAGTATAAATAAGGCGATATTATTATTATTATATTATTATTACTAGCGGGTTACACCCGCCGCTTCGCCAGCCCATCAAACACACACAACGCACACACACACCCACCTACACACACACATCCACACACACACATCCACACACACCCGGCGTAGCTCAAGAACGGCTCATCAGAAATTCGCGATCGATATGTCAATTGAAAGCTCAAACCCTTGCCTAAAACTTTCTCGCTTTGAGTTGATAGGTCGTCGCGACAAATTTCGAGAAAAAATGTCATTTATGTCAAAAAACGTGCATTTTTTTTGCGTCACCCATCCATTTTTATCCTTAGTCATTGTAGCTTAACCTCAGGGAGATATAATCTAGCCTAGAAGAATTTCCTGATCCAAGCGGACCTATGTGCAAAATTTCAGGTTTCTCGGTCAAACGGTGTGGATTTGTATAAAGAACATACATACATACATACATACACACATACATACACACATACAGACAGCTTTCTTTTATAGATATAGATTATGTTATATACCTGATCTGAGATCCTCATATAGTCCAGAATGGTAGGGGAAGCTGTTTGTTTCTCGGCTAGTACACTATGGGCCCTCTCCACAGCATCGAAAGCATAGCCTATATCCACCTGGTTGCTGAAAAAAAAAGTATTTCTATTTATCTTTATATCATGCCAGAACACAGAATGCGCACATCTCGAATTGGTGTTTGTTTGTTCAAGACCTTACTCACATTGGAATAGCTCGAGGCTAGCATCTTAAAGATGTTATCATCTGGTGTAAGGCTGTCCACATGGGTTTTCATAGCTTGGTTGTCATCATAAGGGTAGTTGGCTACCAGAGCTCCGCCGTGCAGATTGGCGCTTAGAACGAAGGGGATATCTTGCAGCCACTTCTCAACAGCCAATGTTTCCGGTTCCGGATGCATATTGAACTAAAGAAAAGAAGAAAAAAACGAACCCAGTTAAGATCCAAACAATTTAGAATAACCTTTATGATAAAGATAAAATAAGCAAACGAAAAAATAACTTGAAGAAAGAAAATGCACTATAATAACACTGTGCATGCATATATCTTAAAATTTAAACATCTTGGAAATAATAAGAGTACATTTTATGCATCTGAAATAATTGATTTTTATATATAATTTATACTTCGGAGGGATGAAGTTCAATAGCTTTTTATTCAAAACATCTGTTCAAAAGTAAAAAAGTAAGGGAATATATTTTTCGAAGCATCTAATGATATCATGAATGGGAAATGGTTAAAATTTAAACAGGCTAGTTTGTTTGAAGACTAATGTATTAGAAACTCAAAATTAATGAGGGATCCTTTATTTAAGAATACCTACGTTATACCAAAAATGAGTCCTAAAAAAAATTCTTACCGAGGTAGGTCCAAACTGGTCTGGAAAGTTCCGATTCAAATCAACACCATGAGCATTTTTCCTTCCCTCTAAGCTGTCTCTGTCGCCTGTAAATACAAAGGCCACTTTAATTTATAATATTTTATTGGCAATACTTTTTATTAATTTACACGGGGTACCTCTGAGAGACAAAGATACAATAAATAAATCGGGGTGAAGTGGCAGAGAATGTCTAAGGCATTAACTTCGCCCCGGATTACAAAACAATATTGTAAATGTAAATTAATGTTCTATATTTATTTGTATATATTTTTAAGGTTTTTTTAAAATTTATTGTTATTAATTTATTGTTGGTTGTTTTGTATAAAAAATAAAGTGCAAAGAAAAAAATACGAAAAAAAAATAAGAGATGATAAATAAACTTTCCTACCTATAAAATAGTAAAGTCTTGAAATAAAAATGTACATGTAAATAAATGATAATAAATTATTCAATAATGCAACAACAACAAAAAATCTGTCCTTTTCAAGTCATGTTTACATTTTTAAAACACAAAAATTAATATTTAGATTTTAGTTGACACCGTTGTGTATTTAATTTAAATCACTAAAATCTAATGAACTTCTGGAAAGTAGACGTTAAATGAGATTTTAGATGAAACGGTAGAAAAACCATTGGCCCACTTGGAGGAGTGTGCACTGTGCGTCCACTATTTTTTTATTTTATTTTTTATTTTGGCATTGGTTGGCAAGGCCATTCATTCCATACAGCCATAAAATTTTATTTTATTATTTTACATGTGCGTCCACTAACCTTCATGAGATCGTTCATACCCGTCTGGGTTCATGGACGGCATCAGGTGGATGCGAGTGGTCTGCAGGAGTCGAGTGACCCGGGGGTCTAGCTTGTAGTTCTGGCACAGGTAGTGGGCGAACAGGAGCAGGAGCTCCCGGCCCACCACCTCATTGCCGTGCATGTTAGCCACGTACTTGAACTCGGGGACGCCTGAGGGATGGACCAGTAGGAAATGTCACGTATATATTTTTTTTTTTTAACTAACCTCATCATGGTTTATTTTATTTTAAAACATACAATTTACAAAATGTAAAAAATTTCCTCCATGCTAGAGGAATAGGGCATTGTGCACATTACACATGCGGCATTGCTTTGTCACGTATATTATACTGCCCGATCAGAACTAATAAAATCACCCTATTCCAGCCGTAAGCCCGAGACGTATTAGTATGTGGTCAAAATTCCTAATGGGGTGTTCAAACTTGTCATGTTACGGCTGAGTTTCAAACCCGCGTTCTCTAGATTACCAGACTGACGCCTTGACCACTAAACTACCGGAACAGGGTCTGTTCTGGTAGCTGAAAACTCAAAAGCAAATTTCATGTTGCTCTAGTTGTGGCATAATTTACGCCGATTTTTTTTTTTTTTTTTTTTTTGGCATTGGTAGGCAAAGCCATTCCATACAAAACAATTCCGTAAGAATTGTTTTGTTTATTTCCATTTATCAATTAAAGTACTGTTAATAAAAAGCTATTCCTTGCTGATCCCTGACCCGCGGTATTTTCTCAATGAAATGCTGGGCCAACTGGCAGGACTGAGATATGCACCCGACCACTCACCAGGTCTATGCACCCCCGGGTGCGACGATAGTTCAATGACCCACAAGTCTCTCTTCTCCACACTCTGGCCAATGGAGTAGAGGCGAGTCAAGTTGGGGTAGTTCTTTGAAATGTGCTCCAGCTCTGCTTTCATCTGGGTGTAGTTGTGATGGGTGAACTGCATGGGTATGATAAAGCCGTGTAGATCCTTCTCGATGCTTTCTATGATGGGGGCTGGGGTAGTGGGTACTGTAAGAGAGACGGGGGATTTTTTCATGACGCAGTGGGATGGATATAACAACTTTGTTGTAGTTAAAGTAGAACTCTATTTCCTGTTTTAATTCACGCAAAACTTCCATTTGTCCTTCTAAACATTAATCTCATACAAAAAAGGTGAAATTCTTTTGGAAAAAAACGAAAGGAGGAGAAATCTTCTTCCAGTTTGATTAACCAAAATGGATTTATAAAGTTATTGCTTCCACTTCTTCATTCCTCGTTTGTTTTCATTTTTCCATTGTTCATCTTTTAAAGTACCGAAACGTATTTTTTTTTTTTTTTTTTTTTTTTTTTCATGAATGGTGGGGAAGCTAAACTTCGAAGTAATGGGAAAAAACCGAAACTGGATTTTTTTTTCTAATCCAAAAGAAAAACGCGGCTGAACTATACGAGTAGGAGATGTGGAAAGACCTTCACAATAATCTAATCATGACACGCTATGATAGAATTATCAAATTCATGATTATTTGCATTAATTTTCCATCATTCACAATTAAAAAAATCCATCATTCTGCAAAATGTTCCACAACAACAATAAAAGAAAAAATTGATCCCATGTCTCACCACCTGTACCGAGAGGGATGACGAATACGTTGAAAAATAACTTACACATATACACATGCAACCAGGTTATTTTTCTTTTTTTTTTTAATTTTTTTTTTCTTTTTTTTTTTAGGCCTAGACAAATTAAGTACACTTACTTTCTGGACGTGCCTCGTACATGTTGTCGTAATCCATAGTAAGTTACTGATGATCAGCTAAAATATGTATGCTTATATTGCTTATTGCTGAAGGAAGACCTTCTTAAGGCTGATATACAGCCTCTATGTTGCTCTTAATGTAGTAGGACTCCTTACAATCAACTGTATTGAGTCCTTGAAAGCCTGAATGATCCTTGCTTGTCATGCAAAAGGTTTAAGGTTCGATACCAATAGTCCTAATTAAAATTCAACCAACCAACCTCAGCTTAGTCGCTTCAGCTACAACATAAAGATCTTGAACCGAAGAAATAATCAAATTCAAAGTAAAATATGATCAAAAAAATATGCTTTATTATAACATTAAAATCCATTCCCTGATATAAAATCATGTAAAATATATGAAAATTAAATTAAAAATTAAACTTAAAAAATATAAAAGCTCAGTAGTAAGATCTAATGTAAAGCATTGAAATGTGGGAATTGTACTATTATAATGAGAAACAAGTAAGTAGATAATATTTGTAATATTTACATTATGTGTAGTTGTTAGTGAATAAAAATGTGGAAACAAAAATATGTTGTGTAAACGTAAATTAATATTATTGTACAGAAACCAAGATTATTTCTCCACTTTCCAAAACGAGCTGCTTCTTTGAGGGTATTTCAGAGATAACTAAAGATTGGGCAGAGCTAATTATTGGCTCAAGTTAAACAATGTCCTTCTCTGACATTTTGGAATGTACATTTTACAATATAAATAGGACGTTTGTTGGTTTTTTTTTCGGCAACATGCCAAAGTGTAAGTAATGAGTGGAAGAGAAAATATGTTTAGATGAACTGACGTGGAGTAATCCAACTGTCGAGCACATTGCTTCTAATCCTTGTAGCATCTTTTTCTATTGCTTAACAACTTTACCATTCTGTCGAATTTTTTTTGTTTTTTTTTTTTTTTCTTGTAAGGTATAGAAAGTATTGTTATTTTTCCTTTGAAAATCATCTGATAAGTTCTACTTTGGTTATTTTGTTCCTAATGTTTTTTTTTCGGTCAATGATTTATCTTAATATACAAATGTCAAAGTCACTGACTGACTGATCATCACTGTTTCTCCGAACTGGTAAGTCCTAGGAAGCTGAAATCTGGTAGGTAGCTTTGTCTTATATTCTAGATGTGCAATAAGACGGGATTTTTCGAAATTCCCACTACAACACCTGCCATTGGCGAAAAAGGACTTTTTGCTTTCACGGCCATGCCTCGGCCCGCAAAGCGGGCGACAGCCCGCTAGTTCTTCATAAATATACTTAACATTTTTTCAGTCTTTTTTTTATCTCTACCAGTTTGTCCTATTTCTATTTTCAAAAAATATATTTATATCATCAGTTACAATAGTAGCTCTCTTACTCAACCAAGCAAAATTATTACTGATATCTATAGCTGTACTTAGAAGTAAACAAAAAAATGAAATGCAAAACCTGAGAAAAACACGTTGTTATGGGATGGTACATTTCTATATTAATCTAGTAAAAGATTATATTTATATTAAAAATATGCATATAAAAAATATGTATCAAAATGTCATGGAGAGAAAACAAAAAGGTAATTAGATAATTTGATTTTTCTTTTGTATACGTTAACTGAGAAATGAATTTTAATGAATTTGGATTTAGACATTTTTCTTTTAAATGAGTTGTTATGTAGTAAGTAGTTATTTGATCTTATTAAATTAATGATGACACAAGTTTGAAAAAAAAAATGAAAAGTAAGCAGCCGTATGTAAGTATTAAATTTGATATTTGTATATACCATTAGAATTAATACATTATAAAATATTGTGATTATTTTACTTAACTATTTCTGTCCATCATCAAATAATAAAATAGATTGTAAATATAAAACTATATAAATGTAGCATATCATTTACTAAAAGCGTTCAATTAGAATTAAAGTAGAGTATACCATGAAAATGTTTTTATATTGTTCAATTCTGTTTGCTTTAAATACTTTTTTTATTCTCAGCAGAAATAGAAGAGTAAAAGATGGTTGTTGAAGCTACAAATGTGTTTATTTTCTGTGTTACATTAAAAATATAAGCGTTTAAGCAAAATATCATTTCAAGATAAATGGAATTTCTAAAGAAATTGAGTTGCAACATGTACTTATTTTTGCTTACATTTATTTATATAAAAAATTGGTTTGAAATATTTCTGCTTATAGACACATAAAGAGTACATTAAATTTAAGTAGATCATTTTCGGTGCAGAGATAGTGACAAGTGCCGTAGTGATGATAATCGACGAGGAACATTGGTTCAGGACCATTTAAAGCCAGAGCCTTTGTTTTGAGCGAGGGTGCAGTTATCTCAAGTGGAGAATGAGTAAACATAATCTGAAATCACCAAACGGAACAAAACAAAGGTTGTGCTTTAGAAACGGGCCTGAACCAGTGATAAACTATTTATAATGATTTAATACCATGGGTATAAGGTGGTGTGGAAGAGAATGCCGAAGGCATTATCACCACCCCTTGATCAGGCTTTGTTTATATATATTTCACAACTTATTACCGTGTTCATTGTATATAAAAATTGTAAATAAAACTTGGTCCAATTGTTTATAAATAAATATAACTTTACACATTAAATAATTTGAATCTAAAAGTTGGATGACGCCACCAGAAATATTGATTTTACTTGTAGTATTGTTAAATTTAATCTCATACAGGCCTGTGAGCATTTTTGAAGATTTATGAAAAGTTCAGAGTTGAAAGTTATACGAAAAAGGGAAAGGTACAATCGTGAATGAGGAACCGGGTTTTAAAAATGTGCCAAGTGAACTAAACAAAGTGCACTCGAACCTCTAAAATTAAAATTAAATACATTTATATTACCTGTTGTAAGGAAATATTATCGTAAAATGTGTATGCTATAGTCAATCTATTTGAGTACATCACAAGATAAATTTCACAATTGCTCGAAACCACCTCACTAAAATCCACCGTCCTTTCTTTAAAATAAAATCCATAAATGAGCTCTAGGTAGATAGCCTTTAAACTGAAGTCTTAACAGTAAAATTATGTATTATCACTAAGCACTTCAAGTGCATAATACATATTTATAAAATTTTGTACGAGTTAGATGGTATATTAACTGATGAGGTACTTACCTGAGACAGTTTCAATTGGTTGAAGCTGGAAATCCAATCTAGCAGGTTTCGAGGTGTCATTGCCAACCGTCACTTGCTTAATAGAACTCTGGTATCTGCCAAACAAAGAATAAAACGCTATAAACTTTTTCTTTTTAGTAGCGGTGAAAAAAAAACACTACGCTGAGATAGATATGCACCCTCAGTCACAGGAAATAATCAAATTTTTACAGTAGGTAACCTTGAGGACTAAACAATTCAGTTTTCAAAAAACCTTATGTTTATGCCAATTTATCTAGAAATTAAATGGTTAGTTTATTTTGTACAAGACAAAACCAGATCAGTAACACAGAACATGGTGATTACAATGTTGTTAACAGAGAAAGAAAAAATAAGTAAATGAAAGAAATTACCAAGTAATAAACCAAACAAATATTACTCTCATTTACATCAGCAGAGTCACACCTAATAATGATTTATCATTTATATTTATTAAATCTGACTTTCCTTAGCAGCTAAGAGTTATAAAATAAATACCCTGTGGCAGTGGCGATGACTTTGTAGGTTCCTGGTAAGAGGAGGCGCCAGTATTCGCCTCTATTGGTGGCAAAAATAGCGTGGGGTATTCCTTCAACTGAAATATTGGCACCCTGGATAGGAGTTCCCATTGGTGTCTGTGACCAGTCCTGCAACAGAAATAATTGTTTTATATAATTCTATTTATTTTATACGGCTTCATAATAAAATTTGGTTTAAATCTACAAGCTCATAAAACAAGAACTTAAATATAAAAATTATAGAGGAAGAATATAGTTTGGCGAACTCAAATATTTCCAATGAGAAATTTTAAATGTGCTTCCACAACGTTAGGTCTAAAACATAAAACACTATGGAAAATTAAATGAGACAACCAACATGTATTGTCTGGTGTGCATCTTTTCAAGTTTGCTACAACAACCCTATTGCAGTCATGAATAATGATAGAAATTTTGAACAATGAAAGCATAGTAACTTTTCGCCATGTTTCATACTAGACATTGTTTCTTAATTCTCTTTATCATTTTTTTTTTTTTTTTTTTTTTGGGATTTGTTTTATCCAGACAAATCCCATATATTTGGGTCATCTTTTTTTATGCTTTATTAGGAAGACAAAGTACAATGGTAACAGTATAAATTAAGAAAAAACAAACAAATGACAAAATAAATAAGTAAAAAGAAAATAACAATAATGCCCTGCCTAAAGGGCGGGTTATTGCCTGTGGCAATCTCTTCCACCCAACCCTTTCAGCCTTCCGCCAGTGCGGTTGTGTACCTTTCACTCCTTGGTGAGTCTGCTCCATGAAGGCCAGCAAGGCTTCCTTGTTATCCTTCCAGTACTTGGGCATGTCAGCAGCCACAGGGAACTTGCAGCACGACAACTCCACAGTCACTTCAAAACAGTTAGAGTACACATAGTTGAAGTCTTGCATGCCACCTGAGAAACAATGTTTAAATTTTATGTCAACTTTAAATAAATTAACAAGAAAATCCACATAGATATTTATTTAATACACACTACATTCTTAGCAAAAAGTTCAATAGCGGAAATAAGTATAATGTAATTCAACTATGGAATTTTTCAATTCTAAAGAACCATAATAGTAGCAATGTCGAATCAAATCAATTATTTATTTTTATAATAGTACTTACATTTAGCCCAATCTTCATGATTTCAAATAAGAACGGATCGATCGTCTTAGGCTACTTGGGGGTTGAATATCACATAATATAAATTTTAGTGATGGAAATTGGGCTAAATGTGCTATATATAAATAAAAAAAATAGATTTGAAATATAATGTAGAAAAACTGATATGTTTATCCTGGGAATACTGTTTAATAGATAGTAGACCGGTTATTTAGGTGTGTAGTGTAGTTAAAAATAGATGAAGCAGTCACCTTGGCTTAGCGGTAGCATGCTCGGATTGCACTCCAGGTGACCCGGGATCGAATCCTGGCGGGGTCGCATTTTTTCGGCTCTATACTTTGGATGTCGGGGCCTACTCTAGCCTCGTGAGGACAATTTGGGGTAGATGTAGTGTGGGCAACGACCAGTGACGGCATTACGAGATTAATATTGGAAAATGATGGTTGGTTGGATATAATATGATGCATAAGCATTGGGTTCTCGTAATGTCGATGCTACCCTCTAAATTTTTTGATAAAACTAGCTCTTATCTTATCTTAATCGCCGGTCCCACGGAGAACTGACTAAAAACATGCCGGTCGTCTATGTGTTAATATAGATGAAGCCAGTATATCACTGTATGATTGTTCAGTAGTTTTTCTCTTTTTTTTTGTCAGGGCTTTGACAAGAGTGGATGAATCCTTAAACATCCCTGGAATATGAAGGACCTCAGTCCGTTGGAAGACCAAGAAAGAAGAGATTGCCACAGGCAATAACCCCGCCCTTTAGGTAGGACATTTCTCTTCTTTTTTTTTTTCTTTCTTGTATATTTGTTTAATTTTTTTTTTTTTCTTTATATTTCATTGTATTCTAACTGTATATTTTTGTTCTACCTGATTTTAAACTTTTTTTTTTTTTTTTAATAAAAATAAACTCACCTTTCACATCATACCAAAAAAATAAACTCACCTTTAACGTCATACCAGAAAGCACCATTGACAATTCCGTTGGGGAAATGATCATCACAGTTGTTGCCTGTCCTCATGACAGGATTGCCATCTGCATAGGTTTGGGCCAAGTGCTTGAACATTTCATGGTCGGGAGACTTGCTCTCTTCACAGCATGTTTTGTGACTCCTAGACAAAATAGATGATCAAGCATTATGAGTGGAATTTTCAAACTTCACTTGAGAAAAAAAAAATCACAAGGCAGTTACTTGGATTTGTAACAATACAAATATCTGAGGAAAAAATAAGTAGCTGCTTTCATGTGAGCAGCAACCAGTGGCAAATCATGGGCAGAATAAGATATTCAGATATAAAAGGATAAGCAAAGTTCCTATAAAAAGAATAAGCAAAGTTCCTATAAAAAGAATAAGCAAAGTTCCTATATTGAATTTGAAACGTTAGAAAGCTTATAAAATTGAGTTAATAAATTCTAAGGTAATATGGTAATTCTATGCTGATCTCAATAGCAATTCTGTAGTGGTACTGTGAACCATTTTGGTAATGGTAATGGTAATGGTAATGGTAATGGTGCTCAAAGGCACTTGTACTTACGGAAAGAGTCCATATAAACATGTAACAAATAACAAAAGTTAAAAAATAAAATACAATATAAAATTAGAAAATAACCTTTCAAAATTTAAAATATGGGTGCTAAAATATGACAAAATACAAATTAATAATTCTAACATTTAAATGTCAGAAAAAAATCAAAAATAAAAATACTAAACAAAAATTAGACATTATAAGATTCAAAATTAGGGTAATAAGATATGACAAGAAAGTAATAATCAAATATAAATATAACATAAAGAACAAAATATTATCGAACAAAAACATGACTAGAAAAATAAAGAATATTTGCATTGGTACCTAAAGGAATTTTTTGTATGTAGCTGTAAATTATAATTAGAAATGTAAAATTGTTCAAAAATGGGATAGTGTTAGAATTATTTTTAAAAAGAAGAAGAAAGTTTGAAAACCAGAAGTTTTTTGGAATTATTTTAAGAACAAAAATACACAAGAAGCAACCCAAATTAATTTTAGTTATTTCATAATAACCAATTATCGTCGGAAAAACAAACAAATAATAGAAATTCTTATCAATTGTTAAAATGTAAAATCAAGTATGGCAACAGGAGGAAAAGGATTGGTTGTAAAATAAAATTGGCAAGATCATTGAGATTTTTAGAAGGTAAAACATAATTTAGAAAAAATTAAATTAAATTGAATCAAACAAATTTAGTGGTAAGTGAATCTCCTAAAATAAAGCAATTTTATTGTACTATGGGGCAATACAAAGGAAAGTAAGGGTGGGTTCCAATATTACTTACTGAGCTGATGATATCCATGACTAGGATGTTAGGCTTGAAATTGAAAACAAAACAATAACCACACTACTAAATTCTTGGTATTTATGAATCAACAAGGTATCCAAGGAAATAAAATATAGGAGAATAGTTTCCTTGTCCCAAACACGAAGTGGCATATCTCAAAAAATGGACATTTGAGATTTTCGGGTATTAGTTCTAATCATGTTTTTTATCACCAAAGTGGCGTATCTCTATCTCAAAGCGTTCCAATTTTATGAGTATATTTAATTTTGGCGTATATTGTTTCGAATATTTCTTTCAAAGAACGAGCTGACGTATCTCGATTTACGCTATAAAGTTTGTATTTTGAAGATATGCCACTTCGTAGGAACATGAGCTCACGAGTTGTACAATCAAACTTTGGCAGCTCTAATAATGAAAAACATGGCAAAATTTTTTGAATTTGTTTAAATCAATGTGAAATCCATATCATATAATAAGTAACAAATGTTGAATTTTCATTTAGTTTTACACTATGAATTTACATCCTCATCCATTTGTAATATTTTGTAAAAATCAAAGATATATATTATTAATTTTTTCTAATTATATTAATATCTAATAATAAAATTAATATAATTGTGTATTAAAAATAAAAAGATATATAAAAATCAAAGATATATTAGTGCAATTTTCCAACTAGTAGGTAATCAATGTGCTAGTAAATATTATACTAAGTAGTTCAAGCTACCATTCTTGCATCACATCTCATATAATTAATTTTCTTACTTTTTACCATCTTCTTTTTTAAAAATTTAAGTAATAGAAAGTTGTGTGATATTCACACCAGTTTATTAACAGTAACTATGGTTAAGCTTACCTGGAGTCATCAAATGGATAACTAGCCACAATAGCTCCACCATGCAAATTACCCGACAGCACAAAAGGATTGTTTTTAATGAAAGACATCATGGCTAAAGTTTCTGGTTCCAATGTTTTTACTTCTCGGCTTGAATCAAACTGATCTGGGAAGTTTCTGTTCAAATCAACCCCATTAGCATTGTGTCTGCCAACAAAATGGGCTTTGGAGTTGCAGCTACCTTCCTGTAAATTTAGTGAGTTTATTTTCATATTAGATGCCTTAACTATACCTAAGTCAAAATACAAATTGGTTTGACCTACTACTTTTCCTAATTCTATATAAAGACAATGACAGTGCAACAAGACTCTAGAGAAGAGTTCATAGAATTCCTATCCATAGGAAATCTTGAAAAGATGTAATATGCTTGGAATATTCAAATACATTCAAACCTATATTGACAGGGTACTTACATCTACTAAAAGGTTTCATCAAATAGTATGAACTATAGATGAACACAGATACAACTCTCTATTTTAACTTGGTTTCATTATTTTTATTATGTAAACCCAAATAGCAGACCTTTAAGTATGACCACCTCAACTATTGCTAATCTTATATAATTAGTACTCAGGTTCAGCAGGTGCTAAGGAGCTGTTGAACTTCAGCACCTCCATACAAAAAGGAAAACAAGTTTTCAAGTCTTTTTACCTATTTTTTCCTTTGGGTCATAGATGTTGAGTTTCCTTAAAAAATGAGATTGTTAACACAAACACAGAATAAAATACTACACCTTTACTAGGACTTCACCACACCTGAGACTATAACCATTGCCCTTTAATAGCTTTGCCACAAATAAATCATACTTTATCTTTAATAAATGTCATTCTCATCATTATTTCTATTAATAAAACTAGAAAGAGGTGGCAGCAGCCCCAAAAAATCTGAATGTAAACAAAACATTCTATACCTAACATGTAATAGAAAGTAAAAAAATTCCCAACAGTCACACCTGGTACTTAGTACTACTAACTTCCATGATAAAACCCATATTATTAACTCACAGTAGAAGCTGAGTAGCCATCAGGATTGAGGGTTGGAATGATGTAGATATCTGTCATGTTCAACAGTCCTGGTGACTCTTTCATCTGTTCCATCACTACGTAAGAGATACTCAATAAGGTAATTCATCAGTTCATAGCCAACCACTTCATCACCATGAATGTTTGCTACATATTTAAACATGGGCTTGAGTAAGCTCCTGGATGCAACATTGTGACTAATCTGAAATGGTAATAAGAATACAATGTAGTTCATTAAACCAAACCAACCTCAGTAGGTGGATCGATAAAGTGGCAGACTTGTAACCAGGAGGTCAGTGGTTCAACACCCAGTATCAGCATAGATTTAGTAAACAAGTTTGAGTAGGTTCTCACTTTCCTCTCACTTTTATGTTTATACTGAGGTGTGGTATCACAAAAAATATTAACTTAGATATGATAACTTAGTTCATTATGCCAAAGTTAACCAAGTTAAATATGATAAAAGTATATTACATTGCAACTATGTCCTTTAGGCATTCTTCATACCTTGGCCAAGGTGCTTGATACCTTGTTCAGGAATGTCTTGATGCTTGATACCTTCGGGTTTGTTTCCTCACTTCATAATTCTACACGCTATGCTATTAGGTATAGGGTATAAGTACTTCTTACTAAGCTCAAATTTGAATGATTCATAAGAATTTCTTAGAGTGAACTAAATCAACAAGAAACTATTGAAAAAAACCATGGTAAATGGATTAATTATTGATGTTTTTGCTACTTGTGGGAAGTCTGGTAGCTCTGAGAAGGTGTTAAATAGAATTTTTAAAAATGACATTAATAAAATACCAACAATATAACCTACATACCTCTAATGCCCACAGATCCCTGTTCTTAACAGATTTTCCTATGGAGTGAAGCTTGACTTTGCTGGGGTTCTGGGACTCAACAGAGTGAAGAAAGTTTGTGAGTTCAGGAAAGCTCAGATAGTGAGGATTAGCCAGGAATGGTTCAGGATCATTGTTGACTATCACAGGGGTGGTCCTGACTGCCAGACATAGCAGCAGGAAGTACTTGTAGAAAGACATGGCAGAGATTGATGGTTCAGTAGAGATTCACACTGGATCACTGATATAAACAGGGCAGCATAGTAATTCACAAAACACAGGGCTCCTCTAATTACCAATAAATAATGAAATTGTTATAATTATAAAATCTGTACAAACACTTGTCTTGTTACTGTACTAGACTGATTGACATTAATTTTTATTTAGTAGTGCTATGAGATTCTTTTGGCATCTGTCTAGCTCTACGTACCTCCAATGACTAAATTATTTGGTCTTATTAGGTCGGTATAATATATAATAATTTACTTATTGGACTTTGACCATTATTGTAAAGGTGTATCAGTCCATCAGTAAAATGGAGATTAAAATTTAATGAAATATTGGAACTATTGGAAGCTATCGACTTGACTCCTTTACCTGTCTATTCCCTTAATTCCCTATCCCTATCACCAAATCATTCTAATATTTAGTCGTATTTTTCTTTCTAACCCCCGTCGTGATATGACCATGGCAGTTGAAAGCGACGTTAAACCAAAAAAAAAAAAAAAAAGATAAACAATGGACTTAACCTATAAAAGAACTGGAAGCAAGAATTTTCTACTTCCACTTTGGTTAGCAAACTCTACTGGCGCTATCTTGACGAATCCTTTGGAACTAACGTTTTTCGTGTTTTTTATAACTTTGGAAGTGGAAATTTTTCCTATTCCAAAAGAAAAATGACTTGCTTCCAGTTTGGTTCATTTTATTCCCGTTGGTTAGAAAGAAAAATACGGCATTTTATTATTTTAAATCAAATCCAAATCACCATTCACTTCTTGCTGACAGCTGATTGCTCTTTGCTGATGCTGAGGTTTATCAGCTGATGAGCACAGCTGTTTGGCTCCATTAGTACAAGGAGCTAACTCTTCGTAGAATAAAGAGTAAACATGTGGAAAGTGAAACCAGAAAGGGTCGATGACTCGCCAATAAAAACATGATGGGTTCCGTGTTAGGAACCCAAACCCAGAAATTAATTAAGTACATATACCTACCTACATAAAGTTCGAAAACCCCAGAGCCCACGAAAATTGTTATTCAAAGGAAACGTGCCTCTGAAGGAGCACATTCTTCGCCATAAAAAAGATCAAGTCAGTTACTTTTCGCCGCTCGTCCAGAATGATTTTTTAGACATTATTACAGGAAAAGTTAGAGAACACAGATTTTGGGATATCAAGGCCTCAAATACTTTTCAATCATGTTTGATTGTACTCCCGACGTACTTATGTGAAAATCACCGAACAGGGCCGGATTTAGTGGAGAGTATTATTGATTTTGTATCAAAGGTGTCCAATCGAGGATTCTTGCCTAAAACAACCTGGCTTCTTTTGTGCTTTGTGCGGCTCATTCCTTAAATTTAGTAGGTGCAAATGCTGCTAGTATGTCTGGGGAGGTACACTCATACTTTGAAACTCAACTGCTTGTACAATTTTTTTTGCTTCCTCCTCCAATAGATGAGAGGTTTTATTAAAACATGTCCGTATATCTCTAAAACTACAAAGTAACACCAGATGGTCGACTAAGAGAGAAGCTGTAAAAGTGATATACAGCCATCTAGGAAAAATCATAAATGCTTTAAATAACCTCAGAACCAACCTAACTACCTCAGATGAAACAAAAACTGAAGCAACTAATCCTTTGAAAAATGTCGAGCAGTTTGAGTTTATACCTAGTTCTCTCCTGTTTTTGGAACAAGCAATTGACCGGCATTGACATTGTGAAGAAGCTCCTACAAGTGGAGAATATTACCATCGATATATCGATTAAAAAAAGGGGGGGGGGTAAAATAGGTGTTTGCCCGGGTGCTGAATAGCCTAGTTACGTCTCTGAGGGTCATAGATACATTCTGAGGGTAGTCATAGATATCTACACAATTACACATACATTAGATAACTACTACGGGATGGACAGTAAAATAAAATTGAACAATAAGCTATAGACCGCAAGCATCTACTCTACAGTATCTGCTGTTTCATGGCTACAAATCATAAAAAAAGGCTGTAATCCTCATCTTTAAAATAATCCCAGACAATACCTACGGCTAAAAGCTATTTCACTTGGTTCTTAGATTGTTTTTGCAAGATTTCTCTATTTAAAATTTGGAAATAATATACACGTGTTTCTTGGAGGAATCTTGTGGTTAATGATCTATTAGTAGCTTGGAGTTTACTGCATTAAACTTGAATGCAATGCATGCAGCTTACAAGCTAATAGCATTTTCATCTTTATCATAGCTGTTAAAATGTATTTCGATGTAAGTCTTTTGCTAAGTAAGTATTTTCCCTCCAGTTAACTCATTTTTTTTAGGTAAGGTATTTATTTATTGCTTCCTTCGTAGCTCAAAATACACGGCAAATAATGAATACAATACTTCCTTGTGATTGGTTTACATTGTATACACTTGTCAATTTTGAGATTTTATACTAAATCACTTGTAACTCCTTTTCTTCAATTTTGTTTTATATGGTAGAATACCGTTTTCCTACATTTTAGATCCTACAGAAAATACTGAACTTACTAGATTGATCGATAAGGTGGCGGACTTGTAACTTGAAGGTCGGTGGTTCAAGTCTTGGTTTCAGTGTGGATTTAGTAAAGCGAGTTTGAATAGTTGTCATATCACGTTAATGATTAATGATAACTTTTTAACTTTTCCGACAAACAAATCTGTATCGGCATGTCGTAGACCTTATTTTTGCACTTATTTGTCAAAAATTTTGGATTTTGACAAAAAAGTAAAACAATATACTTAGGTACGCATATACGAGTACATTCATCAAAATCGAGTGTACCGTTCACGAGATATAAGCGTATAAGTAAAAACTAAAAAGTTAGTGGTCAAGGGCAGGGTCTCTATCATCAAGAACCGCTAGTGCGAAGTTGATCAATAGTTTCTGAGATTTATGCGTTACAAGGAATGTATTTGACAGACTTATACAAGACCAAAGTTGCCCAGGAGGTTATAAAACGTCCAGGAATATTGAAATCGGAACAAAAATATACATTTTTTTTTTTTTTTTTTACAAAAACGAACACAATACTTCCGATTTCTAATATGTATTAGAATTTTTTCGAGAGCAATCAAATTACTTTATTTCTATATAAGTAAGGTACATAATAATATTCACATATTTGGGGCACAGAGAAATCAATTTAATTAACTATAAATCATTATGACAATAACACAATACCTACCTATTTTTGTAACAAATTATTTTAAACCATTGGAAGTTAACGATTGTCCAAAATTAGGTAACGTTGATATCGAAATGATTTAACGTGCGATTCTCGGTATGAACAAACCAAATTGTTAATAATAATAATAATAATAATGGTAATAATAATAATAACACTCTTTAGTGGAAGGTAACCACCAGGCGAGGTTAATGCTCAAAGCATTTTCTACCACCTAACCCTCAAAGTCTTGTTATTACGTGGTCACAATCTCAAATTAATGAGGAAAAAATCATACACTGGGTTGGATTCGGATCCCTATGCTACCTGGATTACCAGACTGGCGCGTTAACCACTTGTTAACCACAAAACGGACGAAAGTCGACTTTTGCCCTTTTTTCGATCAGTGCATTTTTGGATGCGCAGTACTGTTTTGCGTCGGGAACATTTTTTTTTTTTTGCTTGTTCTCCGAACTCAGTTTTTTGTCTTTCGCCCTTTTTCCGATGTGGCCTCAATATTATTAATCGGGTGCAGCAACAGTTCTAAGTAATAGAAGCAGCACATCCACATAGGTGTTTCTTTTTAGGAAAGACCGCCAGAAATAATGTAATGTATTAGGTACCTAGGTAATTTAGTCTGAACCTACCTACCTACCTACCTACCTATGTTTGTTTGTTTGTTTGTCCGGAGTTGTTTAGCCAAAACGGTAAGAGATAGTGAAAAATGTCTCAGAACTGACCCCCCAAAAGCATTATCGCTTTGTCCAGAAAAATTATAAAAAGTTCAAAAAGGCGTTGCTGTCCAGCAGTACGGCCATGCCTTAGTAAATTTGAAATTTAGTCCCGTTGCAAAGCACGGGCAAACGGCTAGTATTATATAAAACTAGGATTCTTTTTAATATTACAATTCCTAACAATTTGGATTTCTAATATGAACCTAATAACAAATAATTATTACTCTGTAGGATGTAGGTGTTTTTAATTGATATATTATGTTGAGCTGGGTCCTAGGATGTCTTCTGCCAGGACCAAAGGCGGGACCAGAGGGAGCCGGCACCGGGAGACCCTCCCGGGGGTGGAAATAGGGGAACGGTACCATACACGGGCCCCACCACCTCCTCTCCCGTCAGATAGGGAAAGAGAGTGGAAGCGAGGCCTTGCCTGACCTTGTTCCTGAGGACTTGGTAGGCTGGCTGAAATGCAATCACTGCGCCCTGAACAGAAAAGAAGACTTGCACTGAAATAATACTTTTGGACGATTATCGACACCGACACAATTTTTAATATTTAACGAAATAAAATTGAATATGTACAGTTGGGAATTGGTTTAAATTTGCTCATAAGGCATAATATGATTATTTCTATACCACATATACTTCTTTCCTTTCTATTTATATCTATTCTTTTTTCTTGCAGACCTTTTTTCCTTTTTTTTTTTTTTTTACAATACCTTTATTTTTTTAATCAAGGATGGTGTGCGAGAGAATGCTGTAGGCACCGATTTTGATCAAGTTTTGTTTCATTAATTTATTCTATGTATGATATTATCGACTTCACCAGTTAATAAGGCTGTGAAATGGAGGCTATTACCAAAAGCGTCTGAATAAAGTTTAATGAAGTAAAGTTATGTATAACCAATAGTTTACCCCTATTTCACACTCACCTTGTACCTTTTGGTTGTAGTTTCCTGCACGTTATCCTCAGTGGTAGTGGTCTGCTGTTTTATCTAGAATAAAAATAACAGAAAGGGCATTGAAAAAAAGAAGTACCTAATCAGAAATCCGATAGTAGGTGTATTTTTCATTAAAAATATACGAACTTTTTTTAACCATTGAATTCATGAATAACGGTGGTTGCATTCAATAGGAAAAAATCTAACTTCAAGAGCCATGTGACCCAGGCCAGGAGTCTTGTATTCATTTTTTACTGTAAACAATCGAGTTTGCTGAAAAAAAATCTGTGAAATACATATTTCGTAAATGAATCATATTGGTAAAGTAAAAAGATGATTGTAGTACAGTTGAACCTGTAGGTATATTATAAGAAATGGATAAGAGTACAATTTTCAGGTCGAATTCTCTGTGTGGAAAATAACCTTTTTTAAAGAGAAACCCAGTTATAAGAGAAAAAATTCCCGTCCCTTGAGTTATTCAGGTTCGACTAATATGAAGAGAATAATGTAAAGAAAATAATAATTATGCTTAGGGAACAAAATAAAATTTATTTTTAATAATTTTATTATATTAAAAATAATACATGAATAAGCTAATTTACCTATGAATTAAAGCTATCTAATATGTACCAAATGGTTTCTGGCATATAATAATAGTTTTTTTTTTAATTTGGGCATTACCCTCTATGCACAGGAAACTCACAAAGCTGCTACCCACATAAAACTCACCCAGTCTGGTTTGGGCCGGAATGCCAGCATCACGAAGTCTTCACCTCGCTGGACGTTGCTTACTTTCGGTGATCCTACGAGAACCGGTGCATTCAACGTGCCATCGACGCCGACACTGGCAGAATTATTCTATTTGAGTACTTACAGAAGTAAATATTTTCATACATTTAAATAATAAAAAACAAAGATTTCTCTCACCTTATTCTTCAATATTTTTTGTTTTAAGTTTGAGGTTTCTTGAGGTTGTCGCAATTTTTGTTCCCAGTTTTACTATTGAGCTTCTTCAGAGGGGGTTTCTTCTGTAAAGGTTTCTGAAAAATAAATAATATAGATCCACTTCATGTAAATAGACTCATAGTTGCTCAAAAAGACATCTAAAACTTGAATACTCTTCTACTTTTTCCTTTTAGTCTGTATAACTTCCTACATACTCTTATTTTAGACCTATGAAATTTAATAGTAGGTGTTTGGTCGCAAACTAGGGAAATCTCGATGAACCACCCGGTTTCCTGGACTTGACCAGTTCCAGCGAGGATCTTACGAGTACCGGCTGACACTGCTGGAAGCTCAGGAGACCAAGTACCTAAGATCAGTGTGTGAATGACCCCCAACCGAGTAATTAACCAGTTGTGAGTGTCTCTTTGTGTTAAGAGTTTTCTCTGTTTCTGTGTCCCTCAATGTGCTTATCGTGATTTTTTACTCATTTTTTAATAATATTGCTTCGAGCTATCAGAGTGGTCCTTCTTAACAATAAGTACCAAGCGTTTGAAAAAAAAAAAATATCTTGAAAAAATATATGTGCTTTATCTTCGAATTAAAACAATAATACTATGAGAGATGAAAAAGTACCGGTTACTATGGTGATATTGAAACATAGATCTCCGCACTATAGTTCTGCACCTCAATGACATGCTCACCTTGTGGGCTCTTTGCCAGGCATTCTTCACCTCTTCATCATAGCTCACACGGGCTGCATTGTCTGAAGTGTTATCCTCAGAGTACTCTTCATCCACTGGCTCTTCCATATCTTCATAGTCCCCATCCACTTGCTCCTTGAGTTCAGTGGGTGTGGTAACAATACGTCGCCGACCAGTGGGGGGGAGAACTCGCGTCAAGCTTTCATCTCTGGGGATGAGGTTTGATGCTTTGATTCGTAATTCCCCATCGGTAGAATTTGGGTGACCTTTATTGATACGTGTTTCAGATCTGATTCCAATAAATTGCAGGTTGATCGGATTCTGAAAGACAAGATAGTATTTGGAGGAATTTGAACCTGCTACAATTTTGATATTTTGTCCGGAAAATAAGTATTCATTACCATGGTGTTGAACGCGGGGGTCGGAAGCTCTGCGGCTAAACATACATGTGTGAACTCATACAACCCACTAATTTTCTAACCATCATACACTTAATTTTCAGATATCTGCCACATATTAATGGTAACGGCTTTCTGTGTGTGTTAATTATGACTCCTTCTTTCAAAAATCCACAATAGTACAAATACCTATTTCATAAAATTAGTCAATAGAAAGGTACATATTTTATTTCGTTTAACTCCAAACAAGTATAAATGGGATTTTTACCTACATTCAATTAAGCCCAATTTGTTTTTTCGAATAAAATAAACTGGTGTGAACATCACACGACTTCCTATTACAATTGAGGAAGTTTTATCATAAATTAACACATTCTCAGGTTAAATTTTCATAATTTTCGAAAATTATTATAGTATTAAAATTAATGACAATATGTGTAAAATTACCATTTATGAAATAAAAAAATCCATATCTCTTATCGTTTACCACACACATCACATACCACACTTATCACACCCAAGAAAATGACATTTTCACCGAGTTTATAACTTGGACTACAGTGCAAAGTCTGCAAACCTCAAAAAATATAAAAAAAACTCACACAGTTAGCTCCTGGAAATATTCCAAACCTACATTCAATTAAGCCCAATTTGTTTTTCGAATAAAATAAACTGGTGTGAACATCACACGACTCCTATTACAATTGAGGAAGTTTTATCATAAATTAACACATTCTCAGGTAAATTTTCATAATTTTCGAATTATTATAGGTATAAATTAATGACAATATGTGTAAAATTACCATTTATGAAATAAAAAAATCCATATCTCTTATCGTTTACCACACACATCACATACCACACTTATCACACCCAAGAAAATGACATTTTCACCGAGTTTATAACTTGGATACAGTGCAAAGTCTGCAAACCTCAAAAAATATAAAAAACTCACACAGTTAGCTCCTGGAAATATTCCAATAAGTTGAAGCAATATAATTGAAAACATCAACACCGAACAACATCACTTCAAAATAATGCTTCCTACACAAGCGCAATTTTCAGAACCGCAACGGATCTTGAATCACAATCACATTTTTACGTCGTTCATCTCCTTAGGATAACGACTACAAACTGAAGAGAGAAGAAACAAATTTAGTACCAGAATCTTGAGTGGTACTTTCTTCGGAGAATGATGAAGCTTTTGGTGCTAGTTTGTACATAGGTCTATTTATGTACCAACGAGTACTATCTCCGCACATTTATATTGTCGTTCATAGTAAGAAAGTAAGCCTATTAGAACTGATGTGCGTGTTTCTTTACAAATTCATAGTAATTAATTTACGAAGAGTGCTACTTAACACGGTCTACAATAAAATTCTAGAAGGTAGGTCAGTACCAATTCACAATCATTCGAATGCAAAATGAAACTAATGCAGTAAATTTATAAAAAGAGTAGGTACATAGGTACTGGTACATATACATATAGGTAACTCACTACCTACAGTATTTATTTTGTCATCTCGGCCTTGAACATGAACTTGGGTACTTTTCCTGTATTATAACAATACGAAATGTTAATAACTACCAAAATAAACTAGGAGAAAGCTATTTTTAGTATACATAATTAGTAAATATTTATCTAAGCTACTCAGAGCATTACATAATTTGTACCTGGTAGATACTTTGCGTGCACGATAATTAGTACAATATCAGGTATGAAGCATGCAAAAAAATGCACACGTGAGCATTTTATATCCTTTAGGTGGGTAGGTATCTATTGGTACCTACCCACCTAATTTAATGTGATTAATACAGGATTTAATGTGATTAGTATAGGTAACTTCCAAGTAAAATTCATAGAACTTCCTGTTGACAAAGTGCACAATTAAGCAGGAACTTGCTGCTTCATCCGTACATAGCCACAGGACTTTAATATTAACCATGACAAGGACGTGGTACGTTATTTTGTACATTCGGCTATTGAAATAACTTTCTCTTGTTAGAAGCGTGATTGGAAATATCGAGAATTTTCTTTATTTATCTACAATCATTACCTTACCTTTTTTTTAATGCACAGTTATCATAATATTATTTGTAAGTGTTAATCACGATGTGATAATATCACAATTACTGAAACTCGCTTTAATAAACACTTGCTGAACACACATGTGGCTCCAACTACTAACTTCCGGTCACGAGTCCACCCGCCCTATGGATCGAGCTACCAAGTTCGATTTCTAGTGCGACAGTTTTGTGACCACCGAATGAATGGATTAGACGGTTTGGGGATCTGTAAAACTTGGAAATATTCGCACAAATAAAACAGTAAAACCTACAAGCAGATATGAAAATTTCCATGAGAGACTGAAACTATGCGAAATGAATATGAAGTGGACCAGAGTTTGGTGGCTGTCTGACCGACCCCTCTGTAAATATGGAATCCATCCGTGGTAGGTAAATATAATTAAAGCTACAAGACGTAGATGGGTGCATTATTCTCAATGTAGGGTAGGAAAATAAAATGGATAGAAAAGAATAAATTGGATACTGCGCAGCAGTACCAGGGTACTTCAGAGAGGAAACAGAATTTTGTCATTCTGGATACTCACGGCCAAGTCTTGAGGGAGGCAGCGGTGACGTGACTGAGCTGGGGTGAGACGCGAGTGGTGAGGCATGTCACAATATTTCACAATAAAATCGTGTGGGAAATCTTTTATGAACGCGGAATATTAACACGATACTTGTCTTTGTAGTAATCTCTTTCTCTCTCTTTGTTATGCTCTTCTTTACCATTTCATCTTCTTGTTTCTGTGTTCCACCTCTTTTGATACTTCTCTTTTGAGTGTCACTGCTTTCTCTTCTCTTTTGATTTCATCTATGTCTCTCTCGATCCGAATTATTTGTATTTTATAGCTCTCCGTAGCTTTCCATATCTCTACGGGGGTTTTCTCTGGATTTTTCTGTATTATTTTCTATTCAAAGAGCAGCCGTGATGAAATATCATTTCTTTCAGTTATTTTTATGAAAAAAATAATCCCCACCCCTTGTTCTTCTAAAAATTACACGTTGAAAGTGAGATATTGCACTCGAGGTGGTGAGTTTTATGATTCGAAATCTGAATCACAATCTGCGGCAGTAGAATTTTCTCTCCTTGCTCTTTAAAGTTTTTCCAAAATTTATCCGTATACCTACCTTATACCTGGGTAGTAAAATTATGTTCAAGGAAACAGTAAAAAATTCAAGGTACGTATTTATAATCATGTCATATAGAACATCTCCTCATCTTGAGGAAGTGTTCTTAAAACAGAAGTACTATTGCCTCTCTTTACGAAACTCATTCGTTGCTTGAAAATAGAGCCAAGTGCAAGTTGTGTCAGGAAAGAACTAAAGAACGTTAATGACCAAGCTCTGAAAGTCCGTACCTTCCACTCTTGAAACTTTGTTGCTATTTCTATTGCTATAATGAGTTAATGAGGCTAGGTAACAAGTGTACCGAGCATCAGATGGGCAAGAAGAGAGTGCAAGTACCAAGTTCACATCCTTGTATAGACAACACTGTGCTAGTTGTGAAGGTGCCTAATTAGGTAGTTAGATATTTTAGAATCTCGAATGTAAAGTTCTTCGTTGTATTTATGAGTAGTCTTTCAATTAAGATACATCTTAATTGAAAGCCATTTTTTAGAAGTACTAGGTAGTAAAATTTCTAATCAGAAAGGATAGCGTTCCTAGTCCATAACTTCTAGGTCGTGGGTGCGATTTCTGGCGGATTTTTACTATCCTTATCCTATAATAAGGAAAGTATTGTATTCGTCGAAAATTTGACCTACCCAGTTTTTCACATTTCTGGACGAATCATAGCCTCAAGATACTAAAAGTTGTTTTCAGCCATTGGTCCGTGCATCTGTCTGTCTGTGTGTAAGAACGGTAAGAGCTAGAGACTTGATAAATTAATTTTACACCAGACGAGCCACGAAACTTTGATTGAAATCGGCCGCAGGCCGCAAATACTGGCCGCAACGCCGCTTCTTTCAATTGGTTTAGATACCAAAAAAAGTTAGAGAACAAAATTTTCTCGGATTAAAAAAATAATAGGGTTTACACTGATCATTTTTTTGGTATTTTGAACTTTTTGGAACCCAGCGCCAATTTACCGTATTTTGGGGGGACCCGCTTGGACTAACTTTTTTATTATTCACCCTAGATGGGGGTTGCGACATATCAATCCAATGATTTTGAGGTGCTGATTACGAATCAGCACTGATTTTTAACTATCTGTTACCGTTGAGTCACCAGTGGCGGAATTCGATTTTTTTTTTGGTCATAAGGAAAGTCGTGTGATGTTAACACCAGATTTTTTTTTATTATATAAAACAATCAATTAAAAGGATGTCGTTATTCTATTTATACTGTTTTCTTTCCCTTTTCGCTGCTATGAAATGTTCGATTAGGAATTTCTGATCATTTTACAATAAGACTAAAGTGCAGTAATAATGTTGCTCAAGTGGTATTCGTATCACCGGATCTCTACGCTACCTGTATTAACAGACTATTAACCCTTAACCACTCCAACTCCAATGCATGGTTTAAACTTTAATAAGTAGGTTCCTGTCGAGAAAAAATAAATAAACATAGAACAAAATTTTACGTTTGAATATTAAAATGTCTTTTGTTTAATTTCTCGTTGTTTAAAAAAAAGGAAAAGGTGGTTACAACGATTTCTCTAAGAATTATGTACATAGTATTTAACAAGAAAGCTGTATATTATCCTGTGGAATTCTCTAGAACCTAATATATTCATTTGTATGTAATTTTAAATAGCAGAGGGTAATAAAAAGCATTACCTACATGGAAGGGGAGGGTACAGAGAGACTGAAATATATTACTGTAGTAATAAACATTTGTACAAACATGTAATTCTTTACAACAAGTATATAAATTAAATATTATTATGATAAGGCACTGAAGAATAAATTAGAGATCACAAAATAATAAAATATATAATGCAATATATTGCTGGTCTCAGGAAAGACCTCGTTTTGAAGGGATGTTGTTCACTTGCAAAATCAACCGAACACACATACATACTTTCCAAGTTTCAAATTACATATTTACGGAAAATTGTTCCGTAAATTTGTAGATGAATATTGAATACCTAAGAGGTCAATATGACCTTGTAATGTGACAGAACCTACTGAGCATTTTAATAATCATCAAGAAATTTAAATAGAAACATATTACTCATACTACTTATCTGGTTATTCTGTGTGAGTTTACAGCCTAATGGAAAAAAACATGAAAGGCTTTACTATTTTGATGTTTCCTATACATATATATTGTTCAGTGACAAACAAGATACGCCTATTCTCACTAGTACGTTTGTTTAGAACAAAACTCCAGGCGAGTAGTAGACATCCACGCGCTGAACTCAGTTTATCTTTGCATTTCTTTAACATTCCGCTAGTAATATTTTCTGCTCAATTCCTGTTCACGAGAACTCAATTCCTGCGAACATTTTGACCTTAATGTCCGTTTGCAATTTAGTGTGATACTATTAGAATTTTGCTATATCCCTATGGAACTTGAGCATCCATTTAATTGTTTTCAATGGGAAAATTAAGAGCTGACTCTGAATCCTTTTCATTCCGTCGCTAAGCTCACAGCTTGAGCTCCCACACAATGAGGTGGGGGGTTCCGTCAGAGCGGGTGCAGCAGGGCTGCTGGTAGTTGACGTAGCCCTGGCCCCCCAGCACGGTCACAAGGGTGTACTCCTTCCTTTCCTGCACCTCCCGGCGAGATCGGACAGAGCCCGACTCAGAAGAAGAGGACAGAGACCATTGCGACGGCGCCCTCTCGGCCTTGGCAGCAGCCGTCCCCGGTTCTGTTTCGTAGTCCTTGATGTACATCAGCTCCCCGTACAAGCCGTAAATGTCGCAGGCGAGAGCTTTTGTCGGTAGTCTGAGAGTGAGAAGAGAGGAACAAAGGGATGTGGTAATTTTATGGATTATTTTTAGAGAAGATTTCCTTTACGGCTATCAAAGAGTGGACGGGAAAAGCAAAGCCAAAACTGTAAAAACAGTTTATCGTCATATTATGGGTTTTATGTTAAAGTCCTGTCTGAGCACTTAACTCGTACTTGGTCAAATAACTGTACTATCATGGCTAGTTATGTTCTTCAGTCTTTTATGAAGGTCTCAAAGACTGGAGAACAGCAACTTCAATAGTAGGTAGCACTGAAACTGTAAATCGGCATTTAAAATGCGGAAAATCAAAAAGGTTCCATGAGAGCTTGATTATTAAGTTCTTTTATGTCAACACAGAGGAATTTATGTGTTCATTTCTAACTAATGGTCCCTCCGATGCAGTGCGTGTAACTTGAAAGGAATACATAGCAAAACTTACCTCTTGAGGGCCGTGGGCGAATCTTGCAGGGCTAGTAGGAACCGCACGGGCCCGGTGATGGGCATGCAGGGCGATGTTGACCCGCCCACTAATGATGGGTACGCCCTCCAGCCGGGGAAGCGGCACCGTGAGGCTGATGCCCACGTCGGTCCCCACCCACAGCAGACCCTTGCAAGCCATCAGGGCCGTCACGCACACGGGGGGGTTACTGTCCCCCCCAGCATGCGCCCACGTTGGACGCCACATTGATATCCTGCACAAGTCAGGAGGTTGAAATTATAATCATCTGTTGTGTACGGAGAATCAAGGAACATAGGCTGTTCCTCTTATACTATGTCAGTGACCAAGCATAAATAATTAAACTGAATATCTAGTTTTTCTTCTTGTTTTATTACTTTTTTTATTGACTATTGTAATGCTCTTGCTGTGAAAACAGCAAATAAAAGTTGTTCATATCTTAAGTCTAATATGAGGTGATGAGAGGAACAAAAGCCCTAATCAGCTCTTTACTAGATTTATAAGGTTTAAAGGGGCTTAAAAAAAGTTATCACATTGGTTGGTCCTGTCCTGTATTATTCCAAAAACGAGCTGAAAATATATCAAAAAAAAAAAAACAATTGCCCAGTACTACTTACTCTACTAAAAATGTTCTATCCACATTATCTTCTAAATGTCTATCCATAGTTTCAGTTTGTACCATACTAATATATAACACTTGAACGTATCAAATTCAATGTGGTTATTTGAATTGCGTTTCTATTGATTGATCTAACAGCATGCTTTTGTAGTACCTCAGCCGACGTCAATAATTTGTTGAGCATAACAACTCTCTTAAAATCACTAAGGAAACATCCATTGAGGTTAATACTTGATTGATCACCACTCGAATTCGAACTTATGTGATGATGCTTTCTATTCATTTTCAGAACCCTAGCTGAGCAAAGTGGGAAGATGACTTGAGAGTTTCCAGAAAAAGGAAATAATAATGATGAATAATAGCGCGTTATTTATGCTGCCCGATTAAGACTAATGAGTGCCATTTTTGCAGTACTTAGACCAAGACATATTATTATAAAATCCAAGTGGGAGGATAGCTTCAATATTCACCATGGACCCGCTTGCGCTGACGGTCTTTCTAACAGCCAACCACACTCTAGATTATCAGTCAGAAAGAAGGTAAACCCGTCTCGAATGAGTTGAGTGAAGCAAAACAACTCACCTGGAGGTGCTTGAAGGTCTCCGTGTGGTAGAGGCAGATGGTGGTAGAGTTGGTGAGGGAGAGCCACAGTCCCACACCTGAATGCGCCATGAAACTCACGTTGCCTCCCACGTGTCCCGCTGAATCGCGAAGCTTTTCTGTGGAGCCAAACACCAATGCAGGGTCACACAATGCTTTGTAGAATATAACTACTTATTGTCATGTAGATGCAGAGGGGTCATAAACAATTCGTAGAGTATAGTTATTGCAGTTTTATGGCACTTTTCACCTCTAAAATCGTTGAAATTGTTTAGCGTTGTTAAAAATAAGTACATATCGATTACCATATTTTGCTTTTCAATTTGAAGTCATTTTGTCGTAAATATTTGCATGATTAGATTTCTCACTGTGTTCCCTTTGTTCTATTGACAAGGTTTTTCCATTAGAACACAATATTATCTTTTTTAAATAAAAATATTTTCAGTTAAGATTTGCCAGATTACCTAATTCAGCACAACCCAGGCTTGGTGGCTAACCAGTGTGACCACGCAAAATTTAAAACCTCGTGATGATGGCTATCTTCAACCCAACCTGGATAGCTATGCATTCCAAAACACAAAAACGTCTGGCTCGGGGACGTTAAACACGGAGAAGATCAGTGTACTCGCTAGCGGACAATAATTAGAGAACAGACTAGCCAACCCTTACAAGCGAGGCTAGCTTGTAGTTTCCTAAAGGTTTATGGCTTAAAAGAAAAAGTCCAAGTCCTAACGATGGTTGATCCCACATAGAAATATGTGATTCAGGACGAGCCAACTTTGAAATAAAGTTGGCTGGAGACCATCAATTTCCCCCTCCAGCTGTAGCCAAACTACAACATACAACAACAACAACAAACAATAACATTAATGTTATTTTTTTCTTGCAGATCTTTATATCCAACGTCGAACAAAACTAGAGTATTTGTTTTACGAATTTTCAACGAATTGTGTAAAACTTACAATGTCTAGAATGACGAATGACCTACGTATCAAAAACGTTCGGACTTTTACACGGTGAGAAACAGCGCTGATAGATGCTAATCTTACCTGAAGTTCGCCCGTGATAGCGTTGAGCACGGAGATATGCTTGCCGCATGCGGCATACATGGAGAGATTGATGGGCAGCAGACAGGAGACAGGGTCCTCCCCCAGAGGGATGACCTCGGGTTCGACCCCCGCGTTGCAGCGGCGGTAGAGCAGTAGGGAGCCGGTGTCCAGGGCCACGAACACGTTATCACAGTGCTGTCTGAGGGTGGTCACACGGGCGTCGGGCGGCAGGGGTAGGGAGGACACCTCATAGGGCTGAGTCAGGTCCGAGGCAGAGTAGATGAGAATGCTGGGATGAGAGGGTGGACATGGGAATGGTTAGATTTTTTCGTTTCATTCAACATTTATATCGAATGAAATTCAGTTCAAGAACCGACCTCAGTTGCTTGATCGATGATGCGACGGACGGAGGTCGGTGGTTAAAGTCTCAAGTTCAGCAAAGATTTAGTTTAGTGATTTTGATCACATTGTAACCAACACAATTATAAAATTGAGTTAAAGATTTTATTTAATATAAAAGATCTTTCTAATGGTGCTCAATTTAAAATCAATGATTAAGTCATGTGATGTATTGATAAATTTTGGGCTTTTGATAATTCAGTCCCAGAGACCAGTTTTTTCTAACGACTAGCTTGAGTTTGAGAAGCAAGGTGTTGTAACACTTACCGAGACGAGTTGGTGCCCATCCACACGGTGTGGGAAGACCTCACGTACTCGAGTGAAGTGACCTCCACCCCAGGCATGGCTATGCTCGCCACAGGCTTCATGCCTCCTCCGGTCTGGATAACGGAGATCATGCTGCCTCCCGAGTCTGCCTCCAACATGCACACCCACAGGAAGGAGAGCTTGGCACACGGGGAGGTGTAAAAGCAGCCGCACACCACCTAGGTCATGGGAGAGAATGAGTGTGTGAAGGTCGCACGATAGTGTAGATTTGTGACTTCATGCACTAGTCCTACCTTCAGCGGGTGTGCTATTATCATTCACTACTCCACTATTTACGAAGTTTTCGTTAGAATTATAAACAATAATAAATTAGGGATGCTTTTTTATACGGAGTGTTACAAGTCAAAAATAAAACATGACCCTTTTAAACACACTGGCTTATCCCCAAACTGAAGTAAATAATAACAAATTTATAGGCATTTCAAAATAGGTCTGTATTTACATTGACAATGTCTCAAGATGGAAGAGGCAATTATTTCATATAACTATTAAAGAGAGGAGGCCACATTGGGAAGCATTCAATTTCAATTTAATTGGAACATAAGACAAAATTCATAAGACATTCAAAGAAAAAATAAATCCAATACCTTAAACATTAAAGCGGGTACATTAATATTAAAATGTACACGTACCTGAAGGAATAATGGGCTGTAAAAGGTTTAAAATTAACATCTAACTGAAATCAGACGTTCTTTAAGGAGTTCAAATAGTTATTTTTGGAATATGAAAATATCGAAACATTTGATAACAAAGAGGAATATTTTCGGTAAAGTACCAATTTTCCAAAATGGTAGAAATATTAATAAAAAACACACAACACTTGATTGTAATTTCGTCCATGTAAACTCTTTGATGAGAAAATAAAACGTTCCAAGGGTAAATGGGATCAAAGAGTCCAGGCACCTAATACAACAGACGCTGGATTTATGTATTTGAGTAACTTTCTTGTCTAGAAGCTTCACTTTCAAGGCTACTTCACTAGACACGCAGGGTCCTTACTCTGACTCTCACGCAGGTTCTTACTTGACACGAGGTCTTACTTGCAGCGGTCCTTACCTCTGACACGCAGGGTCTCTTACCTCTGACACGCACGGTCTTGCTTGAGCAGGGTCTCTTACCTCTGACACGCAGGGTCTCTTAGCTCTGACACGCAGGGTCTCTTAGCTCTGACACGCAGGGTCTCTTAGCTCTGACACGCAGGGTCTCTTACCTCTGACCGCAGTCTCTTACCTCTGACAGGGTCTTTACCTTGACTTCTGAGGTCGGCCAAGGGGTGGGCGGCCACGAATAGGGGCATCTTATTAGAGGGTCGGTTCTCAGACTCCGGCACCTCCCAGGCTGGGTAGTTGTTGGGATCCAAGGCAAGTCTGGCTAGTCTTAGTTCTGAAAAAAATGATATCACAGTTATCATATTTTTCATTATATCCATCGGAATTATTTATATTTATGACTAGCGGGTTACACCCACCGCTTCGCACCCCATCAGTGACACACACACCACACACCAAACCACACACACACACCACACACACATACACACACAACCCATACACACACAACACACACACGCACACACTCACACAATCACAACATATCGGATATAGTAAACTTGTTCCTTATAGCCGATATATCGGTTATAGTGAAAAATCGGCTATAAGGAACAAATTAATTTCTGTCTCATTCCCTTGATGTTCGTTATAAACGATTTCTACTGTATATAATATAGACTAATTAAACCAAAGGATTAATGTCACAGTTACTCAAACCCACCTTACTAAAATTCGCAACATGGGACACGAAACATCGACCCCCAGGTTACAAGTCAATCTGAGCAATGTTTATTTTTTTTTAAAAGCGGATAAAGGCCGAAATAGAGAACAGGATAATATGAGATAAGACAGACTGTCCCTCAGGTCACTATGTGCGCTGTGATCGGTTGACACTCTGACTTCAGACAGGGTCTGGCATATCTTAAATTTAATCCTGTTTTATAGTTCGGCCCTAAAACAAAAGGCTCCCGGATACCATTAGGAGTTAGATTTCTTCACATAAAAAAACCTATTACCCTGGAGAGAGTTGAGGGCTCTAGTATCAAAACCGGCTCTCTCCAAAAAAAATTGAAAATGAGGTTGTGGTACCCTGGACTTCTTTTAAAGTCGCATGGACTGAAAAAAAACATTACATCTCAAACCTACTCTCTCGCATAGTAATTCTGTTGTAAAATATGCGTTCATTTTCAACTGTTCTCTCTCCACATCAAATACATTGATTAAAGTTATCGTTCATATGTCTTTTGGCCATCCTGTAAAATTAGAAAAAGTGGAGAGAGCCGTTTTTGATACTGAGCCCTCAGTTGTAATACATATTTACGGTAATCCTTTATGCATTGCGTATGGAAAAGTTATGCTCACCTGTCGCCCATTCCTTCCTCGCCTCTGGACTCTCCATCTGGAAAGCGAATGCTGTCTTGTCCAGCCGGAGCTGCAGACAGCAAGAGTCCACCCAGGACATCTGGTCGTCCTTGCGCTGGATCTCGCACTGGATGGAGCTCAGCACAGTGCGGACAGAGTCCTGGTTGAGATCCTGGGGGGTGGAGGAGTGCTTAATTAATGCTAGGATAAACATTTATCTGATAGATTTGAAATATGAATGTGCATTTAAAAGTATTAACGGACATTAGGAATGAATGATATATTAAACCTCGTTTGACCTAACAGAATATGCATTACCAAATTTTTTAATCAAGGATTCTTACATTTTGATGAAATCTACTTGATTTATACATTGAAGGATCTAAAATAATAAAAAAATGCACAATACAATGCATGCCTCGGTTTATTTTCTTCTTAAAGTAGGGTACCTATGATTGAGAAAATTGATACATTTTAACACTCATTGTTGTTATAGCCAGCTGGCTACAGCTGGAGGGGGGAATGATGGTCTCCAGCATACTTTATTTTAATATTGGTCTTCCTGAACCACATATTCCTATGTCCATTAAAACCTCAGGAAACTACAAGCTAGCCTGACTTGTCAAGATTGGCTAGACTCTTACGCTTATCTCCTGCATTTGAACACAAAATAATTTGGATTTTTTTGCGTCTTTAAACAATGTATCTTATTCGCTTATGTCCTTTTTGCAATGGCAAAAAATCATACTTACTTGGTATTCCTGTTTCAGCGAGGAAACTAGTTTTCCTATCCGACTGATCACTTCATAGTCGTGCATGAGATTGCTCAGGTCCTGACACAGCTTGTCTGTTCGATCACTCGGGGCGCTGGTGTCGACGTTATTGCTTGAAGAGGAGGTAGGGGGGTGCAGCAACGACTTAGAGTGGGTGAACTCATGTTCTCCATAACCTGTGCAATAGAGGATTAATTGTTAAACTATTAGACTGTTTTAATAAGCTCACGTTCTCCTTCACCTAAGGTAGGTTCATGGGTAAATTATTAGACATGTTTCAAGAAGCTTAATTTCCTATGCATGAGAGGGATAATGGTTAAATTACAAGACATATTTCAAACATGGATCAAACCTTTTGGTTACACAATTATTTATGACCTCATCACCTCATTGAGAAAATAACCTTTAAAATCAGTAATAATGTAATAATAAAACGCAATCCTAGGGAATAAAGTGATTCAAAGTCAACGTAAAACTAACTCAACGATCGCTGCTTAAGGCTTGAATAATTGGGAATATTCTTTTTTCTTCTGACAATGTAGGTGTAAAAAAAGAGATGGAACAAATCTCAAGTTCAACAATGGCATGTTTAGGAAGATCTTGTGCAATGGGTCGGATAAAAAAATATGACTTCCCAATACGTATGTACAAAATGCATATTTATGCATTTATCATACTCGTAACTTATGCAAATCTGTTACCTAATTAATTATTTTTTCCTTTGACTCCACTCCTTTGGCCACTCTTCATTTGGAACTAATCATGGATTAGAACAAATTTAATCAGAGTTCTCCACTTCAACAGTGCGAAAAAATGTCACGATATGAATAGCAAAGTTTTTTGTTAATTTTTTCTTATTTTTGTACATTTTCAACTTTTTCAAGTTTCTTCTAGTAGCTAGATACTTAAGCACCATCGAAGTAGTCGCCCCTTTCTTGTTACCTCTCTCACTCTTCTTTCTCGTCTCTCTCTTGTAGGTAGATTAATAAGAACTTTTTAATTTTTTTTCTATTCTATCTTTTCTTTCTTTCATAAAAGAAAATGATAACTTTGTTCTTATTTAATCCTCTGCCAGTTTCCGTAATTAAGTCTCGTAAGGAAGTCATTACTCATTCTCTCGACCTCCCCTCCTCCTTCTCTTACCTCCGCGAAAGATAATTCAGATTGAACAGAATAATTTCTTCCCATGGCCCTCGCTCCCATCATATCTCCTTTTTTTCTTCCTCAATCTTTGCCCTCATATCTTTCTTTCTCCAATTCTTCCTCTTATCGCCTTATTCCTTTTAATCTCTCCTACCACAGATTACCGTGTCAGGCAGACGCAAAGTTTTTTTCAGTTCAGCGGGGCATAAAAGAAAGCTGAAGTTTGGACTCATCATTTCTTATTGCTGATAAGGCAAGAAACCGAGGATAAGTGTCTTCTTGACTTGCACACAATACAGAACCGTCTTGCGTATAATTATTCTGTCTAAGCAAGATATATATCCAGCATGAATTAATGTTATTACCAGCGCAGGTATAGTTGCCTTTGGACATCCCTATTACCAGAAACAGCTTACACAAAGTAGAAAGTTTCAAATGAAACGGGCTTGCTTTCTAATGAGGTTGTTTCACTTACCCCTAGAATACTCCAGAATATGAACATAGGTAGGACATATTAAGATAGGTAGGTATTTATTGTAGATGTCTTAAATATAGTTCCTACTTGCCTATGTATTTGTGTATAATTATTACTAAATAAAAGCAGGTTACCTGCATATGTTCAAATTCAAAAAAGGTATTAATTAGATCTCTCCATTTTGGAAAGTATAAAGTTTTTTTTTACATATTTGTATTTTGTGTTAATCACTTTCGTAATACCACAACTACTCAAACTCGCTTTTACTAAATCTACGCTGAAACCGGGACTTGAACCACCGACCTCCAGGTTACAAGTTCGCCGCCTTATTAGATCAAGCTACTGAAGTCGGTGGATTTTGGAAAGTATACGCTTAATTGATACTTTCAAAAATCAATTGTTTATTTCCTCCCAGGTCGGATTCACACGCTCACCTGCACGTCACTGATGGGACAGCTCCACTTCAGAGTCAGTCTTGAAGCCTCGTTCACACTCACGCAAACCAGAAGGTCGTTGAGTAGGAGCAGTCTTCTAGGTTTGTACTTGCCAACATGGCCGGCTGGGTTCATATCCTGAATTTGACAAGAAAGAGTAAATGAAATTCAACTTCCTAAGTGAAAAGATATAATGATGTACGTAGGTATCTAAAAAAACATACATGTAAATAGTGGTATGGAGAAGGTACACATGGCGTACAGAGATGAGTGAAGATTCGAGTGATGATGTGCTGGTGATAAACTAACAGCAATTAGAAGTTAGTTAGTTATCATACATGTGTTTGTGTTAATCACTTTCGCGATGTCACATCTACCCAAACTAATCTTTCCTGAAACCCGCCGCCTTATTGATCAAGCTACTGAGGTCGGTAACTAACAGCAATTATAAGAGAATGTTTACATGATAGAGAGTACAATTAAATCTTAGTAAAGGTACTTATTTTCAAAGGCCAATAGCCTTCAACACGTTCAATTCAATTTGTTCTTTCATATCATTCACCGTGTTATTAACGGTAATGAGTGTCCAAAACCGTCTTGTGACCCATCGGTTCCCTGAGAAGTCGGTAGGAAGCGCTTCTATCGAACAAAGAGCGCGCTAGTGTTCAAGGTGTTTACATGATAGATGCTTACATAATCTCTTGGGTGGAAGAGATTGTAATATCACAACTACTTTTTTTTTTTTTTTCTTTTTTCTTTTCTTAATTTTATATTGTTACCATTGTACTTTGTCCTCCTAATAAAGCTTATATATAAAAAAAGGTCAACAACCTGTGCGTGACTCACCAGCTGCGTGACGTCATCCTGCCTGAGCAAGACGCGGTGCACATCCGCCAGAGGGCGGGAGCTGAGCTTGCCGGAGATGGACTTGAGGATGTCCTTGAAGGCCTGCGTCTGCTCCGCCTCCCGCTTCCTCTCGTTGAGGAGCTCTGCCAGGGACTCGAGCTGGGTGAGGGCGAGCTGCAGGGACATGCGGTCCGGGTGCCCGTGGCCCGTGTGGTTCAGCAGGTCCTGCGAGCAGAACCAACGACATTGTATATTTTACGTAGACCTAAGTCGTATTTTTCTTTCTAACCAAAAAAAAATTCCTAGTTAGGTTTCTTCCAAGTATTTTCATTTTATTCCAAGGTCATTCGTAAAAGAAAAATGCGTTTGGTTACTTTTAAAGATAAACAATGGACTTAACCTATAAAAGAACTGGAAGCAAGAATTTTTTACTTCCATTTTGGTTAACTTTGGAAGTGGAAATTTTTCCTCTTCCAAAAGAAAAATGACTTGCTTCCAGTTTGGTTCATTTTATTCCCGTTTGGTTAACTTTGGTTAGAAAGAAAAATAGGGCTCTAGTATGGCTTTAAAACAAAGTCAGAACTCTAGACTCAAACGAAGACCTAGAAACACTATGGATTAACGGACATTAAGAATGAATGATATTATTATAACCTCGTTTGACCTAACAGATTATCTGTATCGAGGATGCAAAATTGCTGAAACTACAGCGAAAAAAACCTTACATTTTACGTAAACATAACATGTCTTTGAAATTCCTAACCCCTGAAACAAAATCATGCAGATTTTTTTGTAAATAAATTCACATGCATTGGTGTACTTGTATTCTTGCTGCAAGATGCTTACATACACCCAAAAAGGTTTAATAGACCTAACATCTGAAAGATGAAAAAAAATGTACCTAGGTACTTAAGGAATTCATATAAATAATTTTATATGAATTTAATCATATAAATTATTATCATCATACCTGGAGAAAGAGAATGAACTGAGGAAAGCGTTGGACAGGTTTCACCATGAGGCCGAAGAAAGACAGGCGATCACTGGATGAGTTTTGCCGGGACTAAAACATAAGGATGAAAATAAAAATATTATAAATTCGATGTCAGTGTAAGCTTCCAACATTCCGATTTTCAAAACATTTATGATTTTACCGGACTATTTATACTCATGGACTTTTCTCAAAATTAGGTTTCTTTGTTCAATATTATTTTGGGCTTCACTTTCTTTCTATAGTGATCACACTTTGATTATCTATGGAAATATCTTGAATGATACTTTTTACAACCAAAATTTCATAGATACCTACCTGCCCACTACAAAAGCAATAAAATGTACCATCCCAAGAAATGTATTACAAGCGTGGTAATCAAGAGTGATGTCAAAACTAACACGCTCGTTTTGTTTTTCTTTGCGTTGCAAAACTAGCATTTTGCTTGATTACTACAAAACCTTGAAAAAAATGTAACTGGGAACTTGAGCCACCACCTTCCAGATTAGAAATCTGCTACCATACAGCTAGAGCTACTGAGTGTTATCATTGTGTGTTAGATTCTTTCTTTTCTTCTCTTTTGTTGCTGCCATGCTTGAACACTTGGATAGCTTTCTGTCACAGCAATAGTTTTTCACCCGAACACCTTCTCTGTGTGACAAACTCCAGAACTTTCCCGACACAAGAAATAACAATAAAATATTTATGAAAGACTCTTTCACCTAACCGCTCTATTGGATACGATGCTTCATTTGGAAAAGCAACTGAAAGTTAATGTAGTGTGCACTAAACGTACAACATGCGATATAAAAAAACTGTAAGCTATCCGTCTTGGAAGAAAAATTACGAAAGATGTTTACACAAATGAAAACAAAGAACAATTGAGAACAATAGGGAGATGGAAGGGAAAATACACTAAATGAAGTAGAAAAGAAAAAGAAGATAGCATCATTTTCTGTTCTACGTTGCGAACCATCCATCAATGAGAAGAAAATATCATACCACCAGTTGGGACACTCTCAAAGCACATTGTGTAAGTCGCAATAAAAAAAAAAAAAAATGCAATAATATTTCTTAAGATGCTGGGAAAAGACTTGAGCCATAATATTGTTGGACTTTGGATCCCCTTGGGAGGGGGATTAATTTTCAATCATATTGTATACCTACTGCAAGAGAAATATTCATATTCCATTCATTTGATGCTGAGCAAAAAAAATCTGGTGTAAACATCACACGACTTTCCTTATCATATTAGGAATGAGAATAGGACCAAATGCCACTGGTGACTCAAAGGTAACAGTGAGCTAAAAATCAAAGCCAAATTCGTAATCAGCACCTCAAAATCATTGGATTTGATATGTCACAATCCCCATCTAGGATGAATAATAAAAAAGTTAGTCTGAGCGGGTCCCCCCAAAATACCGGTAAATTGGGGCCGAGGTCCAAAAAGTTCAAGATATCAAAAAAATGATAAGAAGAGACCCCTATTATTTTTTTAATCTAAGAAAATGTTGTTCTGTAACTTTTTTTGTATCTTTAACCAATTCATAGAAGCGGCGCTTGCGGCCAATATTTGCGGCCCTGCGGCCGCATTTTGCGGCCGATTTCAACCAAAAGTTTTGTGGTTCGTCTGGTGTATAAAATTGATTTGCATACCAAATTTCAAGTCTCTAGCTCTTACCGTTCTTGAGATATCCTGTTCACAGACAGACAGACAGACAGACAGACAGACGGACAGACAGACAGACAGACAGACAGACAGACGCACGGACCAATGGCTGAAAACAACTTTTTTGGTATCCTGAGGCTATGATTCGTCCAGAAATGTGAAAAACTGGGTAGGTCAAATTTTCGACGAATACAATACTTTCCTTATTATAGGATAAGGAAAGTAAAATCCTTTCAATAAAAGAGTTCTTATACTTTTAATCCTCTTTGTAATGGTAAACTAGTGAGTATAATTATACTAAGTACATGTAATAGATAACAAACGGTTTATCTATTTAAAAGAGGGAATAACTATACATTAAACTAAGAAAATCGTATATGTAATTAAAAATGTTTAAAATATTGCCTCCAAGATTGTAAAGTTGGGCAAGTAAATAACTTGAAATTGGCAGAATGGCACTTGAGTTCACTTGACCCTAAACACTTCTAATCTACAATCAAAGTACGGATGATGGAAAATCCAAAAACTCAAATAATTAACTTTTTCTTCTACTCGTTCGTTGATAGGAACTACCTACCATCACAGAGAATAGCAGCTATTATTTTGAAAGAAATATTTAATCTTAAGCCATTCTAAAGGGCTCTAAGATTTACAAGTATAGATCCTCACTAAGAAATAAGAACCTACAAAGCCAACACCGACTTATTGGATATTTTTCTCCATTCTTCAAGATTTGTCTTCCCTGCCCTGAAAACCATGAACGTAACCTACTTTAGTGGAATCCGGTATATTGAATGACCATACTATTCTAATATGTACCGGAAATTTTAAGCACTTTAATTTAAACCTTCAACCTTTTTGGATCAAGAAAAATAGTACACGTTAAATGGTCAATAAATTATTGTCATGTGGGATGATGTAGTATAAGTCATATAAGACAGGGGCCAAAGTCAATAATCTTTTGTATGCTCATTTCAATCGAAAATCTAACAATATTTGCTATAATTTTTGACATTATTTTTTATGGATTCAAAAAATAATGTTTGCATTAATATTAGGTAATATTCAAAATCCATTTATGAAAGAAATAAATTGACAATTTCTTCTTCTTCTTCTTCTCGTATTATACTCATCTTCATGTTCTTATGGCACTGTTCAGAAATCAACAACCACCAACTACCTTATCCTCCTTCAACATATTTTCTACATACAGGATATGCTGAAAGCTGAATAATGTTCTCTGGGAAAGGAATACTAGGTATTGACTTAAGGATGCACAACAGTAGACACATTAGGATAACACAAAGCTACCTTGCACATTTCATGTACAGTCAAAGGAATCAACATAATCGTACATAATATATTTTGTCTAATCCAGATGAACATCTACAGTTGCACTCCCTTCCTCCCTCTCTCACTCTTTCTCTCGCTCTCTTTCTTCTCTCTCTCTCTCTCTCTTCTCTCTCTCTCTCTTCTCTTTCTCTTCTCTCTCTCTTTCTCTTCTTCTCTTCTTTTCTCTTTCTCTTCTCTTTCTCTTCTTCTCTTTCTCTTCTTCTCTTTTCTTCTTCTCTTTCTCTTACTCCCTTTTCTCCTTCTTCTCTCTCCCTCGCCTCCTATCTCCTCTTTCTGTGTATGTATATGGGCAGGGGCACCCTTCTGTCTCTTTTGTCTTTGTATATTCTCTCCATTTTCTACCTATTCTCTCCCCCTCTTCTTCCGTCAATTGGGAGGGACTCGTTCTCTTCCTGATTCGTCTCTCTCTATTTTTACAAGATGTGAGCTTTCCTCCTTGCACAATATATTTGTCTTGCCACTCGGGTGAATATCAAGAGCAGAGATTAGTCGAGGATATAATCTTGTTGACATATTTTACTCGTTGGGATTTATTATTTTCAGTTGAAACTCAACTCGAGGACCCGAGGAAGGTAAACGACGTAATGATACACCTGGCAACATTGTGCAGCTATTGTATTGCTTTGTCTCCTTGAGTAAACACTCGACAAACCGTAAGAAACTGAAATTAGTAGTTACCTATGACAAAAGTTAAAGTAAGATTTCTTATTGGCGAAGAAAAATTTATCTTCACATGTTTTGTGAGAAGAGCATCATTACTAAGAGCCTCCTTTACTTGTCAAATTATTTTACACTATTTTCGGTTTACTCTGGTAATGCCACAACTAGTCGTTACTTAAGAAGTAACCACACTAACCACTGATTTTTACTTACGAGGTATGAGGGGACCCCGGACATCCAAAGTACAGAATAGAAAAACTGGTTTCGAAGTGTTTGTAAGCCTAGTGCTCTACACCACTCAGCCACGGTGACTACTCCTTTGACTAAAGTTATTTGGCATTTGCTGCTAAGTCATAAAAGAAAATATCATACTACCTATACAATACAGTCATATATTATATTCAGTCTATGCACATATTCAGTCAAATTTAAACCGTCCTTGAGAATAGATTTCACGCGAGCAAAGTTTATGAGCCCCGAGGTACCGCCCCCAATATTCCAAGTGATGTCACGAGGCGGAGGAGAGTAGCACAGAGAGAAAACAGATCACTTGAAAAGTTCGTCAAAAAAATTCGCGCTAGTAACGCGCCATGGCGCCTCCAAACTTTAGCCATTATTGTTAATTGCCTTTGCGAAAAAAGCTATGAATATTTTATGGGAGATATAAAAAAAAAAAATATTCAAATTGCATGTTTTCAGTGTGCAAAACTTTAAGTGTGTTAGTGTAACAATTTGGTGATGTAGATTTAGGGCGGGACGGCTGCACTGAACGGAAAGGTTAAATTGAATCGAATTTTGATGTCTACATTTTTATGTGCTTATAAATGAGCCATTTCAGAGACATTATTATTTCGGCTACTTTAGAAGTTTCTAGTGCCTATTAGCTCGCGAATCTCTCTGATGAGCAAGAAAAGGCACAATACTTCCCAAAGAGTTCGGGAATAGTGAATACATGGTGAACGATTGGGACAGTAAGAATAAAGGTATCCATCTATTAAGTATAGGTAATTATATTTGCTAGCCCATTTGTAATACCTACTCTATATTTGGTTCTAGGTCTCAATTGCGAAAACTTCCGCATGACAAGCACATACAGAATGTATGTAATTTCTAATATAATTATTACAACTTTAGTAAGTAGCACATCATTAGTCTAAATAACCCCCAAGCACTTCTTAGTAATGCCGCCACTAGTCGCTATCCATGCAAAGCTACTCAGTTTACGTCACGAGGTATGATTGGACCTCGTAACATCCAAGTACGTAGCAGAAAATCTATCCTGCCGAGGATCGAACCCGGGTCACCATGTGTGACTCCTTGGTGACAATTAGATCAACCCGAGTACCTACTTATATGCAAAACATAATTATACTTTCGTTCCACAGGTTTCACTTTCTAACGGAAAAGAATAAACCAAGTGTGATGAAGGATGAAGCCCAGGGATGATACAAATGTGATATAATAGACTGTTAGATAGGTCATGGTTTTTCAGAAGTACATCAATAAACTGAGGAATAGCCTACATGAGGACGGGATGTAGACAATGGTAGCAATTATGAGAATTATAGGTTATAGGGACAATAAAACAACAAGGCTGGAACCTTAACCTGCTGTTTATTACCTATTATTCCAGGATAAGTAGTTCCTACCTTAACACTAGGTTAGAACTACAAGGGGGGTCGAATTATTCCTTTAGAATAGCTTTGAGAATATTTTACTTTAGATCTAGACTCTGAAGAGTGCTAGGGATCGATCATGTAGATTTTTACACTTTATTCACATGGTAGATTGAAGTGTTATCTTGATTTAGAATAAAAGGGAAAAGGGTGCTCTTGAGTGGAAAAAAACCGTCTTGTAAATCTTTTGATGACTACAAATAAACAATCAGAAACACAATTTCTATTTTCTAAATCACTGTCAATCTATTCATCAAAACCTTTCCTTTAAGTTAATGGATATTTGTTGTTTATGTATAAAAACAAGTGTGTACCTAAATTTTATTTATTATTATTTGAAATTCATTTAGGTGAAAATTTTCACCAAGAGGACAAGAAAGCAAAGAAAAACACATTCTGAAGGGGATTGAATTTTTTTATGTTGAAAAAAATTAATGTTAGTCAGTATCACTTTATTTTTCTGATAAAACAAGAAATCCATATCTCCTTCCTCAGAGTACAGCACGCTCAATTCCTTACTTTAAGTAAGGAATTGAGCGTGCTTAAGAGGAGGTAGATGATGTGACATAGTATGAAAATATGAATAAAAACAATTATTATTATTATTACTTAGTTACTGACGTTAGAATACAACTTTGTTTTTTTTTAACGACCCACTGCCTGCTAGTATTATCCAAATCAGTGATTGTTAACCAGCCCTGTCGGAATTTCGATAGCACATGCCTTGCAATTCCACATGGCTTCCCTTCCCCAACACTTCTTTACACAAAGAGATAAAACCACATCTGCTCTCTAATTTGAACTATCCTGATAAACCAGAATATCAGAAACCCTCTGATCCAAAATCTTCTCTGTTATGTCAGGTGCTCCAGTCTGGTTAATTAAATATTTCCATCTAAATATATCTAGTTATTTTCGTTGGAAACTTTGTAGTGCCCTTGAAAATATGAGAGATCCCTTGTTATCTATCTCTATTCATTGGAAGCATCATCCCTTACTTTTAACAATACCGCCTTTGTTCTATCCCGAGTGTTTGTACGAAGAAACTGCACTTCGCTTGCTCGCTCAACCAATACAAGTTTCTCTTAGCAGACCTGAGGTGTTGGTAGTGGAAATTGTTAGAACGCCAGCCGCAATCGAAAACATTGAGGAGACGTATATCCAAAAAGAGAACCCTAATATATGTCTAGAGCCCTAGTGACAACCAAACTCTAGAGCCCTAGTGACAACCAAACTTGAACACCTACAAAAACATCTCAGAACTACTATCTCGGATAATGAGGGAGATCATCGAAGTGAGAGCAGAACGTATAAAGGAAACTATGAAACAGATAGAATTCCAACTGAGGAAGAGACAGAAGAAAGAAAAGTGGGAGGAAGCGTTCTGAATGAAATTTTATTTACTCAATGACTGAAGGGAGATAAGAGAGGAATGAATAATTATTCCAGTCTTGCTCGCGATGAGGAAAGACAGAAAGATATGAACAGTGAAAGATGCAAGAGAGAGATAGAGAAGAACATTTCTACCAAAATGCGTGGAAGAAGAATGTTCAAAGATAACAAATTCAATTATTAACACAATGGAAAGAGATGGAAAGCACTCATTGAAGCGTTAATGCAAAATATTTACCGTCGGAAATTATCATGGAAGTTACAATACAAGAAGTAGAACAGTGGAGTCACAAATAAAACGAATAGGGAACATCGACACATATTTGAACGAGGACATGATAGTAACAATTTTCTCACATTTTAATACCTAAGCATCATGTGATGTTTAGATACAAATTTTTAGAGAATTTGTACTTGAAAAAAGGTGTTTTTCGTCCTCATATGATAAACGGAGAGCTAGGTTACAAACTAGATTATAACCTAGCTCTCCATTTTCATGGATCATGAGAGAGACGTAATTTAGAATGTGATGTTTTTTACAAGCATTTCCCTGAACTGAAATTATAGGATATTATGGTCTGACCTGGTTGCAGGGTTTTTCAGTGAAACCCTTACAATTAACACTGCGACCTAATTAGATCTATTGTGACCAGTTGATGCTATTCGGTTTTAACGTCCTGGTTTGAGATAGTCAGGACGGGGGTTTTACCCTTCATTCCCTATAAATCATACCAGCTACCCACATTAACCTCACCCAGCCTGAGTAGGGCCGGAAGTGCCAGCCTCACATGTTTGGAAGGGACAGAGTTTGCTTCGAAAAGTCTGCCCCAACCGGGAGTCAAACTCGAGACCTGGACGGGCAGTAGTCACAATCATTACTCCACGGAGTGCTGCTAAAAAAATTGTAGGATAACATTGTCTCAAAAAATGATGATTTCAATAAATTAACAGGTGATTTAACAAATTATTTTTTTATTAATTTTTTTAGTATATAAAAACTTTGTTAATTTCAGGACATAGGTTCAACTCTCGAAAGTAGCAAATTTAATATGAATAAGACAACAATAATGATCTATTAACAGGAATTGCTTTCCCTTTTGGCTTTCGTAGAGATTTATATTCTTTTTCATAATAATAAAAGAATTCAAGGAGCTGAAAATTATTCTTCATTCAAAGTGTTTTTTTCTCTTCAAAATTTGTCTAGTTGAAAGGGTTCATTGGTTCTTGCCTGCTCATATGTTTTCAAAGACTGTTTCACATTGAAAATGTACACTAAGCACATAAAACTTGGAAAGGAAGAATACGACCATTCTATTAGCTTGACACAAAAATGGATTATACGGAACAAAACGTAACAGGATAATGAACACACACGGTAATAAATGGGATACAGGTCAAATCGATAACCTTCTTTGGCATGAAGTCACTTCGAATAAAAATAATAATGGGAAAGAGGAAAAGCAGAACGCAGAAGGGTGGACGGTTATATGAGAATATTATAAATACATTTTTATCTACCTATATAAATATCTACCTATGTAGATACGTTATCCACTTTATCCAACCTCCCACAGTTTTCACTAACAAGCAAATCTGCTCTTCGGAGAATGAGGATCTCATGTTAGTATCTATAGATAGAGAAGAAAACTGGTGGAAAACTCAATGAAAAAGGTAAACAGATAAGATGGTCTGCACATCCTATTACCAAAGCGTGCAAGGTTTTCTGTCCTACAAAGTGAAGACGTAAACACCTCTATCTCTTTGTCCGATGTAATCAGTTCAAAGGTTCAATTCCCACCCAGATTAAAATAATAGTATACAGAAAGTTTCTGCTAGTGAAATGGCATGGCTCTCAGGTTTCCTGCCCTGAAGTGAGCCGATGCAGTTTCAGGAGGAAAATCTTTGGAAACGTTAGTTCTCTGGGTCATTCCAGAATTGGTCAGCGCTAGAAAAAATTTACTCAACATACCAGACCGCTACTTGGATAAGTAAACTGATCTCCGGGAGAATAAAATGACTCACACAGGTTGTTATAGTGAATCATTTTTGGGATTATATTATATGTTATGCATATAAAACTGGATTTTTCTAGAATATTTGAATCGGCAGACTAACAAAGAAGCTTTTTAATCAAGGTAAGGCTGAAGTAGGAGAAAGCTCTATGTACAAGTGCGAGTATCAGCTATGCACTCTAGTACATACTCTAGATTTCTATAGTGCAGGGTTCGGGAGGCCCGAGTCAAAGTAAGCTCCTTGATTAAAAAAAGAGACTGAAGATATAAAGGCACAAAAAGAAAAAGGTTAATGAAAAAGACAATTAAATGAGATTCAATAAAATTTCAAGGGTAAAAAATATTCATAAGTATATATGTAGAAGAAGAAGTGGAAAATTAATAGCTGTCCTACTACTCGTACTTGTATTTTTTGCTCTATGATGTCTGTGATATATCACATACTGAATTCAGTTTTATAGATGAAAATGGAGAGATATCGAGATAAATTGAAACAGCAGCTTACGATTCATATATGCAAGAGAGGAATAATGGAATACTCAGAAAAAGTTTTAATATTTACTATTAGTAATAGAATTTCATATGGATATTTTTCTTTCATTAGATCAAAAATGTATTTTGCTTCCCCGAAAGTAGTGAAATACTCCAATGTCCCCCACTTTCAATATTGCTCTCACCTACATATTTAAGTCCACGTCCTTTTAGACATACTATCGGTAAAGCAATATATCCTCCTTTTATTTCTGAATTGTTTTTCTTCTATTTTGTACGTATGGTTTTGGTATGAATATCTAATTCCAGCTCTTTATGAAATAAATTTATATTTAGAGGATCTCATGTTAGTCGCTCACACTCTGATAAAACTATACTTGATTAAGTGATACAATTACCTACCAAATGCATGAGAGGTTTGATGAAGTACTACATACTAAGTTATCAAGTATGTATTGTTCGTATTGAGATTAGACATTTTTTGTAATAGCTTTCCTCTCTTTTTATATAAGTATTCATTTTCAACAGATTTTTCTGTTCATGAAATTAAAAAAAATCATTTATTATTTATTGAAAAAAGTAATTCGACGCACCTACCTCATAAATTTTATATTGTCAACTACAATAATACCTCATAAAAGCTCTTTCACAATACCACGCAATATAAATAAAAATCTCTGTAAAGGCTATTTTCTATATAAATGTAAGTAAGTCTTTTCAAAAGAAGAAATACCCAAAAAAAACTCTAGAAGAAAGAATTTAAGAAGAGGAGACTGCATGGGACGTGAACATTTCATTTGACTAATGGAGTAAAGTCAATAAATAACATTATTTTCCTCTCTTCTTTTTTAAGTCTAAAAGAGGTCTATTCAAAGCTTGATATGGCGTATAATGTTCTGTATGATATAGGCTTAGGCTGATAACATTTTCAGCATTGGGTTCAAGATACTGGTAGACGAAGTTGTAAAAATAAATTATTACACAGCAGAAACTTGAGAGCTCATAGGGGAAAGAAAAGAAAATGGAGGAGCTAAAGCTGAATGTGGATCGAAATTCTCTGCCTAAGAAAAAGAAGAAAGTTTTCCTATTCACAAAAAAATGTTAGGAACGAAACACACATTAAAGCAATAAGTTTTATGAACATATAATAGCTCGAGGAGGGAGACGAAGAAAGCGAGAAAATGAAGGATAGAAAACAGATAGATTCAAAAGATAAGGAAGGACAGAGAGAACTGGAGCAAGGACAAAGAGAGAGAAGAAGAAGAGAGAGAAATAAATAAACTTTAGATCCAAGCTGTAGAGAAGGAGGGGACGAAAAATTTCTTTCTTCTAGTCCTGTACTTTCAAGTAGGCTTTCCCTTGTATTTCTGATTACTTTTGCTCACTGGAAAATATTGAGAGATATCTTGAGGCTGGATTTTCTCAAGATGATGAGAATGCTCCATTAGACATTATCTTTACTGCGTCTTAAGGAGTTGTATGAGAAAATTCAACACTGTACAAACGAGGCGAAAATTTATTCTTTATCTTTACAAATTCACAATGAAATTAATTATTAAGGCAAACAAATAGTTACACAGTAATAAGAGTATAATGCCACTTCACGGAACTTCACAGGTCATGTACAATTGTACATATTGTACATACCTACGTATTGTAAATCGGTGAGCTCAGTTCGCTCTCTAATATCATGAAAGTATAAATAATAAATTACGTAGGAATGTATGTATTTGTATAATCCTAAGGTATATGCAAACAAATTTTTCCGGCCTTTTCACGTAAATTATGAGTGTTACCTATGTTGATAAACTGCGTCGAAGCATCTCTATGTATGATCAATGTTTCTACCTTTCTAGCTGGGTTTCTCTTTTTGATTTTATTGAAAAAATATTTATAGGGACAGTAGGGTTTTGTCTCCGGCGATTCCACATGTCCAAGTTCGACTGTAATAATAATAATACAAAAACTAAAACTCACCTTGAAGAACTCGGCCAGGGCAGGTTTCTTCTTGGTCTCCCCGCGGGCGACGTCCATAGCGGCCGAGAAGTTGTTGATGAACTCGGAGTATATCTCGAGAACGATGCTCTTGCTGAAGGAGGCCACGAACACGTCTCCTATCTTGTGGTCCCGGTCCCAGTTGGCCACGGCTTCACTCAGGCCGATGCGGAACAGCGTGTGGCACTGCAGGATCTCGGGCAGCTTGTGGAACAGGCGGCGGATCTTCTCCGAGCTCAGGATGGAGGGGGAAGCCTCCTCCAGCGGCTTCTTGTACTCCTGGGGAGAAATCATTTTACCCCGTAACTCTTTGCACCTATTCTTTTTTTTTTTTTTTTTTTCTTCTTCCTAAGAGGTTGGAAATCTTCGATAAGACCCCCAAAGCGAGTATTTCTTTGGGGAGTGTGGGATCGATATCATGGCACGCGGATATCCGAACCCACTAAAACTCTTTGCACTAGCGAATTACCCAAATGACGGATTTGGCAGATTCAAAAGGCCCTGCACTTTTTGGGGACCTGAGAGAAAATAGCCAGCATCACTAAGCTTTTAATTTGAATGGCCACCCATCAAATTAGAACTCGCTGGACGTTGCTTAACTTTAGTGTCAGAACGAGAACTGGTATTCAACGTACCATCGTATCGACGCGACGCGACGCTGGCTGAAGTATTACTAGCCTGTGCAGTGTTGCCACATAGGAGTTCTCTGATTGGACTGAGATGATACTTAAGCTGTGTTTTTCTTTTGGAATTTAAAAAAACTCCAGATTCGGTATTTCCAAATATTTCTATTTTTTCCAAATGTTTTCAGTTTAGCTTCCCCACTATTCGTGAAAGAAAAATGCGTTTACCGAAATGCGTTTTTAAAGATAAACAATGGACTTAACTTATAAAAGATTTGGAAGCAAGAATTTTATAAATTCATTTTGGTTAACCAAACTGGAAGAAGATTTTTCCTCTTCAAAAAGAAAAATGAGTTTCTTCTAGTTCGTCCATATTATTCCATTTGAATCCACTTTGGTTAGAAAGAAAAATACAGCTTTACATTCACTAGTCTGTGCAGTGTTGCCACATAGGAGTTCTCTGATTGGACCGAGATGACATTTACATTCACTAGTCTGTGCAGTGTTGCCATATAGGAGTTCTCTGATTGGACCGAGATGACATTTACATTCACTAGTCTGTGCAGTGTTGCCATAAAGGAGTTCTCTGATTGGACCGAGATGACATTTACATTCACTAGTCTGTGCAGTGTTGCCATATAGGAGTTCTCTGATTGGACCGAGATGACATTTACATTCACTAGTCTGTGCAGTGTTGCCATATAGGAGTTCTCTGATTGGACCGAGATGATATTTACATTCACTAGTCTGTGCAGTGTTGCAACATAGAACTTCTCTGATTGGACTGAGTTGTTACTTACATTTACTAGCCTGTGCAGTGTAGCTACATAGGAGTTCTCTGATTGGACAATGGCGGCTACGATGTGGCGACTTTTCAGCTCCTGGGTGCTGAGGTGAGGGGGTGGGGGAGGTAGGGAGGGGGGCAGGAGTCTTCGGCTTCCGAAATTGGTCTCCTCCTCCACCTGTGAATGAAAGTAGTGCAAAATATTGTATTTAAAATACACAATAAATGTAAAACATTAGAAATTCATTCAAGGGTTCTCATCCTTTTTTAAAAACACTTTTATAGGAATACTTTTTCACAATATAAATGTGAATATTTGACCTATCTCGTATATTTATTATCTTGTATATTTAGTACAAAACTATTTCAAATTACTCAAAATCGATACGAGGCGTATTAAAATATGATTAAAAAAAAAAAAATCGGAATGAATAATTTTACTATCCAAGATTTTTTTTTATTCTTCAATCGAACCATCCCATTAATAAGTGGCAGGAAAATGATCAAAAGCATTTCAACAAAACACACTTTGAATACGAAATCTAGGTACATTACATACCTACATACCTAATACCGAGGTACAATAATACTCGTAGTTAAAATTATACTGAAATTCCATTCCAACAATAGGCATTTGATTTTTCTAGAAACTTTTTCAACTTCTAGGAACTATCAAATTTGTCAGTCTAAAATCTCTAGTGTTATTTAACCTACCGAAATTGGACAGGGAAATAATAATCTCTTTCTAAGAAATTTAATATGAGAGCAATAATATCGACTATTCCAAAGTTATTCTACTTCTTGAAATTGCCGCTCTGAAACTCACGGAACAAAGACAATCCTGGAAAATGATGATGTCCACATAATAATTCTACGTGCAGTCATAAAATTTAATGTTATGTATTCCCAAAATTAACAACAATAAAGTTTGTTGTGTTGTCACAATGATTATGATGATGGCACAAAAATCCACAGAAATTCCAGCACTTAATGTGTTTACAGCATTACACAAAGCTGCAAGAGAATCCATTCATGTGAAGGGTGACTCAGCAGTGGTGTCAATCAAACACATTTTTACTTTTTAAAGATGGAACTAACAAACATAACATGAGATTGGGACTCTGTCTAAAAATTATACCTAATGATTGATGATGATTTTGAAGATGGTGAATATGAGCGATAAAATATACATTCCCTATTGATAATGCTACCCCAGTTACAGAAAGAGAGGAATAGAGGAATAACAAAGTTGTGGAAGGAGATAGCCGAGAGGTATAAAATTAGGTACATTTATGTGTAGGCAGAGATATAAAAAAATAAATCAAATTGGTATTTCAAATATTTTCTTTGGAAGATAGTTAGTTCTTGTTTCAGGTACCTGTTACCAAGAATAAACTGATCCATACAGTATAATCAATACTCTTTTCAATAAATAGTTATTATAATTAGGTTTTTTTTTAGATATAATGTAAAAAACATACCAAGACATACACACAAAAAAGAATCAAGTTCTTCCTAAATTTGAATAATGAGTTATGATTAGCAGGCATGGATTTGTTCTATAGCATTTTAGTCCGTAAAATACTTGGTCACACACGCGAAACTAACGATGGCATGGAACCACAGTTTTTCAATAATCGAAGAGTTATTTCCGAATTCCAACTAAATACAAACCGATATGTGGACTATATAAAAAGTTGCTATGAATTTGAAGCCACATTTCGAAATAATTATGGGTGGCTGTAACAAATTCACTATTTTTTCAATGCCCCTTCAACATAGAAGGTTATTTTAGACGATAACCTCGTCTATATGTCATATAAAATTACCACGAAACCAGCTACCAACATTACCCAGACTAATGGTTGGGTTGGGTATCAGAAGAATTCAATTTTTAGTGGTCATCCGCCAAGTCCAGCCTTTTATGAGCCTCTATGCAGTTGTGGTTTTTTTTTAAAAAAAACTATTATGTATTTCCGAAAATATGTCCTAATATTGTTACTGTCACTCCTCCTTTTGAAGCACTTTTTCTTAATAAAAAAATACGTCTTCTAGCACCATCCCTGGCCGAGGATATCTCAAAATCTCATTAGCAACACGTACATAATAAATACAAATTATATATTTATGTAGTAAGGCATCTCCTAGAAACCTTGGCTCTCAGCGTGAGTTCCTTTCATATACCGAGTCTACCTACACAAGTCTCATTGTTTCATCTCTTTGTTTTGAAACTCGTCGTCTTGTTCTATTTGTTTGCACGTAACACAAATACATACAATTAATATCATTCGAATTCTAGTATCGATGGATAATTATTGCTTATGCCTATACATACGCATTACGCACACAATGTGCTGCGTAGGTACCTAGCAAGCTGGTTCTTATTCATACTGTTTGGAATATATTAGTCACCAAGATAGGCTATGAAGCAATTACAACAGCAAAAGACATCAGCTCACACAAAGTATGCACTGTGCATGCAAGGTAAAAACAAACTTCCAAAGTAGATACTAGCAAAGCAAGGTATTTTTTTTTTTTTAATTTATTTATTTTTATGAAAGACTTGGATAATGACAAACTGACGGTAGAATTTTGTTGAAATCTTGTAATACGAGTAACAATACGGAAGTATACCTACATGTGTCATACATTGATAAGTAGAGAGATAAGCGTGAATGTCCATTTCAATAAACAAATTCAACATGTACTAAACTTGGTACTGCGTGGAGACAGTTTCATTTCTCGTTAGTTGGCACATTGAACGACCCAGTATACCAAACTATGAATCCAAAGTGTTCCCTACGACTCTTTAGCTTTGATTTATTCATATGTTTTATGTCTAATGGGCATTGAGTGTCTATTATCGGCATGTAGACTCCCCAATATACTTCTAATAGCTAGTTACCCAATCATGAATCAATACACATGAGATGGGATCTGACACTCGGCCATTTGATATCGAGCTGGCTGGAGTGAGGTCTGGTAGAGGAGATACTCTTTCCATGTATTTCTTATCTAGCATCTCAACAAACTGTGAAATTGAAATTAATTTGGATGATAGTTTATCTTTTGACTTACGACCTGTGTGCTTGGCTGTGAGAAGGAATTTGCTGCCTGACACGGATGAGAAGTATTTGTCACTCGACAAAATACTTTTAAGAGGCAGCAATTAAGTTTTTGGGAAGAGGTTACTGGAAATGTGGAAATATACCAAGACAGGACGTATACTTCAATTACTAAAAGAAGTAGGATCACACTTGATACGACCAGCACCGAAACATAAACCAAGTACTTTCACCTTTCAACCATCTCTTTCTTTTATCAAGAACTACCGTTTTAACGCGCACGATATTATCTTCTCAGTACGTCTACCTGGTTACGCCTTGGACTTACCTCAGGTACGAGCCTTGGACTTACCTCAGGTACGAGCCTTGGACTTACCTCAGGTACGAGCCTTGGACTTACCTCAGGTACGAGCCTTGGACTTACCTCAGGTACGAGCTTTGGACTTACCTCAGGTACGAGCCTTGGACTTACCCCAGGTACGAGCTTTGGACTTACCTCAGGTACGAGCCTTGGACTTACCTCAGGTACGAGCCTTGGACTTACCTCAGGTACGAGCCTTGGACTTACCTCAGGTACGAGCCTTGGACTTACCTCAGGTACGAGCCTTGGACTTACCTCAGGTACGAGCCTTGGACTTACCTCAGGTACGAGCTTTGGACTTACCTCAGGTACGAGCCTTGGACTTACCTCAGGTACGAGCCTTGGACTTACCTCAGGTACGAGCCTTGGACTTACCTCAGGTACGAGCCTTGGACTTACCTCAGGTACGAGCCTTGGACTTACCTCAGGTACGAGCCTTGGACTTACCTCAGGTACGAGCTTTGGACTTACCTCAGGTACGAGCCTTGGACTTACCTCAGGTACGAGCCTTGGACTTACCTCAGGTACGAGCCTTGGACTTACCTCAGGTACGAGCCTTGGACTTACCTCAGGTACGAGCCTTGGACTTACCTCAGGTACGAGCGGCATTTTGGCCTGCGGACTCGGGTTGTTGAGGTTGTACTGGGAGCCTCGTCGCATGGAGAACCACCTGGCCAGTTTCCCCTGGGGGGAGGCCGCCCCTGAGGAGCTGGGGGTGCTCTGGTGCGTCCACAGCGTGCCTGCCCCTGCCCCGTCCATACTTCTGAAATTAAAAACGACATACTTTCTGTGAGCTTTCTGATTTTTTGCCATAATAACCCCGCCCTTTATTTAGGACATCTGTGTATATTTTTCTATGTTGTTTTTGATTTTTTTCTTGTTTATATTGTTCTCAATTTTGTATTTTAATTTATATTACATATTACTTGTTTCGATTTATGTACATCCATGAGTGAAAAAATACGGAAATATCAAGATCTGGGCATTGAAATCAAAGACATGTGGACCATGAACACTGTTGACATCATCCCTATCATTGTCTCAACCAATGGACTGATTCATCCCTCAATGTATCATCACTGCAAGAAGATTGAACTTCCATCCTACATCCTATCGAAGATTCAGAAGAATGTCCTCCTTGAAACTTGCAGAATCGTAAGGAAAGTCCTAAGCTTCTGAAGATTCACTCCTCCTCCTCCTCCAACCTCAACCTGAAATTTATCTATGTATGTTTGCTGTTAAGCCCATGGATAAAATACTTGGTACCATTTAAATAAATGAGAAACACTCCCAATAACAATTACTTACTTATTGCTTTCGCTATCGACGTCGGACAGAGGTCTTCGTGTTCGGATCCTGAGCTGGGATGCAGCTGATGGCATTCCTCCTCCCAGGAAGTAGCTGACGAGGTGGAGGCACCATGTGACTCATCTGGGGACAGAGAGAAAATTCAACATCAAGACGAGTTATGGAGTGGTCTGCAAGACTGTCGAACTTTGGATAAATTCAGCACTTTGAAATCCTACCTGCAAGAATAATTACAATTAAAGTCAGTAATTCTGTGACCTTTCTAAAAATTCAATGCTTACATAAAGCATCAGGTCTATACACCGAGTTATGAGTCTTTTTAGCGTTTTTTTTTTTTTTACAACAGAAACTTCTGTAAGTAGGTAGAAGCTACGTTAGTAATTTGGCTGTATGATGATATTATCGATTCAGTCAAAGGGCATCACTAGCGTGAATAATTAATGTCCTGATAGTCAAGTTAGAGATGACTTTTTAACCAACCAGCCACAGATCTTCATTAACAACTGCTCTATTTAGTTCCAAGTATCATGAAATCTATTTCAAGGGTAATACAATAGTTAAAAACAATAGGAAAAAATTTCAGTTGACCTTTTTCTTGACTGTTAATTAATGTTTATCCTAAAGTGACAATGATTTTTATCATATTTTAAGAAACATTTGCCTACTCTCTTTACACTTCCTTAAACAGAAGAATACTTGCTTTGAAACGTTCACTTCAGTATGAAATACCATTGAAGGAGCCCAGTGCTTCTTTCAGTTTATACTTTAGTCATTATAGAAGACCGAACATCAGATGGGAAGATCCAATAATAAAATCAATTGGTCCAAAATGGACAAGAATGGCACAAGATAGAGAGAGAGATGGAAGAAGCATTGCGACCTGCAGCATTGGCGAGAAATCGACAACGCTTGAAATCACGGGTCCATCAAGGTATCAAGGACAAGCCCTATTTTGCCAACAGTGTCCATAGCACAACATCTCCACCAATTATACATCCGTACTTCCGTGCAGGTCAAAGGGTTGAAATATCCCTCTGGTACATCATGGAGAGCGTGTACACATGACATGGAAACAACAAATTATATTATTTGACAGTACACTTTACATTTCAATGTCACAACATTCCAAGTTTTGACAGGCTCTTGTGAATTAATCATAGTATTCAAAACAGAAATCTAGTTATTGTACCCATAATTATGAATTGCGATGTTGAACAAACTCTGCAATCAGATTTCTGTTGCTTTGACACGTTCAATTCAGTATTAAATACCATTGAAGGAGCCCAGTGCTTTTTTCAGTTTATTCTGTTTTTTTTTTTTTTTTTCTTCTACGAGTGTGGAAAGAAGCGGGTAAGACTATTCCAGAGCGAAGCGGGTGGTCAGTAAGTCCCCAGCCTTTGAAAATGATGCTCGTTATCTTTTCACATATCGTTATTGCTCGGTTTAATTAAGTATTAGTATGAGGAGGATCAGGTTACCTCTGCCCGGTGGAAGCTCTCAAGCCGGTATCATTTTCAAAGCCCCTGCCGGGGAACTTTTGATTTGTGTGCAAAACTTTTCAGAGAGGCAGCTAGGTTAAAAAGTATGCTTGGGTACAAACGAGGAACAAGCCAGTGAACATGAGTGCGCGTATGTTGTGCCTGTGAGATGGGATATATTAATTAAGTGTGCTTATAACGTCGGCATATAAATTTACTCTCAAAACTTAACTTTTTCGGAAAAATGTTTACTTGACGGGCGAAAAAAAAAAACAAGTTCTACAAGGTAGGAGGAAAATATTTTCACAACTTTTCGTACCTCCTCAAGTCTGCTGATGATTGGTGCTTCTAAGAGTAAGTTTTACAAACAAGGCTTTTGTTTATGTTGTACACTCATAAAATATTTATATAAACATTAGCTCTTGTATATACAATTGAATAATATATGAAATAACTATGTATGTACAGGCTATTTCATTTTATAATACGCTCCAATTTATTGTCAGTTAACTGGAGAGCTTAGTTTATATCTGCTGTAATGGTCACTAATTTTTATCTACATCATTTAGAGTTTATAAATAATTGGATGTTGCATCTGTTAAAATTATGTACCGATAGTTCTCCTGATGCGAAGTGACTTCTAATCAAATCATATACGTATGATACACTCCTAGCATGACTGGATTGAGCGCCGCGGTATCTTAGGAATCTTAGCAAGTAATGAATTCTAGGAATTCTAAAATTATTCCATCACTTAGTGCAGATTATGTAGAGAATTTCACAAGTGAATAATTTTATTAGAGGCATCTGCTGGAAGTGTTTGCTAGGTAATCCTCATCAGGGTAATTAGTCGCGAATGACCTTCACTTGACAGAAGCCCATGTGACGTGGAATATTAATTCATATGCAGCTGTACCTGTCGGAGAAACTGGTATAATGCAGCATAACACCAAGAAATTGTTTTATGCAAATGAGAAGTGAGGCTGGAAAAACAAGGCAAGAAATTATCGACTGGCCACAGAGCCTGGGAGGTGCGATTCGTTAATGTTGCACTATGAATGGAAATTAGATGCACTATGGCGATAGAGCGAAACTAGTAATAAGATGCACTCTGTAGATAGGATGCAATGATGCACCCAGCTATAAGACGAAACATAAATCGATCGATCGATGAGATGCTATTTGGCGATAGAGTGCTATCATAATAAAATATGATTGCGAATTACGAATACTCCCATGTAACATGCGAGTGAGTTTAAAAGAGCCAACCAATATCGATAAATTCTTATGAGAACTAGCCTACGGTATGAGTCAAACAAATTTGAGTAAAGTTTCAAGGATTACTTCTAGGATAATATTAAACAAGTGTACATGTCCTGACAGTTTAGAGATATTGATTTAACAGATTCTGACAGAATCTGTTGAATTTTTTGAACGTTGTAAGTAGTAAATTAATATCTTGTACAGAAAAGAAGCACAGTCATAAAGAATTATACAGAACTATTTTAAAAGTAGATATCACTCAACAGTCATTTTTAAGAGAAAATATTATATTATTTATGTCATTGAAAATATAACTTCACCCCACGGGTTGTCGTAAAAGAGCATTAGTTCAATTCTTTTATGAGCTTTTAAATCTCATGTGGCGGATTCTATGTGGCGCGCTGACATCTAGTGTCGCAGACCTGTCGATGGATTTATGTTTGTGATCCTGAGGGAAGTGAGGGATTCATGTGAGAGGACAATGCACCTACACACGTGCCCCAGGGAGCCAGGGCATAATATGAACTCCTGGCAAACTAAGATTTGAGTGTTCCTAAAATCGAATTTGAAACTGATGGTAAAAAGGATCTGATGATTTGGTATATTTAATTTGTTTATATGATAATACTTTTGTCCTACATAATTACGAAGCTCATTTTTATGTGCCTGATAATATGTAATAATAACTACATAAATATATAATTATTATGTATTTTTTAATATACTGTAGAAATGGAAATAAGTTAGGACTTCTAGGAGGATAAGGTTTCATTCATGTCAGTGCAGTATAAATTAAACTGGAAATTGCCAAAGGATGTTCTGAAATACATATTGTGCCCATTTGTTTCATCAACCATAGCATGCTTGCTATAAACAAGCCACACGGAGCATAATATGCACTATGTACATTTTACATAGCTATTACTAAACTTTTCAACATTATTGGAAAAGATCCAGAAAAACATTTCAATAAAATGTTCCTGACAAGCTCACGATAGCAACATACAAACATGATAATGTCATACATCATGAGGTATTATTAATTTATGACGCCAGAAGATTCATACGATATGGAATACTTAATTGAAGGATATTAGACGGGAGCTGGCAATTGAATCTGAGCTCGGGTTACCGACTGGTCCGCTCGTTAGTGTCTCACTGGATATTGGCGTTCCAATGGTCAGACAGTTCAATCACCCAGGTCCCAGACTAAATTCGGTCTCAAGACATGTTCTACAAAATGACAAAAATACTAAAATTTGGATGCTGTTGCACACACATGTCTGCCTCAACAATCGGTTGGTGTATACTGCTAAATTTCTTGATAAGTCGACGACTCAAACCCTCCCCGACTTTTCATTCAAATTCCAATTAACCACAAATTTAATTACACCGCCTGCATCAAAGAGACAATGCCTTAGAACTTGAGATTGATTAAGAATTTTAAATTGTGACACTACATTAGATCTCTACAATCAATTTTTTCCCGTATGGTCCAGGGCAAGAACCTGTGAGGTATGCTCTGCACCTCACAGGCTCTGGCTACGTCACCTCTCCAATTCTACCCACTCAGCAATCAAATCGAACCTTTTAGTTCCCTAATCGCCACAGTAGGGACGGGGCTATCACCAAGGCTATTTCCATATTAGGTGTGAACCAAATTAACGTTTCAGTTCGATTTGATTATTTTGATGTCCATTAGGTTCTGTGTTAAAAACATGCTTGCCTATATATTACACATTATCTTATTCTGGACTAATATTAATTTATATTTGCCCATAATTTAGATAGCCTTGCATGATAAAGAGTTGGAACTTCGGAGTGTTGGTGTCTGGGAGCAGGTTTCTCGAGAGTGGAGTTGAAATTTGAAATGTCTCTACTTGAGAGATCTCCTCTGGTAATTGTGTTTGACACGGGCTGGGTATGTCTATGTGTCCTTGGTGATACCTTGGCAGGCTGCCAGCATTGAAAGCAGGTCAAATCATCAGTAATTTGGTTTTACAAAGCACTACCGTTATGATATGCTCAGATTTATAAATAACGGTAATGACTTATGTATCTGTGTTTGAATATTTACGAGTATACCTACATAATGTATTCATATGCAAAATTTATCTAATAAAATGTGTATTTTTACAGGTAACTTTGTACCCTGGACATCCGGTATGACTTTGATGTGTTATTTTTGTTACCCTTTAGTTGGCTTGCTGATCGTCCTAACATTTCGATCGGACGGAAATATAATTTTGTATAATAATATCATACCTACTGGTTCACTCGTATGGCTACATTTTAATCATCTATATCCGAGCAAACGTCTCCGGACGAGCAATCTCCATAAACTATCGCGTGCTGACTTAATAAGTTAATCCTCGTTGAGTCAGCGAGGGATTTTTCATGCATGAAGGAAATAAATGGATTCTGTGAAACTAGATGACCATACCGGCTTTACCGAGTGGAATAATTATTATAATAGGCTTATACAGAAATATACTTGGAGTAGCTCGGGTCCCGCTCAGGCGAATCTCCGCTCCGATTTCACAAACAGCCTGCTCTTATTCAAAGGATAATACCTGCCCCACACCACCCTGCCCGCCTTTTTTGTTTTCAGCATAAACATTAAAAACAATTTATAACATTTTCGGATTTAATGAGCTTTCACTACGTATGAGAGCCTCTCCCTCTGCACTCTACCGCAGCCTGGCGCTATGTTAACACGTTACTGCCCCCGCCCCGCCCCGCCGCTCCTCTGTCCTGCTAAATATTTAACAGGAAACCAAGGTTTTCCTGTGTGGCACTAATGTTACTAATGTGCTGACAACAATCCACTGTCAGAATGCCTCAGCTATTGTGAGAAATACAAATAATGTTATCGATACCATTTTGTCGCTGTAAAATCACCCGATGTAAAATTAAATTTGCTATCCATGCATATAGGTTGATGAAGGATAATATCCGCGTTGCCTAAAAAAAAGGTAAAAATGGCAAAAAAGGAAATGGTTGTTGATATAAATCTTGCGGTTCATCAGGTAATACACCACCTCACCATCAACCGGTCTAGTGCACCACCAGTTGATTTTTTCAACGTACGAGTATACAACAGATAGTTAGATACATACATATTAAATTGTACGCAGATTTCTGTATTCGCCCCTGATGCCTCAGTTTTTACCACTTCAAATTAAATTCCCCTAATTTAGTTTTATGTATTTTCGAACTGGTTTTAATTTGCCCGGGCCTTCTTGCTCTGAGCTTTGGGTTCAATACATGCCACACCGAGTACCTCGAGGTGTGAAGTGTTAATTCCCTCGTGTTGCACGCTAGTTTCAGTTCCAGCGGTCCTGCCTATATTCAACGGCGTGGCCTCAGTTGAATTTTAGAGAGATTATTCGAATATGTCTACACTCTACCGAGATCATTCTGTACAGACAGCATCACCGCCAGTGTTAAAAACACTGACCTCGGTAGCTTGATCGGATAAGGCGGTGGACTTGTTCTTGTAACCTGGAGGTTGCTATTTTTGTTTAGCTCTTCCCTCATCAATCTCATCATACAGGTGAAAGTTGCATATAGTTACAACAAATAGGAAATAAGTATTACATAATTACTATATTTTGCTACAAAAAGAAATTTCTGTTATTGGACTTTGTTTGATTTAAAAGATATAATGACAATGCAAGAGATTACCTGAAACTAATGTTAATTTTAATACAATAATTTCGTGTAAATAACTATAATATACTTGCAGTTCATCTTATCAAATTGTCCAATATTTTTTGATAAAAATTTAATTTACGGTTTCCTCACTTCAAATGCAGTAATATTCTTCTCGTAATAAATATATTAAAAGTTGGATGAACTATATTTCTTATTTCTAATAAACATTGACAACACTATCAAGAGTGCATCATGCACGAGTGTTGAAATAAAATTATATTAGAGTGAGCTATTACCCATAATATTAAATTCACGAGAGTTCTCACTGATTTACCTTACCTACTCAGTGGATCTCGAATGTAGGAGTTGAGAGACAAACAAATAAGATTTTGTATATTTAGATGTAGTTGCAGCCATTGTAGAAACAAGTAATTATTTCTTCTGACCTAATTAAATAATAATGACGGTAATTGAAGTCATTAAGTGCCTTTGGATACGTCCTGTCGACTCGTATACGTCAGCCATGGCTATACGTTGATGTGGATATTTCGTTCGACCCCCTCTCGAATCACCTAGATGTTAGAGATATGTATGTGAAGTAAAAATATGACACACTGAATGATGACACACTTATTGCGGAAAAGGGCAATCCCTCTTGAACAGGAAAAGGCGAGCAAGAAGATATTTATACATACTCTGCAAGTTAATATATAGCTTCTGATATTTTCACACATTCTGATTAATGTTGGGGGTATCAATTTATGCACTTATTAATGAATGAATACAAGTTGGGTATCTGCTTATTTATTAATGAATGAATACATCAGCTGTGTAACAACAAAATAACATGTTTCAAAACAGGACATAAAAGAGATTATGAAAACGGGGGACCACACGGGAAAACTGCAAACTGCACTGATGAGAAAATGCAGGAAAAGTGTTCTATGAAATGAAGGTCTGAAAGAGAAGGGAGGAACACATAGCGCAGCGATGGTATGGCATTTCTGTTCATTTGGGTGTAAAGTAGTGTAAAGTCTCTTTCTACATTACTATATGGCCATATTACGACGCGATGGCGACGAGGGCTTAAAATTCGCTGGGTAAACAATACGCCAGAGCTACTCGAATTAACCTCAAACAACCAGAGTGGGGCCTGGAATAGCCAGCAGAACGTGGATTAGCAAGCCGAACATGGATGGATTCGAAACTAAAACGGTCACTAATTTATGCCCTCACCACGCTGCTTGACTTCAGTGATTGTATGAGAACTGGTGTGGTCAATGTGCCATCTCTACTGTCTAGAGACCTGCGGAATCTAACTCAAACAGAACATTTCTCACTATGTCTATCTAAATCAAACAAACAGACAATTAAATAAATATACCTTTTGATTCATACGAGAATCTAAAGTCCGCTTCACGAGACAATTCTCTAAAGGTTCAGTCATTGTTGAGCTACGTTAATTATGTGACAAAGTATCAAGCTCGCCGGTAGGCGAGCGCTCGTCAAGTAGCGCCAGCCCACCGGCCTATATTAACACGAAACAGAGTTTATATGTATTTTGTTTTATTGTTTTCGCCCACTTCGCGCTAACTTTTATCAATTTTTATTTCTAATTCGTAATGAGACGCGAAAATAGATTATGTTTCACGAAAGCGCGAGGTTCCTACGTACAGTTAAAGTCGTTTTCTGGCCACGCGTAAAATCTTCAATTTCATTAAAATATTCATACAGGTTTTTTTTTTCTTCAGACCAATTTTCTGTCAAGGGTACAGCAATGTGTGCTTGTCGTGGAAAGACGTGAGCTACGTTTTTGGATAGAGAATTTTTATTTCTGCATACCTTTTATAGTTTCAAGTATTTATTTTTTATAGGATAGGAGATATAGCCTTCTAAAATAAAACCGGAAAGTTGCACAAAGCCGCCCCTGGTTATCTTGGAGCTGCGATTCTGGTATTTTTCGAAAGGCCTTATCATAGGAAAAAATATAAAAATAGAACCAAAGTATTACACTGGACCAAACTTGAGTTATAGCCTTTAAAAGGAATACTTATTTTGGAGCCCAGAGCCGTCTATTGTTATCCTACAGATGTATTTCTGGTGTTTTTAGAAAGGTCTAGTCAAAGGGAATGAGATCACTTAATTTCAGATGGCTGAAACAAGTAGAAAAGTCTTTAAAGCCCTATAAAGGAATACCTATAATGAACCCTGGAGCCACGCCTAGTTATCCCAAGTTGATGACTGAAGGTTCTTTCTAAAGATCTAATTACGCAGAATTATACTACGATGTACATAAATTTTTAGAAAAATCAGCGACAGTGTGAGACATAAAAAGAAATAACTGAATTTAGATTAATTTATGAGAGTAACAAAAAATCTTCGCCCCACATATAACTTAAAATATGGTTGGGATATAATCGTCTTTGCTTCATCCAAGCTGCCAGCAGACCGTTTTATCAGATGGGGAATAATAACGTTTTATAATTTCATTCAAAGATTTCTACATCAAGAGGTAAACTAGGTCTACATTATGAGAAGTGTATAAAATATTGGCCAGTAAGAGGAAAAATATTGATTAATGTAGATCAAAACAATGATAAATTATAATAAAATATTATGTATTGAGCAGTATCTGTGGTCGTCGACTGGTGTAGGTAAAACACAAAGTTTGCAAGGTGACCTGGGTTCGAATCCCGGCTAGGTAGAATTTTTTTTACTCTGTACTTTGGATGTCCGGTTTTCTCGTGAGAAAAAAAAACAGTAGTTGGTAGTTTGAGTCAACCTCCTATGACCGTTTAATTTCGAACGAAGTGAGTATGGTTTAACTCGATCAACATTGATTTGTCACAATCTAATTATCCATCTACCTATGTATGTAACATGATATAAGTTGCATTTTTTGTCCAATCGAACTGAAATTTTCAGGGTATATTCCATGGATATAATTATGCTTGCTTATTGTAATTATTAAATGTATATCTAGTATAATTTCTCACTTCTTCTGTTTATATCTACCTACTGATTATGCTGAATTGACACCATGTTTAGTAACTCGAAGTTAGGCAAATATATGGATCAACATTTCTTAGAGCCATAGTAAGAGGCAATTTCGGAACATACAATAATACTCGGCACTTTCATTTCCCTCTTTATTTTACCAAGATCGAATTTCCATCTACCTACCATGTACATAGGTACATAATATAAAGAAAATTGTATTGTAAACAAAACCACGAAACAGAGTTGTCCGTTTTTTAACGAGTTCATAACTAATTTTTCAATACAAGGTTAAAACACTAGTTGATTATTAATGAATTATTGTTGATGGATTTTAAGATTAAATAGGTATGTTTTTTTTCTTTATTATTATAGGTATACTGGTTGAAGTTCCACAACAGAAGCACCAATTATATCACACCAACCTCATTTTAAAACGATTGTGACCAGTTGATTGTATTTGGTTTTAACGTCCTGATTTAAACTAGTCAGGACGGGGGGTTTTACCCTCCATTCGCTGGGAATCGTTCCAGCTACCTACCTACATTTACCTCACCCAGCCTGGGTAGGGCTGTGATTCCAGAATTACGTGGTTAGAGGGGAAAAAAATATTAGAAAAGTCTGCAACAACCGGAAATCTAACTCGAAATGTCTGGACTAACGGCTGTGATTCCAGACTCACGTGTTTAGAGGGGAAAAAATAATAGGTCTGTGATTCCAGACTCACGTGGTTAGAGGGGAAAAAAATATTAGAAAAGTCTGCAACAACCGGGAATCGAACTCGAAATGTCTGGACTACGGGCAGTAGATACAACTATTACGCTGGCCACTGACAGTCCAAATAAAGCATTTATTTGGATCAATACTTTTGTATTTTGAATCATAAATTACATAGATCTCATTCAAAATTTACAAATATGTACCATATATATAAATATAAATAAAAAAAACACTGCCAATTATGGACACAACACTTCCTCGTGATTTTTTCACATTGTATACCTACACGTGGCAATTTTCATTTTTTCGACTAAATCATTTGTATCTCCAAAACCACTTAACCGATTTTCTTTAAATTTGTTTTACATACGAGTATATGGTAGAATACTATTTTTTCTACATTCTAGTTATTTTTTGTTCTCAAATCCATACTTAAATTAAAAAGGAGTAAGCCTTATTTTTAATATATGTATGTTTTTATTTCCTGATTGTGATGATAATAATCAAGCTCGCCGGTAGGCGAGCGCTCGTCAAGTAGCGCCAGCCCACCGGCCTATATTAACACGAAACAGAGTTTATATGTATTTTGTTTTATTGTTTTCGCCCACTTCGCGCTAACTTTTATCAATTTTTATTTCTAATTCGTAATGAGACGCGAAAATAGATTATGTTTCACGAAAGCGCGAGGTTCCTACGTACAGTTAAAGTCGTTTTCTGGCCACGCGTAAAATCTTCAATTTCATTAAAATATTCATACAGGTTTTTTTTTTCTTCAGACCAATTTTCTGTCAAGGGTACAGCAATGTGTGCTTGTCGTGGAAAGACGTGAGCTACGTTTTTGGATAGAGAATTTTTATTTCTGCATACCTTTTATAGTTTCAAGTATTTATTTTTTATAGGATAGGAGATATAGCCTTCTAAAATAAAACCGGAAAGTTGCACAAAGCCGCCCCTGGTTATCTTGGAGCTGCGATTCTGGTATTTTTCGAAAGGCCTTATCATAGGAAAAAATATAAAAATAGAACCAAAGTATTACACTGGACCAAACTTGAGTTATAGCCTTTAAAAGGAATACTTATTTTGGAGCCCAGAGCCGTCTATTGTTATCCTACAGATGTATTTCTGGTGTTTTTAGAAAGGTCTAGTCAAAGGGAATGAGATCACTTAATTTCAGATGGCTGAAACAAGTAGAAAAGTCTTTAAAGCCCTATAAAGGAATACCTATAATGAACCCTGGAGCCACGCCTAGTTATCCCAAGTTGATGACTGAAGGTTCTTTCTAAAGATCTAATTACGCAGAATTATACTACGATGTACATAAATTTTTAGAAAAATCAGCGACAGTGTGAGACATAAAAAGAAATAACTGAATTTAGATTAATTTATGAGAGTAACAAAAAATCTTCGCCCCACATATAACTTAAAATATGGTTGGGATATAATCGTCTTTGCTTCATCCAAGCTGCCAGCAGACCGTTTTATCAGATGGGGAATAATAACGTTTTATAATTTCATTCAAAGATTTCTACATCAAGAGGTAAACTAGGTCTACATTATGAGAAGTGTATAAAATATTGGCCAGTAAGAGGAAAAATATTGATTAATGTAGATCAAAACAATGATAAATTATAATAAAATATTATGTATTGAGCAGTATCTGTGGTCGTCGACTGGTGTAGGTAAAACACAAAGTTTGCAAGGTGACCTGGGTTCGAATCCCGGCTAGGTAGAATTTTTTTTACTCTGTACTTTGGATGTCCGGTTTTCTCGTGAGAAAAAAAAACAGTAGTTGGTAGTTTGAGTCAACCTCCTATGACCGTTTAATTTCGAACGAAGTGAGTATGGTTTAACTCGATCAACATTGATTTGTCACAATCTAATTATCCATCTACCTATGTATGTAACATGATATAAGTTGCATTTTTTGTCCAATCGAACTGAAATTTTCAGGGTATATTCCATGGATATAATTATGCTTGCTTATTGTAATTATTAAATGTATATCTAGTATAATTTCTCACTTCTTCTGTTTATATCTACCTACTGATTATGCTGAATTGACACCATGTTTAGTAACTCGAAGTTAGGCAAATATATGGATCAACATTTCTTAGAGCCATAGTAAGAGGCAATTTCGGAACATACAATAATACTCGGCACTTTCATTTCCCTCTTTATTTTACCAAGATCGAATTTCCATCTACCTACCATGTACATAGGTACATAATATAAAGAAAATTGTATTGTAAACAAAACCACGAAACAGAGTTGTCCGTTTTTTAACGAGTTCATAACTAATTTTTCAATACAAGGTTAAAACACTAGTTGATTATTAATGAATTATTGTTGATGGATTTTAAGATTAAATAGGTATGTTTTTTTTCTTTATTATTATAGGTATACTGGTTGAAGTTCCACAACAGAAGCACCAATTATATCACACCAACCTCATTTTAAAACGATTGTGACCAGTTGATTGTATTTGGTTTTAACGTCCTGATTTAAACTAGTCAGGACGGGGGGTTTTACCCTCCATTCGCTGGGAATCGTTCCAGCTACCTACCTACATTTACCTCACCCAGCCTGGGTAGGGCTGTGATTCCAGAATTACGTGGTTAGAGGGGAAAAAAATATTAGAAAAGTCTGCAACAACCGGAAATCTAACTCGAAATGTCTGGACTACGGCTGTGATTCCAGACTCACGTGTTTAGAGGGGAAAAAATAATAGGTCTGTGATTCCAGACTCACGTGGTTAGAGGGGAAAAAAATATTAGAAAAGTCTGCAACAACCGGGAATCGAACTCGAAATGTCTGGACTACGGGCAGTAGATACAACTATTACGCTGGCCACTGACAGTCCAAATAAAGCATTTATTTGGATCAATACTTTTGTATTTTGAATCATAAATTACATAGATCTCATTCAAAATTTACAAATATGTACCATATATATAAATATAAATAAAAAAACACTGCCAATTATGGACACAACACTTCCTCGTGATTTTTTCACATTGTATACCTACACGTGGCAATTTTCATTTTTTCGACTAAATCATTTGTATCTCCAAAACCACTTAACCGATTTTCTTTAAATTTGTTTTACATACGAGTATATGGTAGAATACTATTTTTTCTACATTCTAGTTATTTTTTGTTCTCAAATCCATACTTAAATTAAAAAGGAGTAAGCCTTATTTTTAATATATGTATGTTTTTATTTCCTGATTGTGATGATAATAATAATAATTTAACATTAATAGTAACTTAAAATAATACTAAAATCTAGCTTACTAGACTTTTAACCTGAAACTTGGAGTTCAAGACCTCATTAAAGGCTAACTATTAATTTGGTATTTTATTTAGTTTGGTCGTTAAAATAATTTAGACAAATCTTATTACTAAAGATAAGGATAACGTACCCGAAAAGTAGGTACAACACTGACGACGGTATAACACACTGGATCCGCGTATCGTACTGGGTACCGGTTTGAAATACTCGGTATTAGACACTGGAACCGAGTACCGACGTATCGTACGTAGTAGCCGGGTACCGGTTCTATTAAATACTTGGTACTACACACCGGGGCCGGGTAGCATACCGGGTACCGGTTCTATGAAATACTCGGTATTACAATTACAATACTACCCAAATACCCATCTCTAGAACTGGGTCTAGCAGAGAGAGGTACTTAATTATTCCGATATTATCTATGAATAATATTTAGGCTGTCGGTGTCCTAATATTTTTCTCTTTGTCTCGTAGGAACAAGTCTTCTATTTGAAACTTCTTTGTCAAACAATCGGACGGTTTAGGGAAATGTACATTATGTAATTGAGTTTTAAAATAGGAGGTGGAGCTTCTAATCTATTGAAGCACTTGAAATTAAAACACCCAACAAATTTGGTGAACCGAGCGAGATTCATCTCCTGTAAACGTTCTGAATGCAAAATTGTGAGATTTAGTTAGTGTACTGAATAATGAAAGAACCGGTGCTATTGAACTTGGTTCTTGAGTGATTACTCAAATCCATTATTCCATTTACATCCGCTCTCATAACCTCAAAAACCAAGTACAAAAGTAATTGGATAAATACTCGGTACTTTATGTAATCGATTACTGAAGTACCAGTTCTATGAAATACTCGATATCACCCATCTCTAATTATTGCCAAAAATACTGAAAAGGGGTACTTTTCTGTTAGTGAACCTCGGTGGGTTTCAAAACTTGAAAAGATCAACAAAATTGCTGAGCGCTCTAGTGTCACTCATATAAGGAATACACTTGTTATTTCAATATTCCTCCTCTCTTCAGCAAGTGCTATGAAATATTCTTTCAGCAACTTTTCAAGGTTTTTTTTCTATCTTTTTTTTTTCTCCTTGGAATTGTAATTATTTACAGAACAGTACTTGGGTCACAATATAATTTTCGAGCATGCAACTCATTATAAATTTTTACATTAAACAAGGTAGTGTCACCTCACTACTCGTACTTCAATATAAATTACCCAACATTTTATATGATAGTCTATTATTACTGCGTACTGCGTATCGCAACATCCTTAGATTAAAATTCTTTTTTCTTTTATCTGTTGATTAGTTTTTATTTCATCTATCAAAAGAAATTCAATTAAATCAAAAAGTAGTGATATCCCCCAAAAAACACTACGTGTACAAAAAGTCGTCAAGTGTTGGAATAGTTAAAAAGAACTGATATCAAAAACGTCAATTTTCTATGTTTGAAGGAATTATTTTTCGCGTAACTAGTCTCTTGATAATTTACAGAACCACGTCCTTGACTGCACACTGTTTTGTTTGTAAATTACTACACATAAATTTCAGAACAAAACAGTGTGCAGTCAAGGACGTGGTTCTTTAAATTATCAAGAGACTAATTACGCGAAAAATAATTCCTTCAAACATAGAAAATTGACGTTTTTGATATCAGTTCTTTTTAACTATTCCAACACTTGACGACTTTTTGTACACGTAGTGTTTTTTGGGGGATACATTAATCAGTGAGTATATCATCTGAGCTTTGCTTTTAAAAATAGATGAGTATAGGTACAGATGGAAATCAAAACTTTGTGAAGTGTTGCCTTGACCTAGAAATGATTCTATTTGGTTTTAAAATCCTGACTTGAGGTAGACAGGACGGAGGTTTTACCCTCTATTCGCTGAGAATCGTACCAGCTACCTACTTTAACCTCACCCAGCTTAGTGGTTAAATTCCACTGTAAACCTATCCCAGCCTCACTCCAAAAAGCACTCTCACCCTCAAATCCCCAAATCTCCCTCTCAACCGTCAAATTTTATTCAAATAAACCAATTAGAGTGTTTGTTGGCCCAAATAACCCAATCAGAGTGCAATTGAAAAGGATATTTGGGGATTATGATAGTGAAAAAGCTTTCTTGAACGAGGTCCTGTTGTATCATAGCTATTCAAAGTGTACCTTTTTATCATGAAAAGTCATAATAAATTTAATAAAAGCTAGGTTCTCACCACTTTGCAAGTTGCGGAATTTGCACAAAGTCACTGAGGTGATTTCAGCAGCGCTATTCATGTAACAATACGAGCAATACAACACATCAGGTTCTTTCTGAGATCAGAGAATGTCATGGACGATCAGGGTCTATAATCCTTGCAGGGTGGAGTAGATAGGTTCACACTTGTAGCACTCATAGTGAAGCAATAATTGAAACATACTCGCGTAGATATATATATTTCAAAAAAGAACGAACAAATTGTAACTTTTAAAATAGCAATTTCAAATTATTTTAAGTACAATGACATATCCATAAAATTGCGGATCAGAACGTAAAAAATACTAAACTAAACGATATGAAAGAGATAAAAAATGTATCACAGAAATAAAACTTGTAAACAACAAACCACTTGACACCCGATAGTGGCCTGTTATCTCAGGACAGGATAGATCGAATAGTACTCCGTGGGGACACTACTGAGCACATACTCCGGATTTTATTAAACAACTAGAAACAAAAGATTTCGAAATGCACACAACACAGGAGATACAAAAGAGATACACAACAGAATAATACTAGAAGAACAGAATGACTAGTCGCGGCAAGAGATACACAAACACTATACGAATACACGAGGGGACCCATTAACGAACGAATATGAGGGCTTGCCAGTAGAGTAAGAGTAGTATGGTCAGTGAGTAGATGGGGGACAGTGGGGCCACAAGCAGTGGCAGATGGGAGGAAGTAGACTTGAGTGATGCCCACTCAACAGAGTCCTCACTAGGACATACAGCGTGTAGCTTGTGCTGCGGACATGGGCTTCAGGAATGTTAGAGACATACAGAGTGTAACAGGAGATCAAGGACGTTATCTCTTGGTTAGTGTACAGTGTAGGTAATACAACCCATACACATGGATAAATTGTATAGTGCTTGGAACACAGAGTGCAATAGTGAGTATCACAAGAACAGAAATAGCGTCAGATGAAGACACGTTACTCCGTTTAGTATGGGGACCAAAATTTTTAGGACAGCGAAGCGTTTAACAGGCGGATATTTCTGATATAGATACATTATACTAGGGGATGGGCGAGGTACAACACATATTAAAAGAGTCTAAGGTAGGTGTTGACACTGTTGCTACATGGCTACGAAATACATCAAGAGCTACAAAGCACCCATCCAACTTTTCATTATGAAAGATTTACAGTGGAACCTGGATAAGGAGAACTCAAGGGACCGAAAATATTTATTACTCTTATAAGAGGTTTTTTTTTCCTTATTGGAACTGTAATTTTTTCTCTTATATTAAGGTTTCTCTTGCATCTAATTCGACTGTATATGTATGTATATTCCATACATCTAGGTCCCATAATATCTAATATCTAGGTTCGACTGTACATGTTTGTATATTCCATGTACAAGCGACTGTATATGTATATTCAACTGAATATTCAACATGCTCTCATGAGATGTAGCCCAATTACTGTGGCTGTAAAATTATTCTGTTCCCCAGGAGCAGGTGTCAAGGCTTTCACCTGTAGACTAACACCCCGTTGCCATCTGTTTGCTCAGTGTTAGACGCCTCTTCAAATAATTTACTGTTAATGATGTTGAAATCTTCAGAGACATTTTCGTCAATGGCGTGTCACTGTGGTATGATTTCTATGCTTGACAAAATGTATAATAATTATGTTTACCGACCCTACTAATGAGGTTTCAATTGGGACCAAATAGTGTAGGTACTTGACTGATTTGCAGGCGAAGCAAAGGTTCTTTGGAGACTTTCAGTAATGATGATGTAATTTTGTCAACTTAAATTTTACAAACTCTAGAGTAATATGGATTCAAACCTTTACATTCCATGGGTAGGCGTAATAGAATAACAATTTACATGATAGTAATTATACCTATATAGGTAGATGTTACATATTTATTTATGTAGAGTACCATCTATCCAAGAAAATCCCACTTTTCTGGAGGATTAATCCTTTCCTACATGGGCATAGCCTATGCGGTATAAGAAATGAGGAAAGAAAAGGGGAATATCCGGGATAAAAAAAAGAGTCCTAACAGGAAACTCTGATTTTATCATCTTAAGGACAGGAATCTCAATTCGGCGTCCATCAATCTGAAGCATAATAATCAAGTTAAACATTATATTCATGATAAACAGGTACTACACAGGGTTCACATGTGAAAAATACTATTACCAAAAAGAAAACCGATGATGGAGTCCTTATTTGTATTAGAATACATAGGATCGACGGACACGACGCATAGTAATTAGATGTCTAGAAACCTGATCCCAAAAGTGAGTGATTAATTTCGTAATCAAATTAATTTGAACAAGAATCCTAATAATAACCAGATAAAAGGAACCAGAGGTTTTGTAAGAGTCCATGTTGAATCAGAGAAGAAACCACCCAGGGTATAATCAATCATCTCATTGTGAGCGGAAAGAGGAGGGGGAGGTGATTCGGTTGGATTTTTGGATAGGTTTTAACACTTTTACTACCACCAGGACATGAATCTGAAAATGCTTGCATAAAAAATAGATTAGATGAGAAACCACATGTATTTTAGTTCAAATATCAGCCAAACCAACAGAACCTAACGAACGCTTACCAAGTATTCTCACTGATTTGAAATTTTCTACAAAATATTAATTCATGTATATACAGGGTGAGCATAAAGTCTCACCCCACCCCCGTATCTCGAGAATAGCTGAAAATACAAGAAAACACAAAAACACGTATCCCTTCGATTTTAGGGGATTAATTTTCAGCCAAAAAAAATTTGCCTTCACGGCCCCAGTCAGGCTGGGCATGGACCAACTTTAAAATCTTAAATAGAATGGTATATCTTGTGCCATATTGTTTTAAAAGTCTCATAGAAAGATGTTCATTAAAACAATTTTCAGTGAGCTACGACTTACCGTTCTCGAGATACAGGGTCGAACGTCCTGCGTAATATCCATATATTTTGACCTATAACTCATTAAACGTAAGTTATAGAAAAATGAAATTAGTTGATAATAACTCCTTATGACAAGCGCTGGTGAAAAAGTTTTAACTCGACATACTCTGTTGATGTTAGTTTCTGGTCGGTTTCGTCAGCCAGCCAGACGAACAGTCCGAAAAATTTTAACGAAAAAACAAATCAAGTTTTAATTTGTTCCAAAGTTCTTGCCATAAGGAGTTATTATCAACAAATTTCATTTTTCTGGAATTTACGGTCAACGAGTTAAGGTCACAATATATGGATATTACGCAGGACGTCCGACCCTGTATCTCGAGAACAGTAAGTTGTAGCTCACTGAAATTTGTTGTAATGAACTTCTCTCTATGAGACCTTTAAAAAAATATGCCACAAGACATACCATTCTATTTAAGATTTTAAAGTTGGTCCATGCCCAGCCTGACTGGGGCCGTGTAGGCAATTTTTTTTTAGCTGAAAATTAATCCCCCTAAAATCAAAGGGATACGTGTTTTTTGTGTTTTCTTGTATTTTCAGCCATTCTTGAGATACGGGGGTGGGGTGAGACTTTATGCTCACCCTGTATATTACAAGAGGGCTGTCGCCCGCTTTGCGGGCCGAGGCATGGCCGTGAAAGCAAAAATTCCTATTTCGCCAATGGCAGGTGTTGTAGTGGGAGTTTCGAAAAATCCCGTCTTATTGCACATCTAGACTATAAGACAAAGCTACCTACCAAATTTCAGCTTCCTAGGACCTACGTTTGGGCTGTAGAGCGATGATCAGTCAGTGGTCAGTGACTTTGACATTTATATATTAAGATATACATTAATTACGTACGAGTAACTATAGAATGTAAGATAAATGATGAATTATTTATTGTGAAGCAAATGTTGTTATGACATCACCAGAACCTCAACCAACAGCAACACTTCCCAATCTTATGTTTGTTTTACTATTTTCCAGTAAGGCTGTTATTGTTCTCTAGTATAATATGGCGGAATTACTCTTTTTTCCACCCAGTCTTGTTTGAAACAAAGCCCAAAGCTTTCTGTAAATAATTGAATTCTAAGTAAGCTATGTTTGGCGTGTGATGATGATGATGATGTGAGAATAGCAAATAATTTATTTCTATTGCATTTTACTTTCTGTTATTATATTGCGATTCATTTTGGCTTATCAATTTTTGATAAGGAACCACTTGAGACTATCTTCAAACTAATTAAAGTAGAAGAAATAGTCATTATCCATTGGCAGCGCGTGTGTTAATCGTACATTCAACATTCCAGATGTTGAAGATCCAGACATTCCCGAGTTCCAAAGATGTTTAATACAACCCCTTGTGTGTCTTCCACATGATTTATTTCATTGATAAGTGATAGGGCATGGGCTCAAACATTCATTACATGGTGTATTGTGCCGTGCGTGTGTATTGAAGTTGGCCTCAAGTTATACACACTAATCAGATAGGATTGTAAATAGATAATAAAACGTATGACCACTGATTGTAATGGTTAAAATAATATATGAAATATTCATGACATGCCATTCATTCAGATGAAAATAGCCATTTGGTAGAAATTTCGTGATATGACCATACAGTTGAAAGTGACGTTCAACCAAAAATAAAGATTTTTTTAAAATAATATTGATTTATTTTAACACAAAAAGAAATGAGGAGAATTCCATTCAGATAGACTGACTTTACCGAACTGTTTTCAAGGCGAAATTATGACTCATGCAAAAAATATAATCTGCCTTCGTCTTCTTTATCAGTGCTACAGAAGCTGAGACGGTTGTGTGAAGGAGAAAAATAGTTATCTCCCACTCATCAAGCTCGTCAAAAAAAAAAAAAAAAAAAAAAAAAACAAACAAAAAGCGTCCTGTGCAATGTCGGCAGTGCCACCTATCCTGGCGATAAAACTACCCTTACCTGTCCTGGCCGAGTGTACAACTCAGTTGAAAATTTCATTAAACCTCCACAAAAACTCCCAGAGTAAATATCACACCTCCACCTCCATCCCCGGACATATGCTCGCTCCCTATCTCTCCACTGAGGACATACACGCACAAAAAAATGGGAGAGATGAACTCTTTTTTTCTGTCACAAAAGTCATAACTCATATGAAAAATAACAAAGTGTCACCTTTCATATTCATATAATATATTTATCATGTAGGTTTGCAATATATTTATTTATGTACGAGTGCGTTAACATTTATACATTTGCCGTCGGTCCAGCTTTAGCCATTTATACTATACATAGGTATAATATTATAATAACCACAAGTATTAAATAATTTGTAACTGCCTTTTGTCCTCTTGTGTGCCCATATAAAAGGTTTTATGTACCTATTTATAGAAAAGTGGTTCTAGAAATCATATCTAGACGCTCGGAAACGTTTAAAAAATTGGGAAACCTGGCGTTGATAATTTGGAGTAAATCTACTTTTATTGATTTCAAGCGTCAGAAAAGAAAACAGAAGGTAGCGAAAAAATTATTGATATAATTCACTTGATATGAATATATTATTTTATTGTTACACGTAGGTAGTGTGGGCAATAGAAGTAGTTAAAGTATGAAACCTACAGGACCCAAAATTTCCGAAACCATTTAGTAAGAATAAAAAAACGCCAAAACTGAATGCCCAATGAAGAGACACAAATAATTGTCAGTTCATCAAGGAATTGTAAAAAAATTGCCACAAGAATATAATATGACCGTAGCTATTGAAAGCGTAGTTTAACGTCAAGATAGACTAATCAAAAATAAATAATTTTACTTGCAAATAAATTAATAGATGTTGATAACATTATTGCAATAATTCATTGTGTGTTTGTATTGAAGAGGTTTGAAGTTTCAGAGTTTCATAAATTCAAAACAATAAGTAAATGGAGACTAATAGCGAAATTAAGAGATAGAATGGGGATCACAAAATGAGTCCGAAGTCAGAACATAAATATTCCCATTTCAAGCAACATGCAAAATCTAGAGACAAAGTACACCAAGGTAAAAACAAATTTATGTCTTTTAATTTTACCCAAGCTACTTTAAAGAAATAGTAATTTCTAATATTTCTAACCAAAGTTTAACCATTTCCAAGACAACCTTATGGGTCTTAGCATAGATCAACATTTCTAGTTCTAATTTCTAATGGTTTTCACTAATTAAAACTACTTCACAGTTATCTACAAAAATTGTTTTTGAATAATTTTTTTCTAAACCAACACAAACCTTTTTGAAAATTTAACGAAGATCTTTAAAACCGCATTAAGTTTTTGAAATTATCACAAGCTATACAATGTTTAGAACAAAAATTTTCCACCATTCATTATTAGCAAAAAAATACACTGGAAATATTGTAAGGTCTCAATTTTTCGAACGTATGGAGGTCTGCATTGAAGCAGAGGAGCCCATGTGGAACATTTGTGTAAATCTTTATTTCCTTAACCTCAATTTCAGGATTTTCAAGCGTTTTAGTGGTTTGAGAAAAATATTTATCAGAACTTTTTTCTACCAATGACCCGTGAAGCTGACATGAAATGTGTTAAATTTTGGCCATAAGAAAGGTGTAATCTAGTATTGAGAGTGATATTTTTTACCACATTGCGATATCCAAATAGGTAAGTCGTAAAATGAAAATTTCGATTTTAAAAAACTATTACCCGTGACATTTATTTTTTTTAGAGTACCGTATTAATATGGTTAGTTGGACTTCATCATGATACAAAAAAATAATTCATTAAAAGAATAATGTAAAACTTCAAAAAACAAAAGGAATTTATACATTGTATTTACCGAAAAACATACAAAAGATTTGACACGAAAGATACCGAAAAGAAGAAATGAAAAGAGTAGAGAGGTGAATCCTGAGATATGGAAGCACATGAAGGATAAGAAAACCAAGAAGCAGAGAAGAAGAATAGAGAGACTAATGTGCTTTCCTTGTTCAATTAATTTCATATAAATCACTCATCTCTATATCCCTTCTAATGGTGTTCTGTATTCTTCTGAACTTTTTCCTTCTTCTGTATTAGTGTTAATGATGCTCGATGCTTAATCCAATATGAAGCTCTGAAAAGATATTAAACTAGTGGAAATTTTATTCATATTTTAAAAATTAAGGGGAAATTCATCCCAACATAGTGTTTTTACTTTCGTAACAATTCACCCACGTCCACTTTACACGCTAGTGCTGTGGTGTATTTTCCAGATTGTCATAACTTAGTAAACCTCCCTGATAGGTCAGAACACAATACGCCCCAGCGTTGAGTTCAACAGAGGAGCAAAAATATCACTTGCAAAAAATTTAACCAATATTTTAAATACAATTTTATTAATCCTAGGTTCGATCAAAGAATATTTCACTTGACAGACAAAAGCAACATTAGAGCTACGAATTGCTTATTTCAGGTGCTCTTGCTAGCTTTCTGAGCTATCTAATTACATGATACTTTTTTGTGGGACTGCGAGGGTTCGAGTTTCGAGTTCCGTACGGTAAGTTTACCCAGAGACACTATTGAGAGCGACTTACCACTACACCGACGGCCAAGTTAGACACAGTAGCAAAGTATCAAAATATGTTGCTGACAGTGGGGGAGTACAAGTATGTTGTTGACCCACATCCCTCCTCTCATTGCATCCTCTTTACTGGGACAGCAAAAAAGATCCCCACTTTTGAAACAAGGTGGTTTCCAGAATATTTCTGTCATTACTGAGAAAAACAGGGAGCGGGAGGGGGGGAGAGAAAATGATAAAGAGAGAGAGAAAGAGGAATTAAAGCTCACTGAAAATGTTCCTTGCACATGGTCAAATATTAGTTTTCCAGGCTGAAAAACACCTGATAGCCCGGACATGAAGGGGGTCAGCCTTGTGGTGTGGGGGAGGAAAGCCATAGACAATGCCCCGCTACCACTCTCACCTCAGCTCTTCCGTTGTTACTGAAGCTCACTCTAAACAGGAGGGAGAGAAGAGAGAGAGAGAGAGAGAGAGAGAGAGAGATAGGGAGGGGGGATTATTGTCTATTTTTTGCGAGCATGAGGAAATAGAGGTAATCTAATTTGGGAAAAGTATGAGAAAATGGGATACACCAGTGGAGAGGTGCGGGGTGATAAGCCGGCTGGAAAAGCCTCATGATTACAATCAATCTGATTAAGCGTGATTTCCTCTTTTTTCTCTTTTTCCTTCTCGGCTAGGAGGGAGGGAGATATGGGTATATACAGGGTGTATGAAAAAAAAGGAGCCAGTCAAAATATCTCGTCTATGGAAGCAATTTTCAAAAAACCCTAAAACACGTGTCTCATTATATGGAGGGGGAAACTTTTTCAGGGGGTTTAATTTTTCATACTCTTAACAGGGGCGGCCCCAGGGGGGTCAACTTTGGAATCTTAAATAGAACCACCCTATTTGTAATACATTTCTGAAAAGTAGTTGACATTAAAAGTATTTTAAGACTCTTTCGAGATTTTTAATCAAAACAGGGCCGGAGATATTGTACATTTCATTTCATAGTTTTCAGTTATTTTTTATAAGTATTTTATGGCATTTTTGTAAAAAATTTTAAACACATGTCTTTTTATTTGAAATAATTAAATTTTCATGCCTTTTTTAATATCATTCGCTTTACCAGGGGAGGTGTCAAGGGGTCATCTTTTTTTACATAGTGTAAAAACTATTCTTTTTTAGTATAGTATAAGCTAAATAAATGCACTGAGTGTTGTTGTGTAATCTAAATTTAAGATACAATTGAAAACAGGGCCGGAGACCAGTACTGCATGCGAGTTTTACAATTTTACACATTCATTTGAAGTAAATCTGGCCTTGTTTTATTTTTAATTGATCAACATGGATCATTGCATTAATTTCTCACAAAATTTACTCGAAAAGGGATGGTTTTTACATTATAAAAAAAAAGTTGACCACTTGAAATCTTCCCTGGTAAAGCGAATGATATAAAAAAGGCATGAAAATTTAATTATTTCAGATAGAAAGACATGTGTTCAACAATTTTTACAAAAATACCATAAATTACTTATAAAAAATAACTGAAACCTGTGAAATGAAATGTACGATATCTCCGGCCCTGTTCTGATTAAAAATCTCAAACTAGTCTTAAAATACTTTTAATGTCAACTACTTTTCAGAAATGTATTACAAATAGGGTGGTTCCATTTAAGATTCCAAAGTTGACCCCCCTGGGGCCGCCCCTTTTAAGAGTATGAAAAATTAAACCCCCTGAAAAAGTTTCCCCCTTCATATAATGAGATACATGTTTCAGGGTTTTTTGAAAATCGCTTCCATAGACGAGATATTTTGACTGGCTCCTTTTTTTTCATACACCCTGTATACCGTGTCTTCCCTCCGTACAATTCTCACTCCCTCCACCCCCCTCTCCCATCTCGTGTCTCATCATGCTTACTTCAGTGAAATTCAATTTGTATCTTCTCGCTCTGAGCATTCGCTTTTTCTCTCTCTTTTTCCCCTTTCAATTTAGTTAAAATAAAAAAACGGGAAATAATGTAAAAATCCCTTAGACATTACATTACGAGTGTATGACATAAGTATGTACCGGGGATACTAAACATATATAAATAAGTATTTGAGTGCCCCATTGTTGGATTGCTCATCCCTGTACAATACTGCACATACAGGAACAGATGAGTTTATTTGAACAAGACTGAAGGTTCTTCTTTCCGTTTATGTATGAACATAATAAGGTCTATGTAGATAGTAATATAAGTATTATGTACAAAGTATATCGATCTTGATCTGAAGATGAGTTCATATCAACTACATATTGATAGTCGACTCTGTAATTTTGTGAAGGTATCATACTGATTGAGGTAAAACAATAAGTTTTTTACTAACTTCACATTATTTTTATACGAACTTCACAGAATTTTTTCTGTGAAGTTAGTAAAAATTATATTGTTCTACCTCAATCAGGGTTCATATTAGCTACAGCTCATCCTGCGGCAGTTCAGGGGTTCGTATCCTAGAATTGAAACAATGTCACTTTTCGGTATTAAGCATCTCAATGACCTAGTTCCTAGTCAAAGAATTACAACTATTCACCACTAACATTTGGGTTATGGTGGAAGAGAAAGACACAGGACCTTGCCCCGTGGTTCACTACATATTCTATTGAGTTCTTTTCATTTCATGTACTGTGTTACAGTATGTATTATGTAGTTAGCCGGTAATATATATGTATAAAAATAATAACATTTCGTAACTAATGTATTATTATGAATATACCTACCTGAAATAACTATAAATTACATATTTATAGGTAATAAGATATTCATTATTAGGTGTATAATTATATTACGTGCATGATTAACAGTAGTATAATATATTTCTTTCCTTTTTTTACTTTTCTTATCCTAGAGAAAGGAAATATTTTTCGAGTGTGAGTACTGAGATGCGGAACTCTGCCTAAAAGCCACCTCTCTCCCTAATCATATGATCCCGGAACCGTTCAAAACATCACATCGGGGTATAACTGTATATTGTATAATATTAAGGTATAAAAAACATATATTATGTGCAATATTAAGTACTACACATAGATAGCTCCGTGTTAGAGAATAGCTCCTGGCATCTTAACACAGGCATCCCATCCTACCGATATTATTTTGGAAGTTTTAAAGCTCTGATGAACTTGAGAGGTCATTGAACCTTGGGAAGAAGTCACGTTTGCTGATTGGACCTGGCGGCGGTTTGGATCCTCAGTTTAAAATAATTATTTAGGTGATTGTAAAGTTTGAAGGGCAGTGTGGCGGTGTGGCCCCAGAAGATATACAACAATAGATACATATTCCTATGTAGAATTTGTTTTGACTTTACTTCTTTTAAAGCAAATTTAGCAAAACAATATAACCTTATTGCCTTGTCATTTTTGAAACTCCTTTTTGATATGTGTATTTCTCTGGAGACAAATATATTTCAGATAAAATAATATATAAGAGATAAAAGAAATTTTTAGAGGAGTCTTACTTATACAATAAAATTCTATTTCTTTAATTTCCGGATTTATAAAATCTAAGCATTAGTGTCCTCCTGTTCACAGAAAATAGTAGATAGTAAATACCTATAATTAATAGACATATTCTTGAAAATTTTCGAGCCGACTACCCCGAACACTGAGACTTTCGACAGAATATAACATTCATAATCAATATTTATTTTCCGAAAGCGTCACAAGATAATATCTAGGTTTCTACATCAGCATCAAGCACACAGAGGTCATCTTGTGGGAAAGTTGATTCCCAAAAGACAAGTAAAGAAACTCTCACTTAAGTCGATTAAACCCCTCATATCCCACTGGAGCTCAAGCGATAGGCAAACTAGATTTGAGGAGGTAGTGCTGTGCCGTATGAGGATAGGCCATACGCGATACACCCATAGCTTCCTATTCAAGCGCACTCCTCCACCAACTGTGGCGAAATTGCCGCTGTGGCGAAATTATCTCAGTTAACCATATTCTAAACTGCCATCTCCATGTACAAATAAGAGGTTCCCTACCTGTCCCTCCAGCTCTGTCAGACTCTGTCGAGAGCGCCGATTCCCTTCTCAGTTATCTTAAAAGAATAAAACTGTACACACTTATATAATGCACCAGAAGAATCGGCGCGAACGACCTGTCTAATGACAGAGTTAAAGCGCCTATAGGAAAAAAAAAAAAAGAAACTCTCATAATAATATAATTTTATTATTATAAATGTATTAATGAATACAGCATTAAAAAACAGGGTTCAAAACAATAAGGTGGCTCTCTCGCTCTCTCTCTATTTACATATAATAATATACCAACTCTATAGTCTATTCTCTTATGTGTAAGGTATAGTAGAGGTACGTAAACCTCCCAGTATGAAAAGCAGAATGACGCCCTGGATTTTAGTAATCAAATAGAAATAAGTGACAGGAAGTATGAAAAAAAAGCATAAAAATATCCATACAGTGGGTAGGTATTTTTAAATGTTTGTTTACTTCGAGGATCCATGTGGGTGTTTGAGAATGCTGAAATATGGAGCAGCAACTCGGGAATCTATTCTTGAACTGAAAGCTATTATTAAAACACGAGTTTCTAAATCAACTGATTCCGAGTTTGGGAGTTTAGGTTGTAACTAAAAGCATTGAAACTGACAGTAACAGCTTGGGAATGAGGGATTGTCTGGTTCTAGACTGTATACCTACCTCCTTGAAAGAAATTCAGGCGTTACCATTACCAACCATGGTAAACACTCCAACATAATTAGTCTGTAAAACTTCAGGTGGAATGTATTACCTGTCCTTCGGACTGAGGGTACTCTCCACTCATTAAATCCACAGCCAAGAGTATTATTTCCTTGTACATATAGTAGGTACTCCTATATCCTTACTTTGAGGAATCATTTGTAGTAGAAACCAACCGATATGAATATTTACGATAGAGAATAACTAGTTATTTTCAATATTAATAAGATATGAGATGTTGATGACAAAGAAAATGGACACACAGCGTTTGCATTTAAATGTATCTTTACAATGGGCACGCAAAATCTTCAAAAACAAACATGAACGATATTTACACTTTCCAAAATGTCGAAGCAATGGTAGACACCAAAGGCACTGAGAGACACCGAAGTCACTTACGCCTTCAGGGTATCAATCAAAGCTCTCTAACTTCAAAGTCAGCAGGAGGTCTCAAAGTCCTGTTTTGCAAGGAGAGGGTTAGTAAGAATATAACGGAATATTCATAATTTCCCACACATAATATATTATTTGTGTGGACTTAAACTTCATTTTAATGACCTGTAACACGAGCTTTCAACAGTTTCGTGAAAACTTGACCAACATGCCATCTGCCATCGTATCTGTTGCGTTATCAAAATGTTTTTTTTTTTTTTTTTTTTTTTTTTCAACACTTTATTAGATATAAATGGACATATATTATGTATAATACAAATAATTATTTTAACAATGAAAAAAATGGAAACAATGTATAGTTGTATACAATAAAAATGAAAAAGAATAAAAAAATATATAAAAACACATGTCCTAACTAAAGGGCGGGGTTATCGCCTGTGGCGATATCTTCCACAGAACCCTTATTGAACATGTCCTTTTCTGAAAGTTTCAGTGAGCTCACACGTGCTTGTTAGTTTCAGAAAGCAGAAAGCTTCTGCAAGGCATGCTGGGCTGGAGAAGGTTCCTAGAATTGATAATTCAATTTTGTTCATCGTGTCGGTCTACTCGTGTCCTTAGTATAATATCATGGTTGTCATACGTCATACTTGGTTTTAGTTACAAAGTAATGCTTTGGTCAGATTGTCCGAATTGGACAATCCATACATTTCTGGAGTAGGTACTATGATTATGAAAGGTTTGAAAGTTTTCAACAAAGGCTGAATTATAAAACAGGATTAAATATATAGGTATAGGATTTGTTAATCCAAGCCACTATCACTTAACAGCTGATAAAATATGCCTTTAGCAGCTGTCAAATGTAAAGAGAATTGACGGTTAGCTAACAAAAAGGAGTCAATGAATTCGTTTGAGCGATTGGTTGAAATCCCTACCTGAGGGTGTGTTAAGGGATTGTGTAGGATTCGTTCATATATAATCCTATTCATAGTTCGGGCCTAACTTAGAGTGACTTTCAATAAAAGAATGGCTTGTGTTTACCAATCCTGCTATCAAGTTCAACCATAGCTAGATGGCTAAATTGCGTGGTAACCTGCTACAAAACCAAAAAATCTGGTGTAAACATCACACGACTTTCCTTATCCCCCGAAAAGAAGTCGAATACCGCCACTGGTGACTCAACGGTAATAGATAGCTAAAAATCAATACCAAATTCGTAATCAGCAAAATCATTGAATTTGATATGTCACAACCCTCATCTAGGATGATTAATAAAAAAGTTAGTCAAAGCGGGTCCTAAGGTTAGTACAGGTAAATTGGGGCCAACATTCAAAAAGTTCAAGATGTCAAAAAAATGATAAGAATAGACTCCTATTATTTTTTTATCCAAGAAAATGTTGTGTCCCCAACTTTTTTTGTATATTCAACCAATTCAAAGAAGCGGTGCTTGCGGCTAATATTTGCGGCCGCAGAATGTGACCGATTTCAGCCAAAAGTTTTGGTGTATAAAAATAATTTCCCTACCAAATTTCAAGTCTCTAGCTTTTACCGTTCTCGAGATATCATGTTCACACAAAGACAGACACGCACGGACCAATGTCAGAAAATAACTTTTATGTATCCTGTCCAGAAATGTAAAAAACTGGGTAGGTCAAATTTTCGACGAATACAATACTTTCCTTATTATAGGATAAGGAAAGTAAAAAGAATTCCTTAGCTAGTTAAAAAAGTGTTTCAATTCTGGAAGATAAAATAAGACCGTCAGACACTTTTTGTATAAAAACTAGACCTTAAATTTCGTTGTTCTGTCTAAAATTCTAAAAAGAATTTCAGGTTTTTCTAATAGCCGATGAAGAAGAACTTCCTGCTACAGAAACATATCGCATTAGTTCTGCTCGTTAAATATTATAATGAACCTGCGAAATGATGGAAACAATGATCCAAAAATTACCATGAGAATTTTTTAATTACCATCCAGTAGTTAATAGAAGAGCTCTAACGAATTCATTGACTCCTTTTTGTTAGTTAACCGTCAGTTCTTCTTAGTTCTTACACTTGACTCATACTAAACCTCTATGGGCACAATGAGTGCCTACAATACCTAAATTCATGCTTTATTTATTCGTATCAGAAACCTACTGGAGAGCACATAACTAATGTTTTACCAGTCGGCATTTTGAGCCTATAACTTAGATAATTGTATAAGACCATCCATGATCCCAAGAGATGTAAAAAGAAATGAGCGCAAAAATATATTTTTTTTTAGTATGTATGTGATATCTATCCATTTGATTTGAATGGGTAGATTATGAATGGTGCAGTGGTACAATATTTTTAAGCATTTTAATGGACAAACAGTATTTCTGCTATTTAAGGTTTTTCATCTACTCCTCTTTCCTGATCAGCCGAGTGGGCGCTACTAACAGTACCTACCTATATACAGGGTGGTCCAGAAAGTTTGCACCAAAATGATAGGGGTAATAAAAGAGACCATTTCCAACAAAAATATTCCCGGGCATTTTCCTTTATTTTTTGTCGTTTTCAAAATGGCGGCCAAAACGTGTGTTTTTCAAATATTCCGACTTTGGTTTGGCTTTTGATATTTTTAATTTTTTCTGTACCACCTAGAAAAAAACGGATTGCATTTTTGAATTGAGAATAAAATTTTAATTAAAATAAGTTAAATTAACCCGTTCAATGTTTTAATGATCATGCTCATTTAGGCTGTCAAGGTTCTGAACGCACATATTTTGAAAAACACACGTTTTGGCCGCCATTTTGAAAACGACAAAAAAATAAAGGAAAATGTCCGGGAATATTTTTGTTGGAAATGGTCTCTTTTATTACCCCTATCATTTTGGTGCAAACTTTCTGGACCACCCTGTATGTGCTAGTTGCTACCTTACCTATGTGTAATAAAGGAAAAATAGAAACTTTTATGGGCAAGCAAAAGCATGGCAGGCTCCCACAACTGACAACCACTAAGTTGCATAGCCTCCGATTTGAGATCATTTTCGTGATCTGGATAAGTCGATCTTGAGTCACGACTTCCCGAGCACGATGGATTTTTCTATTGTCAAAGTAAATTCCTAGAGTCAACAAATCTTCATTGAAGAAAGGCATTGCATAACTCAATGTACTGTTACGACGCGGTATCAACAATAGCCAATATTATGCTCGCAACTTTTATATTCTTCTTCTAGTAGAATGTTTTCTCAGATCCGCCTGATACGAGAATATTGATGGCTGAAAGGTACACCATTAAGATGGCTAAGTACCTATTTATCTAATTTAGAGATAATTTATCGTGAAGTTTTAAATGTTCCTTATTATTGTACCAGTAGATATACTTAGCGCTTTGAAAGCCCTGGACAACTACCATACTTATACTAAATCAATGCAGGACAGATAAGCCTAGTTAACTTCAAAGTCAATTTCAATAAGGCAGCGGATATGACTTTAGTACCTGCATGAGGCCTTTTTTCTTTCTTAATTGTATAACTTCTTGAAAAATAGACAAATACTGAGGTCTGAAATCTGCAAGCATCTAAGAAGTGAATGAGCTCGAGACGAACCTGCCCAACACAGCTGGTAGCTATGTGTGCCGTTTAGAATTCCAAAATTATTCTGGTAAAACATAAAACCGAACACCCCTACTTAATTTTGAGTCAACAGCTGTAACGTATGTTATTTAAGTGAGAGGGGCAGGTGCTAGAGATCTAAAGATGTTGATGCTCCTGTGAGGATAGTTCTTTACTTTTAACTTATTGATAATATACTGTACAAGTAGGTACTTATATCATTTTGTGTTGAATTTAGCTTTTCGTTACATTGATATTATAAATGTATACAGTAGAACTATGCGTTGATTTTCTTTTAATAGTAATTTTTGTGTTATTAGTTTTAGTTTTTCCTATTTTGCTATTTTCTTAAGTGTCTCTCAAAACATTATGATCCTGTCATCAAATGGAATAGAATAGAGGACTAAGGTTTAGAAGACAACTAGCATAAAGAAATGATAACATACTCGTATGATATCTCATAAGACCAGGTGAGAATAAAAAACCCAACTAAGAGGTTTAGGAGCTTAACACTTAGACGAGGGTGTACCACCGGTGGTACACGCACGTTCGTACGGAATGGACCGGGTGTACCACCGGTGGTACACAATGTCGGAGAGCCGTATTATCGCCGGTCCCACAAGAGAATTCACGAAAAACCATGCCGGTCGTCTAAGTGTTAAGAGCCATATTTCAGATTGCTAGAGCGAGGCTGATATTTAACTTTGAAAGATTGATTTAATATTTGAATTTAATCAATAATTTAAAAGGCTACAAGTGCATCGAATCTGAGGCAGAAATGTTTTCTCCTCCGGGAAGGTGTGCCTTATCACGTAACTATATCTTGGAGATATTGGCACAGAGGAAAATTGCCTACTTCTTCTCGTTCAAATACTTTTCAATTGAACAAAGTAAATAGTAGCTATTTTCATAAATATTTAATATGCTTTGCACTCGGAGGAAATAAAAAGAACTTCTTCAAAAGAAGCAAATCGAAAAGGAAAGTTCATTGAATTTTCAAGTTAGATTTCTAGAGGATAAACAAAAATGTTGTACGTTTACATAGAAATAAGATGGAAAGAAGGTATAATATATGACACGAGGTACCTACGTCTGGAGTGAGGATAGAGAATAAGGAAAAGGATTTCGCAGGAGCTGAGGAAAGTAAAACAAAAGTTACTCTCTTGTCTGTCTGAGAAGTTTAATTTCATTAGAAGGTAAATGTTCTCCGAACTGAGTTTTCCCGATATCAGCAGTACCCTCATGCGACCGTCCTGGTCCTATTGCTCAATCCCTGAATAATCCTTCAAGGGCTGGGAGTGACAGGACGTGTCTCCAGATGAGATGAGAGAAAGTAATGAAAGAAAATCTTTTCTTATATTTACTCAGGGACGACAGGGTCTAGGAAAAGAATTTCATTCAGTTCCTACTATACAGGGTGAGGTCATTACCAAGTTCAGCAGTCAGGCTAGGACTATGTTGACAGGGAATCAGTGTATCGCTAAATACTGACGAACCTAGCTGTAGACTATTTCACAATGGGTTCATAACGCTCATTGATTTCAAAACAAACTAAATAATCCGTGACTTTGCCGATGTTTTGCGAGACTCAAATCTTAGTCCCAGTCACTAAGTGAGACGTATAGTCGCGAGATGTGAAGAGGAATAGTACTAAGTTCACTATAAAGTGAATTTTAATAATTCAACAGTTCTAATTTCGGGAACTTCACGATTCGGCCCAAATTACCTGAGGAGACCTTTTCCATAGCATGATTCGTCCAAAACACATATCAAGTTTGATCCACACAAAAGTCCACTTTCATTCTAACAAAAAGTCCACTTTATTTCACAAAAAATCCCTATAAATAGTATGGAAACGTTGCCTGAAAGAACTGAGAACAATGGCGATGTTCACGATGTTATTGTTTGACTAGTAACAGTCATCTTTGTTATCAGTGTTTATTTGAGTGTTGACAGTAGGTTAGGTAATATACTAAGGCCATGCCTCAAGAATATAGTAGGGTTAGGTAAAATACATAGAAGGCCATGCTCAATATGGTAGGGTTAGGTAAAAACATAGAAGGCCATGCCTCAAGAATTAGTAGGTTAGGGATAATACATAGAGGTAATGCCTTAGGTTTATAGTAGAGTTAGGTAAAATACATAGAAGGCCATGCCTCAAGAATATAGTAGGGTTAGGGTTAATACATAATATAGGCAATGCTCAGGTTTATAGTAGGGTTAGGTAAAATGCATAGAAGCCATGCCTTAAGAATATAGTTGGGTTAGTAAAATACATAGAAGGCCATGCTCAAGAATATAGTAGGTTAGGTAAAATACTAGTAGCCATGCCTATACATAGAAGGCAAAGCCTGATATACATAGAAGTAATTCCGTAATTTAATGTTGAATAATAAAAAATCCTCAATATGTACGGTACTTAGAAAGTTGCACTGGCGAATCGTTCGGTGACCTTTTTTACCTGAAATCGAAAACCTTTTTCATAACCTTTTTGGCCGAATCGTAATGCGCCCTAATTTCAACGTTCAAGTACCAACCTATGTATTCCTGTAAGATATTCAATATTCATCCCGAGCTTCTACCTGAGATTTTACTAAATCGCACTAGCTCAAGACACAGCTTCAGTGCCCAGCAGTAGAATTCTAGTTGGTTTTGTCCAGAGGTAAAACCAGTTTTGTGTTTCAGATAATTTCATTGTTGCTCCAACACATAAGACAAAGGTAGCGGCGATATAAAACCTGCCTGCTCCTATATTAAGGTCAGGCTAATTGAATATCTTCAGAGCTTTAAAATGTATTTAGAAAATTAATAGGTGTCTACTAGCTTGTGGCCTGTCAGTATAGTGTCCATTTCTTCTGAAAACTTGTTTCTAACGAGTTCTCTATGGTGTTTTTATTTTATTTTCGCCTGGGCTGGATCGTTGTGCATGTGTTATTCAATGTTGTTATTAAATTCATCATGGGGAGCCACGGCTTGTGCTCTCATCAGAAAGCAATCACATGATGATAGAGGTCGGCCGACCTTTTAGAAAACGTTTTAAAAATTTAATAGTGTTTAGAATTGGGAATTCATTCGTTTATTTTATATGATTTGCTGTCTCAGGAGATGTTGATAAATGATGTTGATTCGAGAATTTCAAAATAAGCAAATAATGGTTCCTGATACTTTATTGGATTGTGCCTGTATGCATAATTCTAAATTCTTCTTCTCTCCTTTATTCTTTCCTGATGGTGCATCGGATCATGGTATTCAAAGTAGCTACATAGCTCTGATTTTTTTTTCTCTCACTATTTTGTCTCGTAGTACGAATGGACACTAGATATTAAATTATTCTGTTTTCAAAAAGTATTAAAACATTGAAGTGAAATGTTAACATCATGGATACTTATAAATTATTGGAACTCGAGTATTTTTCCACAAACGTTCATGCTTCAAAAAGGAAAACGTTCTCAAAAACACTCGGAAATGAAAAACAAAATAACAACTCCAAAACATTACCCCTCTATCCGCCTCTGATTGATCAACAAGACACGGGACTTGAACTTTGAGGACAAAATTGCGAATCAAAGTGCATTCCTAGTTATGCAAAAATTGGCTACATTTATGCAAACGATGGCGGAAAGAGGAGCTCGCGGTAGCAAGTGGACTTTTAATGAAAGAGCCAATCACGAGTTGACATTGAGGCGCGCTGACAGTAAAGAAGATGGAAGACTTCTGCTGCCAGGAGTCGGGAGACCTGGCCTGTCACACAACTTCCTGCTAGTGCCGGCTATCGGGGCACTGGGGTCTAGCTATGGATTGCAGAGTCACTAACTAACTGATGAATTCGTGAACAATACATAATGGGCCATTAAGAGTTTTGATTGTGCATAAAATTGTTTGTCTAGTCCATGATTTAATCTGTCTATTAGCAACTATGTTATACAACTAGGACCTAAGTTATACAATAAGAGTACCTATACTTATTTTAGATTTAGTTAAAGTACAGTTTTTAGTAAAGTTGGGGTTGAACATACTATTAATTTTATTGACAGTATAAAAATAAAATCTCAAAGACCTTCAAACTGCTAATGGCTTCTTCTGCCTGACTGGAGAAGAAAAGAAAATAAATGAAGATAACTAAAAATTCTAACTTGAGGTGGGAATTGAAAAAGTGAATGTTAAGAGACAACAGCATTAAAAACTTGGTCAAATAGTCTTACATAGAATAAAATCAATACCTACGTTTAGTCCATAAAAACTAAAAAGTAACTTCACTAACTTCACTTATTGATAGGATGCATTTTTTAGTATCAATCGATTATAAATTTAAATAAACTAATATAAATTACACAATCCTGTAATAAAGACCTCTGTGGAAAAAATATTCGCAACATTCACTTAATAAGATTATTTATCCACCCAAGATTTACCGCTTTGAGTGGCCGCTGCCATACGCCACTGGTTTTTGTCTTATCTCCCATCCGATGAATGCCAGAGGACGCAGTAAATATTGTCCTCCAGTCCTGCACAGCAGTCTGCCATCAGAAACCATCAAGCTACTGCTGATGTCCGGAATAATCATTGGTCTGATTGCAGATTAACGGAATCTGCTTCAGATCCCATCATTATTAGGTTGAATAAGTATGTACATTGTACGTATAGTAGGCACAACATAAGTATACTGACAATTTTATTAAGTAGTGAGGTTCTAATGAAAAAATATTATTTATGATAATACATCTAACAAGGGGTAGGACAAATAACCCTAAGAAATACTTTACCCAAGCTTTTAGGTGATCATGCCTGTTGATAAGGGAAAGGATTGTTTTCAAAGAATAATAATGAAGTATCGTGTTTTCCATAGACCTTTTTAGGCTCAAAAGCAGGAGAGGGGTAAGAGTGCATAACTTTAATTAATAGGGCACTTATTCGAATGAGATGGGCCACAGATCTTGCGAAGAAATTAACAATCCAAAAGTCACATAAACAAGGTCAAGAGAGGAGAGCTCGAAAATCCTGGAATTCAAGTGTTCACTGATTTCAAAATCAAGGATGACAAAAATAATATAAAAATGATAAACTTACTCGTCATCATTTTTCACGACACACTGTTTCGCCTCTTTTTCCTGATAGAAATTCCGACCTCTAGCCGCGTGGAAAGGCTCATGCATAAATAATTAAAGCCATTTTATTATTATATGAAGCATGCTGTTCTGTAATGGATTGCAGTTATTGCAGAGAGGACTATCTGCTTCACTGGCCTGTACCAATACCCAATGCATTCCCTTTGATTTTTAATAAAAACATAATTCACGTAAACGACAGTGTCGGAGTGAAATTCTCCTTTTTACTTTCCTTTATCTTATAGCAAGGAAAGTAATGGAATCACCCAAAATTTTCGATGGTCAGTTTTCAGTGCTAAAACACGTTTTTTACTTTAATTCACTCATCTAAAAACAGAAAAAAAGTATACACTCTTATATATAATATTTTTTTTACTAAACGGGAATAACCCAATATACATAAATTACCAAAAAAAAAAAAAAAAAAATACACCTTGAGACACTACATATAATATAGGTAAATATAATAATTATATAATTACTTATTCAATATTTACAGAATATCTAATATTATTGAGCGGTAAATCTTGCCGAAAATAATGTATAAGATAGTGTAAGTACATACCTATAAGAGGTAGTTGTTTGATCTAGGTACTAGTATTTAAATCAAGCACCTTTTTACATCTTGCTGTCGGATGGATGTCCTGCAGGTAATATTGTGTACCAAGGACAGAAACTATTCATGGCTCTAACAGAAAACCAAGTGAGAGGAATACTTTCTTCCCAGGATAGCCTACCATGCGCCACCACTGGATTTGCAAATTTTTGCACTCAGAGCATCATGTGGACCGTGTTGCAATCTTACAAATACCAGCCAGTGGGTTTAATCCCGTGATATGACGGGCGGACCACACACGGAGCCTTTCACACGTGGCACGTAGCTAGCGTATTATTACCGTGTGACATGCTTTATGCTGCCCAAGACATCTGGACGATCAATAGGCGATGCTAGATCAATAGTCTGTTATTGCGATTGAGATCCAATTGACCTGAGCCAATGTTCTGCTGCTCACATCCTTGGGGCCAGAATTGAGTTGTGATGTCAGTCGGGATTCTGAGATTTTCTCGAGTTTCAGAGATGTCTCGTGGAATACACCAGTCTCGTAAGCACTGGTGTGTTCAACTGACAAGACCCGGTGAGGGTAGGACTTGGTGAGTGCATGACTACGTAAGTTCAAACCCTCGCGAGGTGGGCTACTTCTGGCCCAATCCCAATTCTGGGAAGAAAGAGCATCAGAAAAAACAATAATGAAAAATCGACTTTGCAGAGCCCTGTAGCTAATGAAGTTTGAGTATGTTCTTTAATACCTTAGGTATTAAATATAAATTTTTGTTCCAAACCAGGAACCAAACAAGATTTTTGTTGTTGAAATAAACATAGCATCATTAGAATGGGAGGTGAACTATTGGTAGCAGTTGTGGTTATATGAAACAGTGCCTAGCACTATTACCATGTACCACCTTATTTCTAACTAAGGTAAAAAAGAGTTAAATACCAGCAATAACAATCATGTACCAATAATAGATCCCACACGCTTGCGTGGCTACAGTGTAGACAGCGCTAGCGTCCAGTCTGTAGTGGGCAAAGTGTCGATTGATTAGCATTAATTGGTGGTAAATTATCGGTACGAGGAATGTCCACCCAAGTTGATCATAACGGTGACACTTACTGTGAATAAGAAATAGTGGACAGCCAGTGGGACGAAACAAGCTTGCAATTATTAGAAAGCTAGTTATTATTACAGCTTTAGGTACAGATGTAGTTGTTAGTCTCCCGCCTGGCGATTTGCAGTTCAAGAGTAAATCTAAATTGAATACTTATAAACGGTTTTATACATGGTATGATTAAGGTTCTGTGTAAAATGGTAATAATATAGTACTTTTCTCGAATGCCACAGAGTTATCGATTTATTATGGACGGATTAAAGCAATCATACGCAGGATTTAAATATTTCTTGTTAAATACTTAAGTCCAGGCGGAGAGCAGTGCGCCAGGCCAAGTTCCGAACTTAAGCACGCCGCGCACCGGTATTTCAAACCTACATAGGTATCATACTTTCATATTATATTTTTAGTGAACGAAATAATAACTTTGACAATGATAAGAATGACGTTTTCTAATTATCAAAACCATATTACCCCACAAAAGAAGAGGACTACATCCCCTTAGTGTGGGGTAGTCGCATTAAATATATGTTACCTATTATACCTATTATGTACAATTATTAATGCAAATAAATTACAAATTACAATATGCAAGGCCAGTTGCCTCAAAAAATAGTTCTCTAAATTCTAGGAAATTCAGAGATAATCGGATAAAAGAACCAAGTACCTATCTATCACTCGAGGAAATACAGGGTGCGGCGCGGTAATGTCCCATTTTGAATCGCCCAGTATGAAGCCGCACTTCTAATTAGCCAAGTTCAAACAAAGTTAGAAGATGCACAAACTACTAATTTTTTCGATTCAATTTAGCTCTATTGTCAAAATGATTTTATCAAAGCAACAGAAAGCTTATTGCTTGGAGAGTTATTTTTCGAAAAATAAGTGTATCGTAGCAGTACAGCGGGAGTTTGACATTGCACACCAAACTGTAACTCGATCTGCATGGAGGGGGTTTTCATGAAGTTCCCTAGGGTTGTTGTCACTCCAATAACGCATATTTTGTTTATTAAGACAGCCTGAAATGTGAAAATGGGCTTCATCACTGAAGAAAACTATCGCATCTGGAAGTAAGGAAGTCAATCAGGTTATCACATGCATTTTGTCGTTGAATAAAGTCTCGCTCGAACAATTCCTGCACCACTACCATTTTGTAGGAATGAAAATGCAATTCTTAATGAAGTATCCTCCGCAATGAACGGTCTGATATGCCAAGAGCAGCAGCATGTTTGCGAGCTGAGCGCCTAGGTGACCGCATTATCGCCTCACGTACTCGTTCAACGTTTTGGGGGTTGACACAGGCTGTGTTAATAAACAAAATATGCGTTATTAAAGTGACAACAACCCTAGGGAACTTCATGAAAACCACCTCCATGCAGATCGAGTTACAGTTTGGTGTGCAATGTCAAACTCCCGCTGTACTGCTACGATACACTTATTTTTCGAAAAATAACTCTCCACGCAATAAGCTCTCTGTTGCTTTGATAAAATTATTTTGACAACTGAGCTAAATTGAATCGAAAAAATTAGTAGTTTTTGCATCTTCTAACTTTGTTCGAACTTGTCTAATTAGAAGTGCGGCTTCACACTGGGCGATTCAAAATGGGACATTACCGCGCCGCACCCTGTATTTCAAAGCATTGAATATGATGGCGCCATATTGGCTGACTGATTAAATTATTCTATTCTGTCCATCTTCGTTCTTCCCAAGTTTAGACTCAAGACAAGATGACATAGCTTGCAAAGGTAGCTAACTATACAGATCTTTAGAAAGGACTAATCAAAAGCATGTTTAGCATGTGAAATAAAGTTATACCTACTGCAATATTATTATAATATTCTGTACTTAAAATAATGAACCCTATAATTTCTCACATCACAACCTTTGAGATGTTTTCCGAGAAATCAGGTAATCAAAGAGAATCCAATGCACCACTCACTCGCTATATTTGCTTGTGTGGAAACCCAAGTAATTCAATCCGTCTACCAGAGAATATTAATTGAAGCATATTAATAAAAAGAAATGAGTTCACACTTGCTGATATGAAAAGCAAAGAGATCTGCTGTGATGTATCTCAATGAATTATGTCTCTCCTCATTTCATTCAATTAATCTACCATCTTCATCACTACATTGTGAGATGAATGATGAAGTTTTTACATGAGAACGGTTCTGGTAAAATGATGTAACTGACGCAATGATATTAATGTGATATGGCTCAACAATCACGTCTTTGAAATTCTTCAATGTTGGCAGAAAAGTGTTGGATATCACTCCAAACAGAATGTCTCTGATATTGTGTGGCTCTTCGTAGGAGGCAAATGGCCAACTAGTTGATAAATATCACAAGACTTCTTAATTGAATTTTGCTGTAAAAAACTAACGAGGCATTCTCGAATATGAAGCAACCAAATAATACATAAATAAATAGGTGATGTAATCTAGTAATACTCACTTTAAATTAAAAATGTAAAATGAACATAGTAGCTGGTATATTAGTGTTAGACTTTATTTGAATTCAACACTTACCATAGAGTAGCACAGTGGCATAGCTAGACTTACATTTTGGGGGGGGGGGGGGGTTTGTCCCCAAAACTAGCCCCCTTCCTACGCCACTGAGTGGCAGTACCTTACCCAGGGCCGAATGATGAAATATACTTACTACAAACACGCTAAACTTACCTGAAACCAAAGAGAAAAACAAGCATTTTAATTTTATATCATGAGAAATAATGAAGGTATCTAATTTAGAGATGTGATCGTCTTCCTTTAGTAAAATATACAGTTTCAATTTATATCTAGTCAATAAAAACGTGCCATGAAAGTAATAGATACTTTCAGAATTCAACTCAATCTATCTTACGACAACTTTTATGATGGACACATGGAATGCCTTTGGAAAATTAAAGAAAAACTCAGAATATGACCACCCTCCTTTCCCCAGCTTGGATATACATGCCTCATCAATATGAGCTCAGTATCCAAACATAAGGCCGTTCCTAATATAATACTGCCTTGTCATTCATGGAATTCCTCAGAAGACAAACATTCCATTTTTCAAATTCCTCTCCTATACATATAAGTGGGCGCCTCATTTTTCCTCTTGTAAAACTCTTTGTGATGCAAATGCAGGAGATATTCTCGGAACTTCGGATTTTGTCGGTCTCGTAACTCGACTGTGAAATTACAGCTATGTATTAGGTAAGCCATTGAACATATTTTTATATCAGTCAAGAAAGGAACACATGGAAAGGCTGGACAAAGTAGACATCTAGACATTCAAAGAACTTTTGAAACTTAACATTTTAATAACAAAGTTCAAATCCAATTACTTTGTCATTGGTTTGATACGAAAGTTCGATTCGAATATTTCGTGTTCTTCTTTGGCTATATTTCAACCCTTAACCCACTCTTAATTACTATACAGGGCCTCCATAAAGTCTCACCCAGGCCTGGGTTTCTCGAAAACGACTCAAAATATCAAAAAAGGCAAAAAGCCGTATTCCTTTATTTTAAGGAGGATTGATTTTCAACCATAAAATTTTTGCCTACACGGCCCCAGTCAGGCTGGGCATGGACCAACTTTAAAATCTTAAATAGAATGGTATGTCTTGTGGCATATTTTTTTAAAGGTCTCATTGAGAGAAGTTCATTACAATACATTTCAGTGAGCTACAACTTACCGTTCTTGAGATACAGGGTCGGACGTCCTCCGTAATATCCATATATTTTGACCTATAACTCGTTAACCGTAAATTATGGAGAAATTTTTTCCTGTTATTAATAACTCCTTATGACAAGACCTTTCGAACAAGTTATAGCTCGTCATACTCTGTTGATGTTAGTTTCTGGTCGGTTTCGTCAGCCAGCTGACGAAACAAATTTAACGAAAAAACAAATCAAGTTTTAACTTGTTTGAAAGTTCTTGGAGTTCTTATCAACAAGAAAAATTTTCTCCATAATTTACGGTTGACGAGTTATAGGTCAAAATATATGGATATTACGCAGGACGTCCGACCCTGTATCTCGAGAACGGTAACTCGTAACTCACTAAAATTTGTTGTAATGAACTTCTTTTAATAAAACCTTTAAACAAATATGCCACAAGACATACCATTCCATTTAAGATTTTAAATTTGGTCCATGCCCACTTGCCCAGCCTAACTGGGGCCGTGAAGCAATTTTTTTTTTGCTGAAAATCAATCCCCCTAAAAATAAAGGAATGCCCTGTATAGTATGTTTATACTGTTCATGTGTTTATTATACTGACTAACAAATTATGGAGTTCATTTAGATCACAATACAAAATTGTGTCATGATGATTTTATTTATATTTATTTTCATTTTCCTATGAAAGTACTAATATTAGCAATGCATCTAAACATTAAGAACCCACACATTCAAGAGAATTCGGTACAGAATAAATTTATAACCCAAGCGTACAAGTACATGCTTTTTCTATTTACAATGTTCGTACTTTCGTAGGTACTATGGGTAGGTAATATGTACGTATTGTACGTAGATACCTGTTACATTCTTTTTGGTAGGTATGAGAAATCTGTTTCATAGACGCTGATAGCGTCCTGTACCCACTCACTAAAATAAACATACACTTGGTTTTCAATATCTATTTTTGCATCTTTACATTTTAACAATCTTCTCCGTACACGAACTGATTACAATGTTTACTTCTTTAGTGTGCTCAAACTCTATCGTAGAGTATCTAAATTTGACTTTGAAAATTAATATTAAATATTAGGTTTAAGTGGGATCTAATACAATGAAGAATATTTTGCTGGTTAAGATAGGTACATAGAATAGACTGTAAATTGAGGTAAAGGTACTCGTCAATTTAGTACCTACCTAGTTTTGCCAAAGGATTGTTCTCTCTAATAGAGAGGTTGCGACAACAAACTAGTGTAAACTGAAAAAAAAAGAAAAAAAAAAAATATATCACTTACTTTGTAAAGTTAGGCTTTAATAAGAGCATTTAGTTTGTAGTCCCTGAACCAAGCATAATTATGTTTGGGTACAAGAATGTATCAAATGTCGGAGAATATATTCCATGCGACATCGTCAGCTGTGTTTTGAAGCAAAAGCCCTGCTACTGCTTATAACATCAATGGGAGTATTTTATGCAAAACTAAAAATAGAAGTCAATGATGTACAATATGTACATATACCTAATTTATGACTTGATAAGTTATTCAGAAGAATCTTCAAACACGTTGGATAAAGCTCAAACATTCGTGTTGCTGAAACTGTGTTGTCTCTTAGAGCGAGAAATATTTCATGTGCTGTGCATCAGATGGCTGCTACATATTCCACCCTGCTTAAGATTCCCATAATTGATGATATCAGTCAGTAGTGCATGGGACAAGGCAACTGGGCACCTTACTGGGTGCTCCAGAATGCGAGCCGTGCACAACGACTTACGAACGTCAAGTAAAAAGAAAGGCCGGGTTTTGCATAACGCTCTCCCAGCATCAGAGATCATTCTTGAAAAGAGACGGGGATGGAATTTTCCATTTGCAAATTGATATGACCTCAGCTGACATTAATCTCTTTAAGGTAAACCGAGGCGCACAGCACAAGAGATGTGCTTGACCAATCATTTTTGGTCTACCGCATCCATCTTTTATGATAATATCATACCCAAAAGTCAAACATTTCACAGACATTATATACATATAACTCAAATTTTCATAAGAGAATAATTGTGACATCACCTTAAAACTATTATATTTTACAAAGTTTGTCTCGGCACTAACCCTGTAGGTCAATTTGTTGTGGTTCCTCACCATTTGAATCCTGCTACAGTGTTCAAGTTGTATATTTAGGAGCCTCACGCTGGGAGAAAGCTCCATGATAAATATCTTCTATATCCTTCCCAGGTATTTATCTGGACACTTTATCTCACGATTAACAAGACTTATTTGTGTCGTAAATACCCGTATAGTCCTCACCGTTTCCTCTCCTCTACCTGTCTAGCGGACTTCTTGTGTCGTACTATTGAACAATTCATTTAATTTTAGGAACCAATCATTAATATTATACTCTTCATTTATCGAAAGTTAACTTAGTACCAAATTTTCAGGTTGATAATAATATATCGTAGCTATGGCAACACAAGGCTCTACGTCTTCCTCGGGATTATAAGACTCCATTGAAGTGAGTGAAGCATGTCAATTAATAATACCTACAGCTAAGTCAAGTAAGTCAATCAGCAATACGCACAATTAAGTCGAGTATGTCAATTAGCAGTAACTATAGCAAATTCAAATAAGTCAATTGGCAATACGTACAGCTAAGTCAAATAAGTCAATTAGCACTACCTACTGAAGTCAATTGGTTAATACCTGTCATAAGCTAAGTCTATTTGCAATACCTACCTACAGCTAATTCAAGTAAGTCAATTAGCAATACCTACAGCTAAGTCACGTAACCGGTTGGATGGAAGAGCTCACAGTGTGAGAATTCTGCCGTCTAGTACCTACATCTCTTATTCCAATGTTGCAAAAATCTAAATAGACTAAGGAGGAGAAAAAAGAGTGTTCTCAGATTTGTTCTGGTTCGTAACGAAAACAATAACGCCATGCACAACTCTTGAAACCCACTTTGGAGATTATGCTGAGAAGTGTTAGGTCTGCATGACGAAATACCGAGTTGTGTAGGAACTCTGGGGTCCTTAGAGTTAATGACGTTCAGGGTGGATCCGAAGGGAACTCTAATCAGTCTCACTTCAAGAGAAAGTATTATAAAGAAGAAGAAAAAAAAATATTAAAAAACAAACACAGTACTTCCGATTTCTAATATTAGAAATTTCTCGGAAGGCATATCAACTAATTCAATGAAGCCATTAGAAAGAAAAAATATTTGAGAGGCTGTTCTAAGCCATAGAGATAATTGAAATAAAGGATGGTGTACTCATGTATGTAGAAATTATGATTACTTCAGTTGTCAGTACATTAATGCAGACTGTTTAGATAGAAGGAGTAGCCTCAAGACAGTTTAATATAATTATGTCATTTTAATTCTGTACCTTTGTGTGAGTGCACACTTGAAATGCCTCCTTGGACTCTTTAGTCCAAATCTGACAGAATTTAAATGTGTCCAATATTAAAAGATATAACTTACTAAATTCTGGAAACTAACATCCATATCCGTTCTTCGAGTACGAAATCCGAAACCCAGCCCACCCTGTATCTGAGTTGTGGTTCTTGTGAAGAAGTAGCTTCAACTGTTCAATTTGGTTCACTTTGTCATGCATGTTGCCTGTCTCATTTGACGAGCACAGAATGCCCAGGACGAGTAGGAGCAACACAAATGACGAAACACAACAATAATAATAATTAGGTATGCACAGAAACAACAACACTAGACACAAATAAGACCTACCTACCCGTGGGATGCTAGAATGGTAGTGGAAACATATTAAGATTTGTTAGAATACTTTTCGTTCTGATTGTTTGAGATTATGGCTTTGTGCTGATGCCACTGTGTCAAGTAGAATCGAAAGAGTTGTTTAGAATTCTATAATAATATTCAGGTCTCCATACTCTAAATCCAAAGATCTAGAGAAAGTTAGGAGGATGAAAACCAATAGAGTACCAAATTTAGTATTGGTTTAGTAACTCAAAGCCTTTTTAACACGGCACTAAAGTAAATAATTCTAGGATATAATTTTGCTGATATTAGAGCCAGCTTGAACAGATATTGCTAAAAGTCTTAAACCAGATAAGGGTTGGATAAAAATATTAAATTAATATTAATTTAGCACCACCAAATTATGACTATTACTTCGTCGTTTTTCAGCAGTAGGTATATCTTTTAAATGGCTAATGAAAATGATTTTTTCTAAGCTTCTTCTAATTTTATTTAGAAGAAGCTTGAAAATTGATTTATACTACTCAAAGTTCAAAGGGTTATATAGATATTAATCATGTGACGCCACTGATGATATCGTACAGCCAAACGTAAGCTAAGCTAAGTAGTACGTTTATAGTATGTGCATTTTTTGAAATACTACACGCATTGGAAAAAGGTGTACCATCCTAAACACCCTAGTTATATAAGAAGCATCATTTGTTGGTTTCTCGTACAAGAAGCTTTGTTGTTTTTTTTGTTGAGATTCCAGTATCAGACCTGCACCCAAATCTGAAGTCTCCGCCAGCAAGACTTTGACTGACCAATAAGTTATTTTCAATGTGCCTGCATAATGTATCGTCAAGCTTCATACATTTGATGAATATCTGAGAATACATACATATAAACAATGCGGTTGTAATTAGCTCTGAAAACTATTAACAGCTAGCCAAAGTTCGTCTGCTCAATTAACGGGCACAAGTTTGAACGGAATCAGACGTCGAGGTAGGTAACATAGAAGTTAGAACTGGAGGGCAGAGCCACCAGTGGTGGCGTTTGTGGGGGCGAGGAGAAATGTCAGCGGAAAAGTGAACTCATTTTTACATGGTACTAGAGTAAATAAAACTGGTGTAAACATGACAAGGGTTTCTCTATCTTGTGCCTCATGAGTCCAAAGTGGTTCAACTGCATTCGACACCGCACACATTGTCTTGCCATCACGTTGATGGTCGCCTTAATCTATAATTCCATATCTCGGATACCACACTCGTGCCTCTGTTGGGATTCATCTTCTCCACGTGACGTACCCACTGCCATTTCTTCATCCAAACTTTTCTCTGCATACAATATGAAAAACCATAATTTATTATATTCTAGTTGTCATGAATTAGTCCCTGATCTCCTTATTTTCCATGAACTTACTTGCAGAGGATTAAAATCGTAGGCTTCAAAGTAAATATGACTAGTCATATGACACAGATTAAGAAAAACCACGTTGTGCAGGGGTCATTGCCATACCTTACCAGGGAGAAATACCTGAGGACGTAATGTATTATGGACGGGCATGGTTTATCGACCTGCTTGACTGCCATACACTCCCATTCTGGACATCCAGTGAGGCGGTATGTTAATTTCTCTCCAGCACTGCTGCTCCTGCTTATGCAAGCTTTGCATCTCTTGAGGAACACGGCATTATTATGTTAAAAGCTCAGACTATATAATTAATTACAGACTACAGGAGAATACCTAGTTGTTATTTATTGCCACTTCCAGGGTCATCTGAAGCATGCGTTTTCTGTGCATGCCGCATGGACATGTTATGGCAATATTCCACTGTGCTCTTGGAAGTCAGTTGGTTAGCAAAGTCAACTCGAAATAAGAGACTTGAGGTTCAAGTCCGGGGTAAGTCAAGAAAAGAAAATAATACTTTTTACGGCTGTCTTGAACGGAAACCAAACACGCGATCGGTGCAGAGATATAGAACGTATCCTCTGTCAAATTGCACAGCTCGGCTAGCGATATTTGAACCATCCATACTCTCATAATAACATAAAATAACCTCAGAACTCATTTTTGTCTGTAACTCTGCTGAAAACTATACATAATTATAAAACATAGCCCTAATAGACCAGAATGGATGATCATTTCCTCTCTTATACTAGCACGTCTAGCTAAAGAATGGGAACTCCAGGGAGCCGATGTAAAACAATCAACCAAATCGAAGGTCGTTATTCCTAAGTACCTACGGGTACTGGATCTACACTTCAAAGTTCAGGAAGCGACGGATTTCTCAGGTACTCTCAAGCGAGACACCTTCGGAAATGAATCGGTCGTTGGGAAACGCCAGGTGCTGAGGACAGGAGACTTACGTCGTAATTTTGTCTTCTAACCAAAAACAAATTCCCTGTTAGGTTTCTTCCAAATATTTCATTGTTATTCCAAGGTCATTCGTAAAAGGAAATGCGTTTGGTTATTTTAAAGATAAACAACGACTTAACCTATAAAGAACTGGAAGCAAGAATTTCTACTTCCACTTGGTTAACTTTGGAAGTGAAATTTTTCTCTTCAAAAGAAAAATGACTTGATTCCAGTTTGGTTCATTTTATTCCCGTTTGGTTAACTTGTTAGAAGAAATACGGCATTATTGAAGCTAAATTCAACATTTCAAAAATAATACACGCACTGCAATATTATGATTTAATATTGCTAGTATGAACTACTCAAGAGTACACGTCTTGGCAAGAAAATCTAGCGACTCTTCATTATCGATATATGCTGAGCTTTTTTCCTGTATCACTAATTTTCTTGTAAACTTAATTTTCATGGTAGAATATCGTTTTTCCTACAGTTATCAAATTATTTATGATTTTTTTTGCTTTTTTTAAATCGGAGAATTAAAAAAAAAAATAATATATACAAAAAATGATGATATCTGTTAGCGTAATGGGACTTCTTGTCTCGACCGACAGTCTAAATAAAGCATTACTATACTATACTTCAACTATATCTAATATTAGATATTATCAGAAGGTAAAAACATATCTCACTATCTTTCTTCTTTACACTCGATACCCCCTCAGTATGAAAATTATGAAAAGAGGAAGAAATACATATTAGTATTAGCAAATAACAAAAAATACTAAAATATCCTTGGCAAATCTATCAGACAGTACAATAAGTTAGTTCATATTTTCTTGTCATCCTCAGATTTTCAACCTGGACATTATGAGAAGAAGGTACATTTTATTCACCGTATTAGTTGTTGTACTGAAAAGAAAAATAGAGGAAAAAATTAATTTTAAAAACTGAAATGTAAAAAAATAAAATGAGAAATTGAGATGAGTGAGATACTTTTGCACTTAATAGTAAGTAAGTATTGATTCGCCGAAAAAAAGAAAAAAACAAACAAATTCTTCCGATTTCTAATATTAGAAATTTCTGGGAAGTAGTAACTTCAGGAAGCTGTAAATTTCAGATTAAAATTGAGCGTTATACCACCGAACCATTGATTCATTGAACAAGCTAAGACTTGTTTCATTATAATTCTACAACAAAAGGATTTCCTCAAAACAATGTAATATATTGGAACTATGTTGAAAAACCTGTATAGAACAGAAAATCCTGTACCATTTCGACGGCAAAAGCATTCTTCAGCATTTTACGTCGACGTTTATTTTTATATCCCTTTTTTAAACATGAGAGGGAATTTTTTCATTTACATATGAAAAAGTAGATCCCGCTTTGCATAATCTTTGAGATCTTCTTATGTGTCATGGCTGGAGCAGCTCTCTGATCCGGTTCAGAGTGAATCTATTATTCCAAAGTGATGAAAATAGACTAAGTTCTGAGCTGATTTTGGGAGAGAAGATGCCAAGTTAAGAAGATTATCTAGAGAATGAGCTATCAAGTAATAGGAGAGGGGATTGCTGTCAATAGACCAGATATTTGCAGATGAAAATACATATACAGACTTTTGTTCAGCGAGTGAGGAAAATCCAAAAAACACTGCTACGACAAGATAAAATAAATTATCATGTATTGTGCTTCTGCTCGCACTTCAGACGCTTTCTATTTCTCTCTCTCTCTCTCTCTCTCTCTCTCTCTCTCTCTCTTTCTAACACTTACACCTACATACCTCACAATCACGACACGTATGATTAACACCATGACTGTCAGGAGAAAATTTCTGGGCAAAATCCTTGCAATTTTCCAGAAGTCTATCGGTATTGAACCACCAACCACATGGGTCGATTTTAGTGTGTTTCAGAGTGTATGATTTGCATATAAAGATAGAGTTACGTTGTTGGTTTGAGTCCTAAGCAGGCAAAGTTTTAGAATAATAGATTTAAGTAAAATGTGGGTTTACAATTAATATAAATATGAGATAACCTGTTTGGACTAAATAAAGGTAAATGCTGTCCACAGGAACAGCTACAGCAGGTAATGTGTTAGTTACTTGTGAGTGGAGCATCAGATTATCTCCACAATGTGTACGTTGACGAGCGTAGAATTTCATTGTTATGTCGGTGGAAAGCGAGTGATGAGCAAATAATATCAAGAGCAGGAGGGTGGAAAACTTTTACTGATGTTGGACTAAATATGTGTTATTGGAGTTGCATTTGTTAGTAACATTGTGAAGGGTGCAAAATTTAAAAGTAGCATATGGTGAAGGAGAGGAAATATGCGAGGTGGAATGGAGGGTAGCAGAATATGGGTGAGAAGGTAGCAGGAATATTGGGTGAGAAGGTAAGCACAATACTGGGTGCGAAGGTAGCAGGAATATTGGTGAGAAGCTAGACGCAATGTTAGGTGAGGAGGTAGCAGGATACTGCGGGTGAAGAGGAAAATGTTGTTAAAATCTAAAGTGTACAGTATAAGATTGTAGATATGTTACACAAGTTCAGTTACCCGGTAGAACGTCAAATGGTGCAAGAGAAGGTTCTACTGAAAAATCCGTAGGTCAGCAGGTCGGAATCCCACCGAAAAACTCCACCGAAAGAGGGACTCCCTCAAAGTGTCTCATACGAACTTCCCCTTTTTTTATTATACCTACTCCACCGATTTTGAATTAGGTAAAAGAAGAAAACATGGATTTTATGATTCGGAGACACACAGTATATATTATATTTAATTCTAACAGTAATGTCAGCACTATACTATATTCTTGAGGCATGGCCTTCTATGTATTTTACCTAACCCTACTATATTCTTGAGGCATGCCTTCTATGTATTTTACCTAACCCTACTATATTCTTGAGGCATGGCCTTCTATGTATTTTACCTAACCCTAATATATTCTTGAGGCATGGCCTTCTATGTATTTTACCTAACCCTACTATATTCTTGAGGCATGGCCTTCTATGTATTTTACCTAACCCTACTATATTCTTGAGGCATGGCCTTCTATGTATTATCCCTAACCCTACTATGTTCTTGAGGCATGGCCTTCTATGTATTTTACCTAACCCTACTATATTCTTGAGGCATGGCCTTCTTAGTATTTATTAAAGTATATAAGCTCCAATCTATGCATGAGAATGAATGAACTAAAGTAAAAAAAACCTTATACGGGGTGTAGAAAAATACAAATCGGTGGAGTTCGTATTGCAACCTTTTTTGAAATCGGTGGAGTGCGACATGCGAAAATGTTCATTTAGGTGGAGTTCGAGTATGCAAAGGTCAATTAGGTGGAGTTCGTAATCGCCCGAAAATCCTTAGGTCGCGGGTTCAAAACCCAATCGAGAAAAGAAAAGTTATTCTCCCATTCGGGCTTTTGACTGCATAGTGCATAATATAATGTCTTGGGTTACTGCTGGAATAATGGGACTCATTATGGTAATTAAGTAATTATAGTCCCAATCGAACAGTATAAATTAGGCGATATTATTTCTATTACTTTGAATCATAATATACATATTTGTATTGTACATATTTTCAAGATAATTAGATGCATTTTCCGTTTCAACACAATATATTTGATAGAGGGGCTGTATTCAGAATTATCTGGCAGTAGGGTTGTATAATATTTGCCACCAAATAGATCACAAGCAAACTCTCACATTCTCGTTTAGATAGATACTGATATCTGAGAGTATACAATGACTAAAATCGGACGCCTAAAGCAATAACAAAACGTCCCACTCATGTTTACTAAGAGAAAAAAAAATCTCCTTAAATATTAAGGAAAAGGTTACCGATAAAAATGAAAAGCTAGGGTTCTCTAGGGGCAAATATTTCATGTAACATTTATCTCTCATCTCTGGGGACCTTAGCGGGGAAGACATTTTGTACAGCGGCCCTCCTCGGGGGAGATATTACCCGAATTAGCACCATTAGATGAAACACCTGACCCCATTGAAGTATATGGCGACAGAGGTGTTGTGCCTGCTAATGTTGATGCTGCGGGTGTTGCTGTTGAAAATGATAAAATTATTCCTAGAAGATTTCATGGGTGGATTCACAACAATATGTATTGTGATGAAAATATAAAAGTGGTATTTTAAAGTAAACGTCAGGAGCAAGTCCCAAATACTAGGAAAAATAATTTCCTGTTCTTGTTAACACAGAGCTACTGAATCTCGTTATACAATTATATGGTATGAATATTATTATACATATTATAGCTTAGTTTCTGGGTGCTTTGTCTTTGCACTGAATTTTGTCTTGCCGAAGGACAGTGATTCCTTGAAAGGAGTACAAAATAAACCTTTAGTAATTAGGATATTAATCCTAGTTAGATAGGAAGAGTGGATTTCATTTTCATAGAATGTGAAGTGTTAATAACATTTTCCTTTTCACTAAAACTTTTCATTATATTATCAGGAACTGTTTCTGAGAATTCTGAATTTATAACCTCGCTATGATTATTAAAATGACTAGAAGGTTCTGTTTTTCATATTTTTACTGAACCTATCGCAAATGATGTTGGGGACACCTAGTGAACACTCAATAGGTTACACAGGAGTGATATTAAAGGTTTATGTATAGTAAAGGTACCCAGTAGGTACAAACAAAATACACCCCCTCTATACGAGGCTTGTATTTAAGATTTATTTGTCTGTGAATGTAAGAATACGCAAGGAGACTTATGAATTCCTATGTACCTTTTTAAAGCTACTCTAAGGAATAATAAATTACTTCACACGTGAAAAATGACGAGGATTTTGATAATAATCTACCAAAGCAAACTAAAATTTACTTGAATCTTCATTTACAACTTTTCATCCCCGGAAGATGTATTATTAATTAGGAAAACCTAATTAAGAAATAAGGTTTATAGTGAGGCAAAATATTCACCTCGATATCACAAGGGGGCAGTTCCACAGAAACTTCTCCAGTTGTTGAACTTTATAATAACGCCAGAAGTCAAGACAGTAAGTAACGTATTGCCATCCTTCCTATAGGTATTATTTACCACTATTTCCCCATAAACCTGTCTACTAGAGCTAGACCTACGTATTATCTCAAAACTTTCTAACCTTAATTAATATTAGTATTATACCTAATCTGATCTCAGATATAATGCTGAAATTTTATTGATAAGATACATATACGAGTAAATAATGTACGAATAGATAATAAATAAAAAATAATTGAAAACGAACCCAATACTCCCTATTTTTAATATTAGAAATTCAAAGGAAGTAATATAAGCAATTAGATAATTGGTTATATTACTTCACACACACACTAAAGAAAACTTGTACTAGCAGGAGGTAACTGCTTCGCCAAGCCATCACAAAATTAGATAATAAACAGGAGTTCTAATGTCTTTATCATCTTATCTTAAGCACCGCCCACAAATAAAGTTGATTCTCGGAAAAAAAAGAGAAAAATACGCAAAATATAATGTGCTATAGAATTTAGCATGCCCTTGCAGAAATACTCTTCCTATGTCTCAGAAAGATATAAAGGTATGAGAAGATTACGATAATAATGCTTACATATAAGCAGAAATTATCAACCAAAAAGCATGTTCTTATATCCAAAAAGCATGTCCTAACCTCCATGGAATTCAAAGTAAGGTTAGACTACTGTGTTATACTGTAAGAGTTGTTGAGGAAAATTGAGGAAAAAATCATAAGTATGGAAAGGAAATGAACCACAATATACAATAGTTGTCCCCTATTCAAAATAATATTTAAATATAATATACCTACCTACCCTACCTATGATAAACTATCCATCTCCATTTATCTTGTAAACCTAAAACCACTAATTTAACTAATTAAGTCATTTAGTGACGGATATTTGATATTTTAGAAAACTTACAAATAACAGAGAAGAAGCTGTGAATTACTTTTTCCTTTCGAATCCAACCCATTATTAATATTTCACTGTCATAATGTCGTTAAAGCGCTGAAAAACACCGACTATATTAGAAATAAAACCACTAATTTAACTAATTAAGTCATTTAGTGACGGATATTTGATATTTTAGAAAACTTACAAATAACAGAGAAGAAGCTGTGAATTACTTTTTCCTTTCGAATCCAACCCATTATTAATATTTCACTGTCATAATGTCGTTAAAGCGCTGAAAAAACACCGACTATATTAGAAACAACTGCCCAAGTGAACCAATTGATAAAGCGTTAAGAAGAACCCCCATCGAGTACGGAACTGAGAAGAGCACACATTTACTCTGAAAACCTGAGGACCGGATGCATAATAAATGGCATAGATCCACCAACTCCGGAACAGAACTAAAGCAATCAGCAATATCCGGTTCAGGAAAATCGAAATGATTCACGTCTAAACGGTTCATTCTGGGTAAATTGGTTCTACTTGAAGATTAGTGATTAGGTGACAAAAGTGGATAGAAAATTAAGCATTGTACGACATAAAAACAAAGTTACCAACATGAAAATTACTGATAATATTGTACTTAGTTAAAATACGTATTTCTAGTAATATCCTAAATTAACAAATTTTCATTTTTGAAAACTTTCACACACAAACAATTAAAACAAATGTTATATACCTATAATAAAAAATCCGTTTTGGAATCAGGAGAGCTTCATAATTCCCCAGACAAATACCTCACCTCAAATTCGAATGACCAATAGCATACCAACACCATATTGGTAACGGAAAGTAAAAATAGCTTTCCTCTCAGGACAATGTAAGAACAAGACTCGTGCATTTAAAATAAACCATGATTAATTAAACCACTCTCTCACCAGTGTCCTTTGTTTCACATGCAGGAAATTAAGTGCTTTTAAGTGTTGTAAATTGCAAATGACACTTTTTCTTTTCAGGAACGTTTAGTTTTATGATAGAAGTGGAATGTTTTGCATGACGCTATGTATTTATTTATACTTAATGTATATAGGCACCTGGTACCTATAATGCTTATACAATGAACAATGTCATACTCATACGGCACTAAAACTAAATTATAGTCCACCTTATAGTTAAACGTAGCTCTTTTATTTCAGTTGATACAATTATAAAAGAGCTTGACAATATATTTAAATATTATGTAGGGATATAAACAAGGCAAATATTTTTATTTCCATGTATTGGGCATTTATTATGATAATTTTAACTATTGAATTAGGATAGAGGGATAGACATTGCTGTAACTGAAAAGTTGTTTTATTGTTCTCCTCTTCGATGTTGCTTCACTCAAGTTCTCTAAAAAACCAAAAGATTAGTGACAAATCTTTCAACTAACCCTACAGGAACAAATACTGCCTGGCACATCAGCACCAAGTTTTCATGAAAATCCTAAGTATGTTTTGGCCTTTTAACAATTATGACAACTGAAAACCTACTTTCTAATATGACAACCTCATTTGTACGAGAGTGATAAATAAATGAAAACCTACAAACCAAAATACTACTGTACGTTTTACCAGGGACAATGACAGCCTTCCTAGCTTGCTACTGAGGAACAAATTAGAGACATTAGTGTCTGCTCAAGTTTGTATGATAATGCGTTCCTAGATTTTGCAAGCTGTCATATAGAACACATACAACCCGTCTGGCACTCATTGGGAGAGAAAATGACAGCTCATGTCAGAGTGTTGCACCTACATACATAGTCCTGATGGAGGGTGACAGTGTCACATGTACCTACCTTGTGCTCCTGATACCTGTCATATTATGTACTTGCTAGGGTGCACCACCACAACATGCCATTACTGAGATAGCAACTTTAAAACTAGTTAATTTCAAGTTAACCTAATTAAATTATTTTTTTTATCAATTAGGTCAAGAAGTTCGCAAAGATAACGAACTTTAAAATAACGCTCCATTAATATTCTGTTCACTGCGTGGCAAATAATAAGTTGCAAATTTATGTTGTGAGAAATCTTATCTAGCTTTTTTAAAGAAAGCTCCTATTTTTGACTTATCCGTGACACATTTGTTCACTGGTATTCTTTGTTCGTGGTCTACACAAAAAATATAAGAAGTCATTCTGTTCAAAGTTCTAAATTTATGTTATTTTGATCATTCTAATATTTGGTACTAATTTCTTCTTGTGTCCTGTGTAGTTTTTTGGGCTTGAAACTTAGACATGGGTTATATAAGAAGTTGAGAAGAATATAATGACATTTTCTATGGGAAACACTGTATTATTTTATAGATTAATTTTAGATTTTTTCAAGGTTTCTATTATCATAAACAGATGATAGATGAAACAGATTTAAGATAGGATAATAGTCCTACTAGTGAGAAGGACCGCCAGTACTAAATACATAACAAAACTAGTCACTAAAAAAAGAGTTCTACCAGCAAAGGTAATAGATGTTTGTTGTTCTAATGGTCCTTTTTTTCAATAGCATAAACGAGAACAAAACATAAAGTCCCATAGCTTAACTTCTCAAAATTATACGAGCTCCTTGGGGAAAACAAAAATTCTTCTAAAGAAACAAATTAATGAGAATACCATGATAAATTTTTGGTCATTTGACATGATCTACATAATTTTATTATTAGTATGTATTTAAGAGTAATTAATTTCCGACCAGAAAAGTTAGTGTCGGAAATTCATACTTATTAAATGGAGTAAAGATTTTACGTTCCAGCAAGCTTTTCAGAGTTAATAGTTTTTGGTCACCATAAAGCATTTTGAGGAAGGTTTCTGCCTGATCTTTTATTTATCTTAGCAGCTAAACTTCATTGAAGCTGGAAAGATAAAGCTCTCCTTGAAGAATATAATAAACCACAGCACGCTTCTCTATTCCCAATGTTTTTTATCATTCAAAGATATAAGAGAGTTAGTTTTGTGTGGAGAGATTTGAAAGTTTTAAATACTCCAGAGCTGGGATTCTGTTTCATCGTAGTTTATGTGTTTTCGAAAGAAATGTCTTCTTACTTCTTTGCAGCGCTTTCGCCATTGAATCCTTATAGATTATGTCCCTGGGGCGTTATTGAAAACTAATTAGACCCATTTTGATTATTCCATAAATAGATGAAAACACAAAAAGAAAATTCAAATTTGTGTTCAAATGATGAAAGCGCTTGAATTAATATATTTGATGTTTCTGTTTAAATTATTTCAATTGAATTGGAGTTCCCATTATTGGAAAGAGGTAAGGGGATAAATTGAAAATTCATTGAAAGTTGGGGATAGGTTGAAATGTTGTAATTATAAAGCTTGCATATGATACACTCTACATATAACATGTACATGTTACCTATATAATGGAACCTGGAACACAAGTATTGGTCCCTCTGTAAAGACTCTGCTAGAGATAAAGAAAAATGTATGTCGATGACAAATTGATTTCTTATCTTTGAAATATTTCATAGCTAGAGACACTTTCTCCACAATTTATTACTTGAGGATTTAGAACTAGGTACCCAATAGTAGGAGATACTCCAGACTAAAATTCCAAGAAATGCTTTTACTAGAGACACAAGTTTTTTTTTTTTTTTTTCTTCTTTTTAATATCTATGAAATACATGGGAACTATGTTTTCCGTTACCTTTCACTCTGCACCGCTGTCTCTTTCCTTGTATAGAGCTATCTTCACACCTCGGCTGAGGTGTTTGATCTTACCTCATGTTAATTCCTTTGAAAAATCCAAATTAATAAGGAGCATCAATATTTGCACATAAATACAAAATTTCATATACCTAGATGTCTATAGTCCCGGTCATCACCTTCCAACTTATCACCCACACGAAAATGAATAACTTGGAGGCACGAGCTTACATGGGACAAGCTAGAGGAATGTGCAGCGTTCATTAATAACAACTAAAATGAATATTTCATCCGATACTCTTGTCTGAAATCTCAAAATAAAGCAGACTGCCTTGTTAAGTATGCATTGAATTGTCATCTACATAAAATGTTGCTACAAGGCCCATTATTAGCGTGCTTCTACCTAGCCCCAACAAATATGTTAATATAGAAGAGGAGCTATAAATTTAGTTCCACTGATGAGAATAAGGCTGGGTGAAGTTGGAATTTTATGTAAATGTAAAGTTCGAAAAAAAGCATTGTTCATTGTTTGGGATGCCAGATAAACTTTGGAGTCAATTTAGTTTGAGACGAGAGGCCCAAGTGGTCTCTTCTGTCAAACTGAAGCTCTGTCAAATCAAGGACATGTGACTAAGAAGCTCATGCCATCATTCTATCCAAGACATCTCATCTCAAGTGCACTCATCGGACTAACCCGTGTAGATATTATAGGTATAGTTTCCATGGTGTATCCTGATCTGATCCAGTCTAGATATAGGTAATATATTGTAGATCTTGGATTCAGATATGAAGATAAAACAATAGGCGTAAATTTAAATCTTAATATAAACTGAACAAAACAGTTCGAAATCTTCGAAAAAATACAATTACATTTAACTTCTACCAAAAAATTGAATAGACATGAGCGCTAATGCCTTAGACCTATAAAACTACATCCTCACAATGGACTAGAAATGTTCCAGAACATTATTATGGGTGTCAAGGAAGGGCTTTGAATTTTCCTGCAATAGTCATGGTGGAAAACCAAATGGGTTTTTCGATGTTATCATAAGAGAAATGAACCATCAGAAACAAGCAGTTCTGCGCAAATACTTTAGTAATGGTAAATATCTACTACTAAGTTCTCGTATTTCTTACATGTAGGTCCCGTATCTACAAGAGATGAGATTTATCTCAAGGAAAGTGAGCCAGAGCTGCGACCTCAGGATGCAAGTTCACCTCTAGGAACCCAAGAAGAAGAGCTTACTCAGACTCCTCTGGAACTAATAGAAGAATTAAAACTTTATTGCCCACATTTCTCGAAACACCTATTGGGCATACATAAGGTAATGTTTGCAAGAATTATGAACACTCTACAGGGTGATTCTACTTTTATTATTCAAGTCTTTCGTTTGGTGAATACTCGTGCATTTTATGAAGAATAAAAGTTTTAAAGTTACTCCATAAACGTTTCATGTGCCTCATGTTTTAATAGCTGATGAAGTCCTCATTACCTCACTGGAGAGGCACAGGGTGGCAGAGGCAGAAGCATGTTCATGATACTGGCGGGAGGGGGTTACATCTGACTTTCGTACTTTCCAGATGATCCTCGAATTCCATTTGATCACTTCAAAATGAAATAACTCTCTGTTTGAAATACCTTTTAACCCAACTGGGGACACTAACTAACAAACATACGACATTAAACCTACATTAAAGATTAAAACTTGAATAAAATTTCATTAACCTTGTTCATCCCTCACTGGAAATAATGAATTTCAAAATAAAAGGTGTGAATTGGTTTAGATGTTTCTTAATAGTTCAAGAACCGCAACAAATAGAAAACAATTCATGAAGTCCGATAAAATGGTGCTGGAAAGAATAATAATTGGTACCACACCATCCTATATTATCCCAAGGGATAGAAACGGCATGCTTAATAACGAATAATTGACCCCGTGCAAAAGAGAAGAGCAGTTAAGATAACTGATAGCTGCGAAGCCCCGGCTTACAATATTTCCTTATCGTTTTTGATTTAGTGCCTTCCTTATTCCAGACAAATTTCAAGCATAAATAAAACGGCCAACCTTGCCTTCTAGCGAAGCACGCAGACTTACTTCCCAGGAAATTGGGGCGGAATTCAGATTGTTTATTTGTTTCAAACCTTTAATTATTTTTAACTTTAGGTCTAAAAGCATACCTACTACCTACCAATGAATTATTCATACAAAAGAAGTGCCAATCACACAGGTAGTACTGAACTTTACTGAAGAAGATGGAAAAAAACTCTTAGGTTGACCTAATATTGGGTGGAAGAGATTGCCATAGGCAATAATCCCACCCTTTATTTAGGACATAATATGCATATATTTTGTTTATTTTTTTCTTGTTTATATTATTAATATTGTCAATTTTATATTTAATTTTTACCATTATTAGTCTGTATATTAGTATGTTCTACTAATAAAGAGTTTCTAAGTAAATGAATAAACAAAAATATTAATTTCAATTTTATTGAACGGGCTTCAAAATTTTGATGTATCCTAGAAATTTGGATTTTTTTTTTTTAAGTGGGGTTTTAACGTCGCTTTCAACTGCCATGGTCATATCACGACGGGGGTTTTACCCTCCATTCGCAGGAAACTCACAAACCTGCTACTCACATTGACCTCACCCAGCCTGAGTGGGGCCGGGAAAAGCCAGCGTCACGAGAATTAGAATTTGAATGGTCACCCATCCAAGTCTTAACCTCGCTGGATGTCGCTTAACTTCGGTGTTCTGAAGGGAACCGGTGTATTCAACATCCCATCGACGCTGGCTGAAATTTGGAATGATAGTGACTGAAATCTGGTTTTAACGTAAGGAACTTACCGTGTACCGGTTTGGAGTTATTGAGTTGACTAGTTGACTTTGAAATGGACGGTAACCTTTTCCAGAGCTTTTGAGGTAATTTCTTGCCTTTGGAAGACGAACAAGAGGGAGAAGGGATGGGGGCCGTGTTCCGCCCCAGGGAGTTGGTGCCGCTGCTGCTCCCACTGAAGCCAGAGTCTATGCTGTAGCTGGCGGGGGACAGCAGCTCCTCCGGGTGGAGGGGGCCACTGGGGGGAGGGGAGCTCTTGTCTGGCATTAGCATCGCCTCCATGGTGAGGTTCAGCTCGTCCAGCACCTGGAGGTGTCTGGAGTGGACATATCTGAAACATTCCAACAGAAGCTCCATCAGTTTCAGGTTTTAGCGTTGAGATTTAACACTTAGATGACCGGGTGTACCACCGGTGGTACACGCGTGTCTGTACGGAATGGACCGGGTGTACCACGGTGGTACACGCGTGCACTACGCCTGTGAATAGCCTAGACATCGGCGGTCCGACGGGAGAATTCACTAACAACCATGCCGGTCGTCTGAGTGTTAATAACAAATAATATGGCTTGTTCCGTAGGTATACTTAGTTACGAGGCAAGGATCAAAGCTTAAGAGTTGGTCAGTTTCGTATACTTCCCTAAAAGCTATACATTTGATCTTCAACATATTCCATCACACTATCTTCCTATGTCAAAGAGAAACGCACGTTCAAAAATTACGTTTTAGCATCAGAGAAACCTCAAAATCCACTTGGATTGTTCCACGAACACAAAAGAGCTCAAGTACTTTAAAAGAGGTTTTTTTTCGTTAAATTTCAAGTTTTGTTTTTTTTTTTTAATAACAGCATGAAAAGTTTTCCGTTTTTAATGATGTACCTACGTTATTATTTTTTATGCACTCATACCTTTAGTCTAACTAGTTCAAAAAGTGAGTTTTTTCTCCTATGGAGCAGTAAAGGATCTGGTGCCCCATTTAATTCCCACTAAAGTTATTTTTAAACTTGATTATAACTTTGGCAAGTTCTCTCAGGATGTCAGGAATATTAATAATTAAAATAACCCCATCTCCGAGACCTGATGCTGATGGGTGAGGGTAGTAGAACTATTATAGGGATGGCCCTTAACTTTTACTTCACATTTAATTATGTGAAGCTTTAGAAATTTTGTACGTTTTATAGAAAGTTATAAAACAATTATTATAATAAAATTCTAGAAACCTTATGATTATGAAGGTAAACAGAACACATACGTATAAAGTTCTGAAATCATTTTGGCATAAAAGGAAAAAACAATAATGAAAGAGCTACTAAGGAATCTTTGTGGTCCTCAGTTGACCTAGACATGAACCAAAATATAATAATAATATGCATAAGTATGTATATTATTATGTACTGAGTATAACTAAATATTTCAAATCTCAATAAATAATATTGTATCTATAATTTTTCGAGACTGATACACCCTTTCGTAGAAGTTAGACCATGACAATCTCCATTTTTACAAGAGTCCACAATAAAGAAAGTTTGTCAAGCTAGAGCAAAGCTACACTAAAGAACCCTAGCGAAGAAGGAAGTCTTGTTTTATTTGATTTCTTGCTTTTTTTAATTAAAAAAGTTTGCACTCCTATCAGAAAAGTCAAGACTTGTCATGATATTAGCCCGGTCTTCCTCCGCTTTTCGCACGACTTTTGTTCTGGAACTGAAGGCAGAGGGTTTCGGTCGGGTCTCTGGGGACACACAGCAGGGCTTTGTATTGTCTTCTGCAATGTTTGCTCCTTGATTTCTACTAAGAAATCTATCAAATTAGAAGAAGACAACTCTTGATGAGTTCCAGTTCTTTCGAGAAACTTCAAAGTCATTTTCTTGGTTTCTTTTTCTCCTTCATTCCAGCTCTCCTGAATTAAATAACACTTTTACATTTGGCTGTTTTTAAGAAATGACGGTATTTTCATGCTTTCTTAGTTTGTATTGTGCAAAATTTATTCTTGAAGTAAGCTCTAGTTAAAAATTAATCAAAGTAGCGTTTTGCTCAGAAATTCGCTAAAGAAGCTCACTGATTGTGAAATGCAAAAGTCAGATTCCCAAAACTTTAAAATAAATTTCACAAGAGGGTATACCTAACATATAAAATAAATACCCTTTCTCATATTTTGAATTAGTTGACACAGAACTAAACTCGTACGTTTTACTACTTTTTAACTTGGATCATTTTATTATCATTTTCTTGAATCCTTGAGTGCTCGTACCATCAAGTTACTTATTTACTGAATAGAGAAAATAAAAGATTTTATTGCACAAGGAAAATGTAATACAAGTGAAGTTTGCTGTTCTCCCCCATCCTTCCTGTGTTGATCCTAGCGGGAAATACGGAAAGTACTTGATAAAATGATAGCTATCAAATGTCACGAAAAATTCAATTTGATATCGTCTCCGTCGCTTTCTTCAGAGAAAACTTTTAATTTAAATTCACTCCATGTTCAAGTTTCTTGTCAATGTTTAAAGTGTCTAAAGAGAGGCTCTCAAATAACTGTTTAATAATAATTGTTATTGCTAATAATTTTATTAAAAATAAGTGGCACATTTCTTAAATTCGAATCATACAAAGGTATAAATTTTTTTTTAAAAAATTCTGATGAAATTTGGAGCCCATGCAATGCCTAATATCATTCGTCCGAAATACGTGCCACTTTTATGATGATTTTAGTTTAACAATCCCCTCTTCTTTCACACTCTTGAACACGACATTCCACTACCTTAGTCTCCTTTAGTGTTTATTTGAAAGAAGAATAAAAAATAGCTTAATGAGGAACAATAAAGTTCAATCTACAATAGGTGTATGTCACATTTTATTAACATGATTAGGTCATATTCCTGTCAGAACATTCGACACTAAAACCTCCGGACGTTGATTTAATCATTATTTATGTCCCTGTTAAACTAAGTCCCGTCAGGAGCATGAGCTGCTCTTGATTTGAAGACAGGTCACAGTTGGACACAGTCTGACAATGGTGATGGATAAAAGGAGAATTCCTTTTTCTCTGTTATTTATTTTTATTTTTCTCTCCACTATCAGATTTCATGAAATGAAAAGTAGCAGTCAATAAACATTCCTAATGAATGGTTTTTTTTATCAGGATCTAAAAATTAGAACCATCCGTAATCGCTCTAAAAATTAGAAGATTGATCGCCCACACTTTTGTTTTAACAGAGAACTCAGAGAGAGACCATTTTAGGACATTATCATACATAATATTGTATAACTATTCAGATGAGTTACAAATACCAAAGAATATTTCACGAGTACACTATATTGATGCCCATAATCCAACTGAGGCACAACAAAACAAAATTGTCCTGACTCCTGATATCACAGATCATTAAAAATCGAATAATGTTCGAGGAAAAGTACTAGCCACAGGACTTATAAAACTTATGTAAGACCACATTCTTTTCAAAATTTCAAGTATCTCCTAATCATACATCATATTATAATTTCTTCCTCCTGACCGGATAGCTCGGATCCTGTTAGGATCAGCCTCATGATTAATGAGTGCCTGACGAGCTTTGGCCCAGTGTGACGCCATGGTTTCATATCAAATATGTATTTTGAATCACAAACTTTGGTAGAGAATTAGTGGCCAATAAACAGGTACATAAAAAATGGTGTTTCCAAAAGTTGTATGGGAGAGAATGATGAATGTTCTCTTGGCACGATGGCGACTGTACTCTGAACTCTACATTGGGGAAATGAAGCCTGCCAATGTTCAGTTAGGATTCTATTGCTAACAGTAAACAGAACTCATCAGTCAGTTTCACAAGGTGATGATGCTCTTGGTTTAAACTATTAGATTAGTGCACTAGTCAATTCCCACAAGTGCCAATAAAACAAATAATCATAAACTTCAATAAAAATTATATTTTCGATTTGAAAGTATGTCAATTAATTACACTCGGTCTGACTAAGTGACTTAAAAAGAGCTCAGAATACTTGAGGAAAAATAAGCCTACCAAGAGACACAGAGAAAAAAATGTTTTAGAGTTTAAGCTATAGGGATTCTTGCCTCATTAGCTCATTTCCAATCCATAAACTCCATTTCCGAAGTCGATATGCATGTTAATTTTAGCTACATAACTCGTTAGGCTAGGAATATGCTCGTTTTCTATTTCTAATACAATTAATTAATTATCCTCGCAAGTTGTACTCTCTACTCTGCGCGGAACAGTATCGGATCCTACATCGTAAATCATAATTCTTTAAGCTGGTCTTAGCGAGACGCATTCGGCTGTATAGTGTATAGTGAGGTTTATTCAAGTTTCACCAATGCAAAAAAAAACTCACGTTGGAATAATTTCAATAGGTTCGCCTGAAGATCAGGATAAACTTGACCCTTGGTACCCGAAGGGTCGATGACCGTTTAGGTTCAGAATACTGGAGCAGTCGGCACGGCGCGGGGAAGGCAGGTCCAAGGGTCTCAGGTCGGACCACTAAACTAAATAATGATTTCCGCATCAACTGAAAACATCTTGCATTTCTAAACAAGGTGGAATTCTTTACATGTTCACAAACTATACGTGCTTCTATACTTTGTAAAGAGATTTGTGTTTCATAATTCTGCTACAGGTCTTGATAAGCGATCTCGCCAAGTTCATGAATAAAACTGACTGGCGATGGCGTCTGGAATTATTATGGCCATTCAAACAACCATGGAACAAAATCGCAAAGCATTGTTGAAAATTACTTTTTTGCCACAGTTCACGGCTCGGTAGAGAGAGGTGAGATGCTGTGAGTAGTCTTGAGTGTTGAGTTGTTAACCAATAGAATAGTGTGGAATAGCCAGCAGCATTACAGAGGTGCAAACCTGGGTGTCACCTCCAGCGATCTCACGAGACAAGTGTTCCACGGGACATCAGCGCTGACTGGTTTTGAGAATTTTTGTGTGAGCAATTAGCTTACACCGATTTGAGTCATGTTTTAATAAAGAGAAGTGAAATACGCCGATTATTTTTTGGGAGTCGCGGTGTCAAAGGTTCCAATTACTGAGTAATATGCATTCTACTAGTCAGGACTACTAGCTCCAATGGATTATTATCAATCCCAACGTTTGTGATTTTAACCTTCACAGTTTTCTGAATATTGGCAACTATAACAAGCCTTCTCGTCCAGAACCAAAGCACTTAATGTATGTATACTCGTATGCTTGATTTGAATATATTCTCCCCCATATAAATTCTAGTTGACCAGTATCGATACAAATGAAACGATTAAGTCTCACAGAAAGTTTACATTGGACTATAAATCCTACAAGAGAAATACCTCCTCATATAGCAAGGTAGTAGAAACAAACTTTTGATGTTCCCCCATTAGAAATAACATTAAGGCAATCACTACAGCAATACGATCTTGGAATTGTAGCTTGGCAATATGAAGCGAAAAAACATGTTAAAATAAATGTGGTAAATTGTATATTGGAAGTTTGAAAATAAGTTGAGATACATAAATTCGTGCTGGTTTAACGCACAAGATATGTCCAGACAGTCTTTTGCCAGACGTACTCTTTCTATGTAATTAATATTTGACCTTTGAATTCCATTACTGGAACGGGTATCTACACTTAACTTAGGTAGAGCAATAGAGAATACAGCTACAATAATTGAAATACATTGTAGACTGTACCAGACCAGCAATATCACGTACATACTTTTATAGTTTACAAGTCAATACACATTACACATGTTGGTAATTATGATTATTGTCTTAAAAATCTAAATAACGCATTTCTGGGCAAAATCACACACATCTTGCTTTCTATTTAAACCATTTCTTGGGCACATTTATTTGATGGAAATAAGAATTATCTTTTTTCATAAGAAAGGAAATCGAGATTAAATCTTAGTTAAAATTACCGTTACCAACAAAACTGCCACCTCTTCTAATCTCTGCCACCTCTAAATGTTCAACTAAAAATAGTTGATTTTTTTACGAAAATGCAATAGGCAGCAGTACCCATACAATATCATACATTTGTAAATGATGGATAATAAGGAAATGATGTGAACTTAGCAGTTACAATAAATTATTTCCACTTTTTGTCTCAATAAGGAAATAGAACCATCAATAATTCGTCGTATCGAGTAATTCTGAAGTACACATCTCTTCATGGTTGAAATTTTCGAGAACCACCATCTATCAGTACCAGCACAAAGTTTACAACACCTCACAAAAAAGTTCAATATCACGTTCAATCAGAAGACTCTTTACACTTTCTCAAGATTTCTCCTTCTAACACCCGACACTCATTGACAGTCCCTTGTGGACGCATCTCCTCGCATGAATATTTTTAACATGAAAATAAACAAGGTACTTGTGCAGTGTGTGTTTCGCTCGTAATTGTAATTTATAAGTTTTACATGTCTCACGTGGGAGTCATCACGTAGCAATGGGAGTGGGGGGGGGGGGGGCAAACTTTCTTCACCAAATCTAGAAAGTCCTGAAACACTGCCTCACAAGAAAGTCTAGAAGATATATGTACTCCTTTAAAGTATGCGTTGAAAAGATCGCAAGAAAAGTAAGTTCACATATCACGTACTCATACAGTTTTTAGATAATCTACAGGGTGGACCAAAAAAACGTTTACACCCGTTAATGGTAGATTACTGACGACATTTCTAGGACGGATCTGTAATCCGTTTTTTCGGATTCGCCTTTATAACTGCACAAAGTGATTTTTTGCAACTTTCTGAAAAAGTCCGACTTTGGCTTATTCTTCAGGTCAGAACTTTTTTCCTGTTTAAGATGAGTTGATTTTGAACATTTCTGCAGAAAGCCAACAAAATTTCGATGTTTCTAGCTACACTACTTTGTTTTTTACGGTTTGGTTTGGCATCTTTTTTTACACCTGAATAGAAAAAAAATTCTCATGTAAATTTTTTACACTTTGAAACACTCAAGATTTGCCCGAGCAAATTTTGGCACAGACATGGGCAAGTTTGATAAAAGTTGGCGGCCAACCCAAGGATGCTAAAAAATAATTTTACGATTTTTTATCACGTGATCTTCTGGGAAAACGAACCAGGTAAGTCTCAAAAAATGATGTTCAAAATCTTAAAAGTGTTGACCGTGTAGGGTCGTCTTGTACTCAAAGAGTAATTAGCTATTTATGTCTGATAATTATTTTCCTTGGAATTAATTAAAGGCCAGTCAAATTAATGATTGTTTCTTTCTCGATGATAGTTTTCAAGCATATTTTTCTGCATTCTGTGAAATATTATCTTTTAACTTCTTGAGTTTTTAAGTACAAGTTACATAATTATTATTATTCGGATGCTGAAATGGCAGACATGCATTTAGCATATGGAGCTGCCAACAGGAACATTTGGAATCACGTGAAAAACATAGTTTACAAAATACCAGTGGAGACGCAAGAGTAGCAGAATCTGGTAGCAAGAATCCTGTTGGCATTCGATGACCTGACAGAAAAACCTGGAATCTTCCGCAACATTCAACGGAACATGATGAAGAGGTTTAACTTATGCATCCAGGAAGGTGGACGCCACTTCCAACAGCTCCTCGGAGGGAATTGAGAAGGGAGAGAGAGGGAGAGAGAGAGAGAGAGAGAGAGAGATAGAGAGCGAAAGAGAGAGAGAGAGGCAAGAATGAGGATGTGAGAAATATTAGCTCGTAGGTAAAAAGGCTTGGTTCACAATAAGTGCTTACTAATCAAAACACAGTGGCATCACAATGCCAAAAACAGCAGATTACGGACAAATTTACTATTTCTGCAAAGCTATTAATAACTCCACTCTACAGTTCTTAGGTAGAACTAAGGTACTAAAGTCACCATTGGTTTCAAAAATTTGTGTGAGGAGAATCCATAGTGTGTACTATGGCTAAATAAAAAATGGCAACAGTCTTTTTTATTTTGTAGTCATGAATTTTTTGCTGGCTCTGGCGTTCGGACCGGGTGAACTATCTTACCACTGAGCTAATCGTGCGCGTCTAATCGTTTCTCATTGAACATACTAACACAAAATGATTTTTTAAATACCTTTTTGTTTATATCAAAATAGTATAAAACATAATAAAGACTGCAAAAGTTTATTAATTTTACAAAATATAATCTTGTTTTTTTCAAGACTTCTATTAAGAGTTGGCAATCGGTAAATATTTGTTATTTAATTAGTATTGTTTATGTTAGAAGAACCTACCTACATATTTACCTGGATTTATTTCATAAACTCTATTTTCGTTTGGAAAATTCGCTAGTTTTTTTTTTCTCTCGTAGGGAAGCATAAGAAAAACCATCCTTACATTATCAAGGCAGTCTCTCAGGGGCTTACATGAATAATAATTATGTGTATTGTGATACCAATAGTATCTGATAGAACTCAATTTACAGATGGTATTACCCCCAAAAAAACCATAAGTTGTTGGTGTTACAACAGGTCAGATACAGGTATGAATAAAAATAATATTCCATCAGATTTTTTTGATAATTAAAATAATATTGACCGTCGAGAATTGAACCTCGGTCATGCGACTAACACTCATAGCACTACCACATCTAGCTAACACCACTGACAATCTGAGAAGCACGAAATTTATCATTTGAATTTTCTTAAACTGGCTGTTGAAGGCATGTGAGACCGCGGTATTCAAAAAAAGCAATGTAAACAATTTTTGTAAACAACACAAGACGCCCTTACACAGTCTACAACTAGAAAACTCTTAGGATTTTTGAAGAGTTTTTGGCGAACATCTAATAATTTTTCCCAGAAGATCACGTGATAAAAAATCGTAAAATTATTTTTTAGCATCCTCGGGGTGGCCGCCAACTTTTATCAAACTTGCCCATGTCTGTGCCAAAATTTGTTCGGACAAATGTCGAGTGTTTTATTTAGTAAAAAAGTTTTTTTGGGTGTTTTTTTCTGTTCAGGTGTAAAAAAATATGACAAACCAAATCGTAAAAAACAAAGTAGTGTAGCTAGAAACATCGAAATTTTGTTGGCTTTCTGCAAAATTGTTGAGAATCAACTCATCTTAAACAGGAAAAAAGTACTGACCTGAAAAATAAGCCAAAGTCGGACTTTTTCGGAAAGTTGCAAAAAATCACTTTGTGCAGTTACGAAGGCGAATCTGAAAAAACGGATTGCAGATCCGGCCTGGAAATGTCGTCAGTAATCTACCATTAACGGGTGTAAACGTTTTTTTGGTCCACCCTGTATACACAGGGTGCAAATTTCAACACTTAAATTTTATTCAAGATACTTTTGGACAGAATGCATTGGTTTAACCGAGTCCGAAACATTGGTTCAACGAGACTCAATTCTATAAATGATTTAAAATGTAATTTCAAAATTGGGACTCACTAATGAATAATTGAGGACTGCAATAGGACCATTCGTAATGGTGCAATGTCTTGTTTAATATCTTGGGAACACCAATCAGACTTTGTAAATTTAATTTTCCATTAGATATTGCAACAAAACTACGTTGGCGTTGTCTCCTCTTTTTAGTATGTATAATTGTACATAGGAGATATTTGTATAGTTTAGCTATTAGTGTCTATACACTTCTTCAGGACAAACCTTAGTTAACAGTCTTACAAGAGCACCCCGAAGCGAATCAATAGTGTAAAGTGATCTCAGATAAGTTCTCTTTGTCATTAGCAAATCCTTTGATGCCTGCAATACCATACAAACCTTATATTGCCTCTTACACTTAGATCGATCTTACTTTATGGATGTTTTTGTTTGCTTTAGCTACGCTTCACTGGAGTCACAATGGACATAATTTCAACTTGGATGCGATGGATTCTATCGCTACCACTCAAGATGGATTTGTGGAGTTTTGTTGAGGTTTTCTTTGTTCAGGACTTAGTAACTCGAGAATTTTCTATTCAGGAAGTATGCAAGTTCTTTTCTCACATTACATGGGCACTAGTGCGCGCCACATTAAACAAAAATGAAAATCTAACGTCCAGATAGAACTATGAACAGACAAAGCGCCTTTGCATCAAATGTACTTGAAAATAGGTAAAACAAACGCATTAAATCCAATCAGTCACCGTGGCCAAGTGGTTAGAGCACTAGGCTTGCATGCAAGGTGACCTGGGTTCCAAAGATTAACTAATTAAAATCTTGCAATATTTACCGGAGAAAGTCCGTCTGAAAAGTAGCTAGAGATACAATAAAGCTCAATCGCTGAACTCCTCTTTGTCACAGGTCTCTTGTCAACTACCCGCAACTATTTGAATTGTATAAATCAGTATCAGTATAAACAGAATAGTGAGAAGTTGTACTAGATGTTAATGAATATCAGAAATACCTGGACAGCTGTTTCGAGCTTATTTGCTCTCATCAGCAGGTAACAGTTCTGATTATTCATACCATCAACTAACCTCTCTATTTTAATCAGTATAAACAGAATAGTGAGAAGTTGTACTAGAACTTGTCTTTTTTCAAAATCTTTTGACTTGCAATTCCAATCCATTTCGTTTGGTTAACTGGATTGTAGAATAATAACGGTCCTTGCAGTGCCTCATGGTATGCATTGTTGTGGGTAATAGAAACTTATAATAAACATAGATATTCTGTATACTTAAATGAAGATAATTGCAGAGAAAGTGGAAAGGTACCTACCTACTACAATGGCTGCAAAGCTTATATTGCATATAGTAATAGGTACAATACCTAATATATTATTATAAATGCTAACAATGTTGAGGAAGTATATGGTTACTATGGGTGCCCACTGCCCAATCATTCGAGGACTCTTCTACTCCACCCAAGCTATAATCCACATCCAATTTTCCAGCCTGTTCTTAACATCGTATTAAATAGATTTAGCTACCTACATAATACTTCAAAAAAACGCGCTATTATCTCAGTGGTAAGGCACTCCCTTGCCATAAGAAATTTGGCGGGTTCAAATCCCTGAGCCGACCAAAAAATTGCAATGAAAATTTGGTTATAGTTGTTAGTTGTAAGGAATACATTCCGGTGCGCTCGTGTTGACTCAGAACCTAAATGGTAAGTATTGTGTTATTTGTGTCACTTTTTGTCCATCAGAGGGAGGCTTACTACGGGATGGGCAAGCTAGAAAACAGCAAGCGTTTACAGTAGCTGCTGTTTCATGATATAAAAACACTCATCTTTGGAAAAAAAAGGAAGAAGATATACTAGTAGATAATTATAAAAGACACACAGTTATACACTGATCAATTCTTTGGTATCTTCCATTTTAAACCAATCTGTTGTCCAAAAAATATTTTTTACTTCTTTTATGACCGAACACAACTCCTGAATATATTCATTTACATCAGATAAACAATTTATACGCATTCTAGCAGAAGAATCCCACTTCAATAGGAGAGACAGAATATGAAGATTCAAAACCACAAACCTAAAACTCGAAACTAAAGTTGTGAATCCAACATGGGAGTGCGTCAGCTGGAGGACTGGTATTGATTTATTCGGAAACGAAAAATCTCGTCTGAGGTCTGCGGTGAAAAACTTCTGCGGTTTTCTTCGGGACCGGATCCGTGTGGCTCTATAACCACAAACTCTAGCACCTCAGCACTAGTGGCAACTTTGCAATGCTTTTCTGAACAATGGTTAGTCGGCCCATTGTTTATGGGCACAAACCAAAATGTTAATGAACATACAAATGACACAAAGCCTGCTAGTTGGAGCCATAATTTAATCACATGATATGTGCTCTTGATTTACAATCGAAAATGGCGCCTATGTTGTTGTACAAGTTTACATTTCACATTGTTTATTCACACTTGTGATGTTTAGCGCTAGTTATTAGGTGGTTGGAATATTTACCTTGAAATTTCCAGGAGTGGCAGGTCAGTGGTCGGAGACAGACTACCATCTTATTCTAGTGAGCACTTGTGTCTTCATTTTCTGATCTTTCAAACAAGAACAACACAAAAGAGAGGTTCAAAGATGAATGGTTGCTATAATTATGTATATCAATTAGTATTAATATAAATTAATTATTACTCGTATATTTTCATCGAATGGGGATTCTGTAGTCTCCATTCCAATTCAACCAATCATCTCAGTTGCGTAACTATTTCATTTCACTTTTGTTGTTTTTTCCACTATTTGTTCAGGTGATCATGAGAATTGATTAGAGTTTTGTCTTCTAAGCCAACATGTATTGTGTACAAGTGGGTAAATGCTGCTAACATTAATGGGTGACTTATTTCACTTAATAGATGGTGGAATGGTGCTTTTGACTAAGAACATGGTGGACGATTTCCTCTAAGACTTTTAGGGCAAAATAACATTTTTGTTTCTCGACTTTGACAGCTCTCAGAAGGAAGAGGAAACGTTTTTTGGGATTTTTATAGGAGTGAACTAAAGTGTTCGTAGGAATATGCTTCTGAATTTTCTTCGTCACATTTCTTTACAATCCGTACAAGCCAGAATCCTAATCCTCAGAACTTTTGTCACATACTCGTAGATAAGTCAGGTATTCTTCATCTACCTTCTCCAACTTCTCATCTCTGGAATCGTGCTGTCACAACTCAGACAGGTTCATCCATGTTTCGTAATTAGCATCAAGAAATGAGAATAACTGTGAACTAAAAATACATAAAAAAAAAAATCATGTTAATTCAAAGCAATAAAAACTCTTCCGACACCGGATTTTATTGTCAGTACAATAAAAATAATTATTCTGAATAATTTCGGTTGCCAGGCTTCTGCATATTTTAAATTTATGTCTCTCTGCGGCTGCGGTAGCGTTAAAAAAATAGAGGAGAAATTAATTATTAATTAGTTTTAATTGTTTGGGACCTGTTCTTTTTTTAAGGTTATTTATTCAGCATGTTTTAAATCCACCTCTTGTTGGGTATACCTTATTAATTGTGTGTACCACCACATAAATTTGTTATTTATTTCTGGATACTGTGGATATTAACAGCAGCTGAGTTGTTTTATCGGTTTAGTTTTAGCGAAGGTACACGTACATTGTCAACAGTACACTGAGTGCTAACAGTGTGCCAGCTACCAGTGTCGTATGCAGAGGCTTTCGCCCATAGAATTTTAGATATTATTTAGTTTACATATTACATGACTAAGTAAATTTATCGGTTGTCAAGCACGAACAACTCCATACGTTTCACATACTACAGAGCTAAATTCAAAATTATAATATGTAAGCTCATACTTTCCGACTTGGGAGTGTCTTAGTTAGCTCCAAAATGTGACTTCGAGTTCGATCCAAGATCTTTATCAAATTGAAATAAACATTTGTCGGATTTTTTCCATCATATTATAGCGATCTGGTTGTCTCCATAGGTGGCTTTTTGACATTTTATTAGTTGAAACCATTTAGTTCACCGTTTTTGCTACCTTTTTGTCGCCAAATTTAATTTGAAGTAGCCAACGTAGCAGAGTGATTTGTAATCACAATAATTGATTTAAAAATACCAGTATATTAAGGTACGTTATTCTTCGATAATCGGTTCTGAATGAGAAGAATGACATATTATATATTATATAATCAATCAAAAAAAAATCCATACAAAATGGTCCATTAACGAATAACGCATATCCACCTATTATGGGTACTTACGATATAAATAATATCTTTGTGGTAGCCAGGAAGGTAAATTCTTCATTTGGTATCAAGGCACAAATTAATAAAATGAGAATTTACTCATTATATAGAAGACAAAGTTCCAACCTTTAAGCCAACGAAGCAATTGTTAATATTTTACTTATTTTGATTTTATTTCTTTCTATCACCTATTTAAAACGTACCTATAGAAAATAGGTATTGCATTTTTCAGTTAATATTATGTTATGATCTTGATTATTGATTCAGATTTAAGGCGGAATTAATAGACGTTTTTGTAAAACTCTGTGGCGCTAAGTCACGGATTGCGTATTGTGTAGGATCGGGAAAACCGACGCTTGGCAGTGACTTGTGATATAGAATTTGTCTATTAATTTCACCCTTAATGTATTTAAGGAGGTGTATGGAACTAAAGGAAATGGTCTTCTTAGGTTCTACTTCTCTTTGGCTCAGTCCAGCAAATTATCTCCAGCACAACCTAACGTTTCGCATGCTCCATGACAAATTCTATGTCGGGAGATGAGTTGCAGGTTGCATGATGATTTATGCACCGAGCAGTGCATGTCAGGCAGGCGGCTTGTGCTGCTGATGGGGTCAGGTGGGAGCGCTTGCAAATTCCTCACAGGCTATTATTAATTTATTATCATTCTGGGATGCTATCAACCTTTTGAAGAGGAATCTGATTAGTGTTTCAACGAAGGTTTTGCTGTTCGCTGTAAACTCACAAACCAGCCATCAAATTAAATTCTATTGTAGAGACTAATAATAGAGAATTTTGTGAATTGCAATAGATTACCTTCCTTATTCCTAGAACTCTGAATATCACTCGCATAATAAACGAACCTCAACATATTGATAGATAAGGTGGCGTACTCATAATCGAGTCCCTCGTATGGTAATATTTAGTAAGGCAAGTTTGAGAATTGTGATCAACACAAATAAATAACGATGACTATACTTGACTACCATTACACTGTCCGATCCAGCGAGACACTAGAATCTACTCACAGGATTCCTACATCGGCTTCAGGTTACACAGCAGTTTATCTTCAAGATATATTTATCTTTCTCATTACTCTTGTAATATCCAAGGACACACATGCGGGGAGATAATCATTCTTCAAACTACAGGACATTACTCGGTATTACACTTAGATTATGCAGAATTTAATGTTCCACGTTTTTGCAGATATAATTTGCGAGCTACCCGTTGGAGATTTGTGGTCGTAAATCTCTGGGAAATTGGTCTGATTTAGAAGAGATAATTCTCGTTCACGAACATAATAATGCATATGGCATTATAGTAACACGTGAATCCGTCTAACACTGACTGGTTCGTGATATGTCGGATACAAGAAGTGTATCTTTCGGCCATAGTGTTCAGCCAGTTTATATTGTATAATCCATTGTAAATGTTACCCATTTTATTCACGATCAAGGTGCGATCACATTTCTTGCGAAAATTTGCTTTGGCTGGCTGCTCACAAAGTGCATGTTGCACATGTTTGCCAAAAATTAGAGTGGACACAATATGAATATCATTCAGAAACATATAGGACTTTAGGTAGTAGATGAGTTTTTCTGCAGGACATTATCATGTAAAAGTGAAAAGTTGAAAATATAACATTATCTTTATTAGAAAAGTTGTGTGATGATCTCTCATGTGTTCTACAGCACTAGAATATTTTTCATTTAATACCTGATGCATTGTGTTATTTTTATTTCAATTAATTATAGTGAATGTGACACATGAGTTATTCTTTTTTTTCGCAGCTCTTCTTTTTTACTACAGATTTGTTGAAAGCTTGCCAAGTTAGTATGCAACTCATCAATTTCCATAAATTGTATAACATTACTGTACTCAATTACAGATCACTTACAATGGACTTTATTTTCATTAGTTTTATAAAATCAATGTTTTTCTGATAATATCATTATGTCAGCATTATTTATAGAATAGACAGATCAGCATGATCAGATGGATCACTTTAGATTGCTATCCTTATTTTATTTCATAATCTAGTTTTTACTTTATAATTTACTACTTACTAACAGTTTTGCCCACAACACATCCTCTCAATGCTAGACTTAATTACTCCTAAAATATGGATATTTTACGTTCCTGTGTTGTTTACAGCAGTGCTAATTTACATCACTACTGGGCAATGTACTTTTTATAAATCCAGGAATTCAACATCGACATACCTACCTACTATCTAGGTAGTAGATTGTAGACCCATAAAATATTTTAATTGGACCTGGGAGAAATTAATGACTTACACGGAGTGTAATGAGAAATAGACGTGGTATGACCGCTGATATAAAGCCCAGATTATTGAGTCCAATATTTCCAATCGACAAGTAAAGTTTGCCATGACTAAAAAGATATAGGTAATATCTTGAGTATAAGAATACAAAATCATAATTATACAACAACAAAAAAAAAACAGAAATTAAAAAAAAAAAACGTTGATCACCACAAGAGTCTGTTTGCTGAAGAAAATTGAGGACAATAAAATCCAACATATTACAGAAACTCAAACCTCCTCCTTGCTCTTTGCTCTGGTTAAAAGACAGACCGTCTCCCTAGCAGTGGACATAATACTTGACTTGTGCTCGACAACAGTCTGTAACGCGAGGGAGTAACCCAATCCTCCCGCTTACCGCTGATCACCCATCATGCTATCTAATCGATCTAGATGAAACCCTACACCGTGGACTAGAGTTGCCTGCATAGTTTCTGAGACACACACAATAATAATGTGTGATATAATGTTAACCGTAGTGTTTGTTGCTAAGGAGTTTTAGTAAGAAAAGAACAGCTTGAGTGTGGTCAGTGAGATAGCATACTATGTTTGTAGGACTCTCAGGATGCATAATATTGAGAAGGTCCAATATATGTTTCTTGTTACATCGAATCAATAATTAACCATATCTTCTAAATAATATAAAATTGCCTTAATTTTTATGCTACACACACTTGACACACTACTTTTGGAATATTGAATAGCAAAACAGCATGCTCTGTTCAACTCAGACGTAACATAATTTCAATACAGTAACAATATCTCAACGAATCCACAAATCGTTTCTAATATTTTCATATTTCATTATTGTTAAACAATTTCAATCAACATAGAGTACACAATTGGCGTTTCAATTCATTCAAGTTATCACGTACATGGCAGGGGTCACGTCCCTAGTGTCGGCAGCACCCTGGCTCAACACTTGCAGCACGACCCAGCAGTGACGTATGACGTACCCACTTTTACTCTCATTATTCACCGGTAATTGCCCGCCGTTGCCCGTGACAGAAATTTCTTGACACACAAATGACCGTCAATCATAATCTCCCAGCCTGCTGGAAAAGAAACATGTTTCGCCTCGGTAACCACGCACCCAGACCGTCTTGGATCAGGCACCAGTGGGAGTTGTGTTGTGCTCGTTAGGTTACCAGAGGTTCAAGTTCTAACACTTCCTGTTGTTCAAGTGCAAATTGAAGAGCCGGACGGTGCGGCGTATGGGCGGAAGAGGAGGGTACACTAGACGCCGTCATTGCAGCCGTGGCGAGGAATCGACGTGCAAGAGCAAGGCATAGATCCAACAAGATAGTGCCAGATGAAGAGAAGATAAGACATTTATCCATGGTTTGCCAAGGGCCATTCTCACCCATTACAACTTACAACGTTAACAAGTGTCTTATTAACTCTCCCAACATCTCGTATATCTGATTCTCTCAGTATCTACATATAATATGACAAGCAGGCTGTCGCCCGCTTTGCGGGCCGAGGCATGGCCGTGAAAGCAAAAAATCCTTTTTCGTCAATGGCAGGTGTTGTAGTGGGAATTTCGAAAAATCCCGTCTTATTGCACATCTAGACTATAAGACAAAGTTACCTACCAAATTTCAGCTTCCTAGGACTTACGGTTTGGGCTGTAGAGCGATGATCAGTGAGTGGTCAGTCAGTGACTTTGACATTTATATATTAAGATTATGACACATTATTTCATAACACAATCACAAAATCTATCAACTTAGCTGTTATGATTCACCAAGGAGGCGATTCACGGGCTCCAAGACAATGAATATAAATTCCTGGGTTATAGTTACATACTGCATAATTATGAACATAATGCCTAAATTGACTGGCTACTAATCTCGTTTTACGCCTTTACTTTGATCAAAGATAACTAGGTAGCACATAGGTATGTATTTTGAATAAATAATCAAAACTATTCTTACAAACTCAGGCACAAAACCCTTCACACAAATGTAGGAGGAGAGCCTGAACAAGAATTCGAGCAATGTGACACTTATACAATATACATATGTATGGAAATGACGCCACGCCCGAAATTTCTGTTTTATGACCACTAGGTGAGAATACACATGGTCACTGCTAATGGAAAGAAAATTGTTCAGTAGATTTTATGAATATGCTAACCGAAATAAGTTAGTAAGAGTACCATATACTGTTCCATTTGAATATACACATAAATGAAAAATAAAGTTGAGTGTTTCACAATCAACATTCCAAGATGTTCCTGTGATTATCTCTGCAGATGTATTATTTTTATGTACATTGCTTACAACTAAACGTACTTAAGGTTGAAGGTAGGATGGTACTTTGATAGCGAGTGTCAACTCAGTGGAGCAGTTTTTGATACTTCGGAGAGAAATAATTTTAAGAAGCAATGAAATTAGTTAGCTTCCACTTAGACATCAAAAACAACTTTTTGGGCAGTTGCTCAAGTCAAGATATTTATCAATCTTTCAACATTTTTTTGTATTTTTTTTTTTTTTTTCTTTCCATAATTTATTAAATTCATCTATCTTCTTTTGTTGGTGTTAGCATTACATTCATTGTAAGCCAAGAAGTTTAAGTATAACAATCATATAAAATTTCAAGTATAATAATCTTGTTTTATGTATACAGTATACATAGTATATTTCAAAATAACCACTACTAATCTATGTCGATCTGTTAGGTCGCTTTGGACTATTCTGATTGTCTTACGGTCAGAGCGTGTCGTTTGAAGTTAAAATCCAGTGCTCCTCACACAAATAGAATTAAAAAGTTCCTTAATCTCAAAGAAGGAAAAATTCTCTGGTGGCGGCACTTTATCTTCTTCTGAACTTCCACTACAAATAGTGCACATAAAATATATGTCCGCTCATTTCAGAAACACGACACGGAATAGCTTCTAAACTCTCTGATCTGGAGTCCATCAATTATTTATCACGCGACCGTAGACAAGAACGATTGTTCCTCATATCCAAGATCACTAGGTTTGTAATTTATAATTAGAAAATACCTAAATACAACACGATGCTAACAAGAAATCCAGTCTTGTTCGTATGGTTAGTGGTCACCGCGATCTTGATTCACTAGAGCGGTTCAGTCACACTGGTGACACTTGGAATAACAATCAGGAATCCATCCAGTTCCTTCTCTGGTAGCTGCAGAACCAGTGTAATCGCTCAATGTCAGCTAGACTGCTCTGAAGATGCGGTTCAGTGATTTACACGGATTTACTAAACAGAAACTGCTCACATATAAAATGTTTCTTCTTGGGGGATAATTTTCTGAAAAAGGATAAGGCATAATATAAAAGATCCTTATAAGAGAGAATCTTTTGCGTGATAGCACATTGATTTTCCGGAGGTGAGTTTTCTATGAACGAAGCTATACAACAGCATATAAGATCATATTTAACATATTTTGAACTCGCGAATTTTGAATATAAGAATTTAAATAAAGTCTTTAAAAATTCTAGAAAAAAATAAAGAAATACTAATGTGTATTTATTTTCTTTGCACTTTTAACCACATGAATCTCTTACAACGAACCCAATATGATTCAGAATCATATTTTCCATGGGATTTAGTTGTTTTAATCACAAGTACATGATATTTCTTTAACGTTGACAAAAAGAAACGGTCCAAATACTAAAAGGTAAAATCTCCGTGAAAACTTAATGGCCTAAAATAATGACAGGTCGTTTTTCCTGTATCGGTATTACGCCGTCAACTACGAGAAACAAAGAACTTATAATGTTATCCTGGTGTTCTACTATCTATCAAACAGTTTCAACCTCCATCAAGCAGATTGGTCACACCCCATTAGTTTTCACGGTCTCGCCGTAAGCTACCAGGTTTGTTTATACCGGACGGTTGTACAAAACTATTAGCTTTCCTTGGGTAAACAATACTCACGTCTCGTGTTTCTACATTTGATGGGAAATAATTCCTCAGCTATTTCTTGAGAACTTCTGGCGTGAGTTCTCCCCATGTCTCAGAGGCATCATCCATATCTCTAATGGCAATGGCACAAGCTCAACTACCACTCCTTATTTTCACAGAAAGCTCTCCTTTCCAACACTTGGCGATAATTAATTTTTATTTCCAAGAAGTTGTTAAATCTGAATAGGAACGCGGATTGGATGGCCGAGCAGGAGTTATAGTCCCCGAGGCGATATAAGTAAACTTTGGGATCTACATAAAGAGATACCGAATAGTCTCTCGTATCTATTTCAGGTACACTGGGCTCGTTAGATGTGCATTTCAGCTCTTTCGAAATTTATGATCGACCTTAATAAATAAACTATTTATTTTGTCAGTTGATATCATAAACGAGCGGCATATAACCATCATACAATAAACCTGTAACAAGCCAGAAGTAAAATTATTAGTTCAAACATAACACTGAGGGAGTCTGAAACCGCTCTACGTTTTCTATCGTTTTGTAGAATTATTGCAAACCAAGTCGTAATCTGTTTCATTAAAACCCCTAAGATCAGGAGAGAAATGAGACCCAATAGACAAGAGAGTGAATACAATGGAGACTGCAGCCACCCCAAAATATTTGTATGAGAGTCTACTAAAGCATTATTTATTTATTTGTTCTTATTCTTAAAATTCAATTAATAAATGAAACATCCCTCATGTCTGCTGCCATTTTCATAGTCCCTAACACTCTCACCGTATTTCCAACTTGGCCTTACCTACAATGTTTGATGTTCGTAGGTAAATAGCAGCAGTCACTCTAAAATTTTAGCTTAGCATTATGTCAATAAAGCAAAATCTCAAATATCATTATTAACTGATTGCTTCCATTATTGGCAAATAAAGCCAAAGAGATCCAGGTCAGGAAATATCTTCTCATTGATTAATGAAGATCAGAGACTACAAATTCAACATAAGATACTTCTGAATAGGTAGGAACACAAGCTTAGAAATATTTATGTACTAAATGTATTATTTGTCAAAGTTCATACATGCACGCAATTTGGCCCAGCTACATTAATCCGGTTTAGCTGGTATATAAAACCGATATATTATAATGACCCAGAAGGAAACCGATCTCACGAAATCAATCTCACACGATAATCTGGCTGGATCAAAATGGTTCCTAAAAAACAATAACGATAAATTTTAAGATGGGGGATTGGAGAAGCGATAGGGTTTCAACTCGGAGAGAGATAAGATCCTACGTGTGAGCACTATGATGTAGTAGTCAAATGAGAAAAATATACAGGGTCAGGATGAAAAAGTCAGGGACGCAGTCAAGTTAAAATCTTCCTGCTGATCTGAGTTAAGAAGTTTTCAATATTCAACTTCAGATTTTGCAGTAGAGACCAGCACGGCCGGTGCTAAGAGCTGCGGAACTGCAGCACCCCAGACAAAAAAGAAAAGAGAGGATTTTCGCAAGTCCTAGCTCGTATACAATGAAAATCATCACACATTTCCTAGAACAATTAATGCATAATTATTATGATTGGCATGGTAAACAAACACAAACTCTTTAGATACTGAAAGAGCGAATTTATAAATCCCATTTTAGTTTGGTTTATGTGGCAGCACCTCCAAAATATTTTTCCACCGCCGCTCCTGGTAGAGACCATCTTACTTCTGCAACAGGTAAGCCTGCACGCCAATGTTCTCTAGTCTATTTGACGTAGGTATTGTGGCTATTTCTAAATCAACCAACGAATGTACCAGAAGCTGTTTCATAAAAACTCGCTGATCTAGTGCTCCCTGTTAATAATACTCAGCCTAACTATTAAAGATAGAAAATATCCACTGTTATAATCTCTTTTACGATGGTATTTTTATATAAAAAAAAAACTTTTTAACTAAACTACATGAAGAATAATGATAATGTAAAACAACGAAATCATGGGACATCATAAGGCGAAACGGTGAGCGAGCTGGATTGCGTGTTACGTTTGGACTAGCAGCTATTAACAGTTAACTACTGGGGACTCATGAAATATATATCCACATATTCCACATGGTAATAAAACGAACACATGTTATAATGATGTTCCTAGTAGCATTCAAGTTTTATGTTATCAGGTTATCACTCAATTTAATGGACTTTTAAAAACAACAAACGTTTGTAAACCAAGAAAACACTGTTCTACGCGTCCCAAATATAATAGAACTGTACTATCTAAAACACATTTTGACAAATTTGATACACCGAATAACGGTTTATGAAAATAGCTGTTTTTAAAATATTTTTTTGGAGTAAGAGAGAATTTTACCGGTAGCATCAGTAGGATAGATCAAAGCCAGCCATTCAAGGGTGAGCGAGCAATTTTTGTATATTCGGAACATGATTTCTAAATGAAAAGTTCACCGTGTTAAAAGATAATGAAACTGCTGAAAAGCCAGTCAATTCAAGGGTGAGCAATTTCTTATACGTTATTCGGAACTTAATCTCTAAATGAAAAGTTCACCGTGCTAAACAATAAGATAATGAAACTGCTGGATAACTACGATTGTTTCCATTTTATTTGACTATTTACCTTGACCAATACATTGGGTACTCAACTGACTTTTGAACATGCCTCCCACTCTGGGTATTATCACGAGCATACCGTCAGTTTTGTCACCTTCAGTACATTCACTTGCTTGTCCGCAGACATTGTGTGCTTCACTTTCACCAGCCATGAGTGGAGCATGTGTTCGGTTTAGATGTTGCTACACCTTGAAAATTACATTGTCCACTTCACCAGGTACTCAACCGCGTGGTAATACCAGTAAACCACCACAATGTATCAGTAGTTTCATGATTCATACATTCCATGTAAGAGTGAGTGGCATGATAATTAAAATAACAAGGATTATTATGATAATTATAAGTTGACAATAGAACAAGTTCGCAATAGTTACACAAAGAGAGTTCAGTATGGAAACAGTTGATTTACAGAAGGAGAATATGTGAGTACAAAATAATTATTCATGTTTAATAAATCTTCAAATAGTGTTTAGAATTATTTTCACTAATTATTCCATCAATAAGAATTCATTAATCGCACGCGCATCTTTGGAGTAGGTGTGCGAGAAACTTTTCATTTGTGTAGTAAAAATAAATCTTCAGATAGCCTCATATAGTTTATCAATCGATACTTACCTCTATTGAAGAATTCCCTGTTTTGAAGAGCTCGATTTGGAAGCTCTAAAGGGCATGTCATAAACGGAGATACAGTAAATTGTTCTAAATAATAATAAGAAGACAAACGGGTAAAGTCTGTAAAAACTACAAATAAGTTGAAGCATCAGATAAAGCGACTGCGGAGTACCAGCATGGAATTCCAGGGAACTGCTAGCGTAGAACTTTAGACAGCATTGTATCCAACATTGACAAGATAAATACAGATAATTGCCAACATGCAATGTGTCCTCAGATTGGTATTCAGTGAGTGTACTCAAAGTGTCCTCACTCAAGTGTAATTCCAACATGACAACATGTTCTAGTAATCTTTGCAGTGTTGATTAGCCCTTTTATGTTCATTTCTACTAGATCTGGTATTGTAATTGCTTCTACTATTTTGATTTCATTTTCGCAAACAAAGCTCTTTGTTAAGAGTATTGACCATACTCAGAGTACGAGGGATTAATTAAGCGATGATTATTTTATTTCAAGCAACCATGGCAAACTAATTTTATTTCAAAATGAAGCACAAGTATTTCGTACCAATCCTCGCCATATAGCTGATATTCTAATTGTTTCAACCTCGGGACGTAGTTGATATTTGGGACATTGTCTGCCACTTGAACCCGGGTCTTGATATTTTCTTGATAGTTCTTTGAAATTTAATTTGTTTATTAATTGGCATGTTTTTTGTTTAGATGATGGTCATAAATATTAATATTTTGTTTATATAAATGTAGAATTGATATATTTGGGTTGATCAAGTTACACCTACACAAATGAAAAACTGCAAAATCTTAGAGGAATAATTTCAAACGCGTGCCTGTAAATTATAAACATACCTAATAATTTTACTTTACGTACATATTACCTATGTAGGTTCAAATTACATGCTATCTTCAGTTTGATCCAGGTCATGACTCTAGCAAGAACACTGCTGACAGATTCAACTCTGCTATTCTCATACGTTACTGGAATTTTTCGTGATCCTTTGTGATAGCAGAGAATTAACCAGAATATATTCATTATGAAAACCGATAGCATCGTCATGCTTTTCATGCATAGGTACTTGTTTACTTCTACACAGCGTGCAACGTCTAGCCTGAAATATAAGCCAGGCCAAATTGGAGAACTAGCTACATACATTGATGAATGATAAATGTAGGTGCTGTTGAAGAGTGGAACTTATCTCTAATAATGTGAATGAGGACAATGGGTGAATATTTACCAAACAAGTAATCAGCGTATCAACGCTGCACGCCAAGTCAAAGAGTTTAAGTAACTTGTACAAAGTTTTTGCCCCCCCTTACTAAGTTTTTTATTTTAATGTTTTAATTTTTATTGAACTATAACACAAACATTTCATTCAGCGAATTTGTGAGCCCGCAATGCTGACTGCATTCCCCCTCTGAATGGCCAGGCTCAAACGTTGGATGAGGTATGATGCTGCTCTCTTATCTCCAGTCTCTTCAACAAATTTATTTCCCAATTCTTGAATAAATTTAGTTGTTTCCTCTCCAAATGTCCCCATGGTCTCAAATGTCAATTCTTTGAAGATGTATCCTTGGTCTTTGATGTTACAATATTTTTCGTGTTTTCTCTGGCTTGCTAGGTTGGCTGCATATCCTGCTTTAGTCACAGTTTGTTGGAGGTACGTTGGAGCCAAGGTGTCCACACAAGTTATATCCCAGACTAACTTTTAACCACATGAACATGAAATGAGTGTAACTCCATCTGGTCTTTTTCTGTCCATACGTGAAATACCTGCAGGTTCTAGGTTTGGATGAGAATTTGGGAGTGAGAATGTTCTTCGTACTTCGTCTTCGTCACCGATATACTCTCGTACACTTTTCTCAGTAAAATAGAGAGGTTAGTTGATGGCATGTACATTCAGAACTATTACCTACCAGCTGATTAGAGAAAATATGCTCAAAACTGCAACTGTTCCAAGTATTTTCTAAATTTTTGATATTTTACAAGACGCGTTGCGACCAGGCCTAACTAAATAATATGTCATGATTTTCCAACAGGCATTCGGACTGAAAATTTGGGACTCGTAATTAAACATTATATTAAGCGGACTGAACCCGTTATTAACCAACAAAAGGTTGGCGGGACTCAATTTAGAAAAAAAAGCTGAACGGGACTCAATTCGCTGACCCCCGGATTTCCGTGTATCGACGTCCCTCGCGTCGCTGGAGTCTCTCTCATTCAGTGGAAGATTTAGAGAAATACTGTCTTGTGTCGCATCTAGACTCCGAACCCTTTCTACAAAATTGCAGCTTCTATTTAACAAATGGTAAGTTAGTAGTGAGTAGATTTCGCGTACTAAACATAGATGCAGCGCAAGAGAGAAAAGAGCGATGGAAACAATATCGACGTAATTAGCTGTCAATCTTTTCAGGGCTGTCAATCTCGTGTCGGTGCAGAAACTCCTGCAGGCTCTCTTCCTCTTCAGGTAGCTACAATGTACTAACTACAGTCGTGTTTAGAGCCGATTTTCATCAGTATTATATTTACATAACTACATGTACATAATTACTACATACTTTGTTAATTTTTTTTTTCCCTTTTTTTCGTTAAGGTCAAATTATTTTGAAACAGATAAAGAAAGGTTTTCTTAAGCAGCGGTTTTCTTAATTACCAAAATTATTTATTTTTTAAAACAAATAATAATAAAATTATTAATATATTATTCAGGAGGTTAGCAGGCTTTGTTTTTTGTTTGTTTTTTTTTTTTTGATTTTTTTCTCATGCATTTCAATCTTATAATTATTTCTCAGGACTGTGGATCGAAAGAGGGGAAAAGCAAGCTTACGAAGTAGGCGATAGATTATATTATTTATGTATTTCTAGACCTCTCCATATCCAAATTGTCTCATGTTTGTTTTCAATGTGTTTGTATGGTATGATTGTTTTCAATAAGCAGTGTCGGATTACCCATATGGCGGATTTGGCAGATGCCAAGGGCCCCGCGCTTTAGGGGGCCCCGCGCTTGAGCAGCTTACACTAGATATTATGAGTTGTTTTAAAAGCTTACACTAGGTATTATGGATTTTTTAAAGCTTACACAGGTACTTTTGAATAATGAGTAAGAAGAGAAGAAGAAATAAAAGTGAAAAAAACACACTGACAACAAAGTACATAAATTGAAAGAAAAGCGCGGGGCTCCCTATTATTATCTATTCCTTGAATAAACAATGATCAACCACATAGAAATTAGCGGATTACCTACCAATATGTCAGATTTGTTAGATGCCAAGTTCCCCGCGATTTTGGGGGCCCCACCTTTCGGGCAGCTTACATAAATTATAAGTGTTTGAATGACCGTTAACTCGGTTTTTCTGGATTTTAATATTAAATAAAATCACAGCCAGTTGAGCAAAATGTTAAAAGAAAAACCACGGGACCCCCTTAAAATGGAGCACATATATGAAAATAGGTAGATCTATAGATACCTATTACCTGCGGCTCTTTATATAATATAATATAATTACTCGTATTTGAAAAGAATAATATTGACAAAGCACGTGATTATCGCCTTAGGTAATCTCTGCCATCAAACTTTTGATCGGCTTTATCGACATTTTAACCAATGATCTTCATTATAGCCGCCTGCGGCGCTTTTAATGAATGATTTTTTCAAGATATCTTTTTCTATCTATTTTCCGAGTACTTTACCCCATAACTTTGCAAAAATTTCGCCTGCGGCACCGTCAAATTTACTTATCTTGATGGTTTGGATTGTTTTCCAAGAGACATGCAATTCTAGTAGGTACCATTAAAAGAAAAAAAAAATCTTTGGGCATTTTAAAAGTGCCTTTTGATTGTTTGGAATTATTTTGGAAAGTAACCTTTCAAAAATTAGAATTCAATACTAGCGATAAAATCTTCATAGTAATCGATGATCTACTTTCTACACATCTTATACCTAAAGACATCTTTCTACACATATTCTTTTCATAATACATATTTAGATATTTCTACTATTATTTGGAAAAAATGTTGCCTTTGGTGTTATAAACGTCGTTTCGGATACTATTATGGATTGGTGCTCAGGACACTTTGCTTCGATTTCAAGGTTCTAAAAATAGTATTTTAGAATAAACTCAGTACAATTTTGGGGCCCCGCGCCTTGAAATTGCCAAGGGCCCCGCGCAGCCTTAATCCGGCACTGTCAATAAGGTGTATGGTACCTGGGTGATATTGTGATATGTATTGTCTGGGTTATTCGGTTTGACTTAATCGATGGATTCATGGATATTAAACATCTTAAACTCATTTCAAACTTTTTTTGAGACTCTGTCGTCTGTAGCGTGCCATTGAAATACACATGATGCAACTTGAGCCACAACACTATTCCAGAGATACACACTGGTTAAAAAAAGGGAATAATGTCTTTTTACCAAACCAAAATTATGAAAAATTAAAAACAATATTAATTTGGAAAAAAACGAAACTTTTAACCATTGGCTATCTCTCCACACTCAGAAGGATTAACATAAAGAAGATCTCTCAAGACACATTGAATTGAAGTAAGTCAAGAAAGAATATACTAGAAACAAAGAAATCTCAGTACAGAAATAAAGAATACCAGACGAAGGATTATCTATGCTTATTGGATGAGAGGATTGTAAGGCTTCATTCCTGAGTGTTCTGAATACTAATCCTTGGTAGCTGAAAGTCCTGGAATACAATAACACACGTCATACAAATCAGTTACATTTCTTTCGACTACTCAAATTAGTGAGATCTCCATTGGTTAGACGGAGGATTTGGATGGATCAGATCAAAGAAACTTCACTTGACAAATGACGTTCATGGGAATTGAAACTGGTATTGTCACTATAAATTAATGATACGTCTTTCTATTGGAGATCTGAAAGTACCATGGCAAGCCTCTTTGTTTATACAATTGTGTTTCTTGTATCTCAACTCTGAGGGAATTCTCAAGGTGTAAGCGATCCAACAAACAACAGTTTAAGGTAACGTCAATGGCAAATTAAATACACCTTGTAAGATCAATGCATTATAGCGTTTAGGAAATAAAGTTATGGATTCCCACTCAAATTCGAACTCACATGATGCTCAATATTCTTTAATCGTCATATAATGAAACGTTGAGAGTTGGTAAATAAATATACTTTTAACTTGAGACTTCAAAATGGAATTGATCAAAACCTCTAGAATTGTAATGAACCTCGACATGCGAAAAGCTATACCTAGCAACTCACAATTTCAAACGGTTGAACTTTGCAAGGCTTTACTTATGTGTTACATGTTACATTTATGACACAATAATATACATAAGTACATTAAAATGAAAACACTGGATAATATATCACAAAAGTTTCATTACTTCACAAAAGCTTTACTCACTCAACAAGTACACTTAATTGTTTTAAGAAGTAAATTGATCTTCAACAAACACTTCACATTCTTGTGTTATAATTATAGAATAATGAAGATGATGCTTTTACTGTCAGCTATTTTGATACTCGGAGAACTAAAATAAAAAACAATGAAAAACACACACCTAAAAGAAGCCAGTACACTATTATGACCAATTTAAAGCTTCAGTTAGTATAAAAACATAATGAGACGATTTAAATTCAACGACATGAAGCTGTCCATAAACAAACTACTCAACACTATCCATCCAATGTTGTCAATAAGCCAACTGACTCATATTAAACTGTCGTTAAAGAGCAGTTTTTATGGTTTGATATTTTATTTATTATCAATAATTCCAATCTAGGTATTAAATAAATAGAATGACATGTCCTTAAACTTTTTTTGTTTACAAGTGGCATTTTTTAATAGTTTTTTCTATAAATAGAAAATTCATTATCAAATAAGTGGACCGTTTCATCTATATTATTCTTCTGTTCGTAAATATGCAGATATCTTATGAATCATATTCCAGTTGGAAAAGACTCAAATTTATAGCTATTATAAAAATGAAAGTGTTAGATTGATATATTATCATGCGAGCCTTGAGTGCAATCGTGCATTTTAGCATTAACAAGTCGACAACCGAGGCTTTTTTCTAGTTTTTTCCCAGGTACATGGGACAAAATTTAAATTTTTAAGTATGTCCCCTTTAGGTCACCGGTGGGTTTCAAGGGGATGGTTCTGTATGTACTGTACCAAAAATCTGGACGAAACCCACCGGTGACTTTCACGGAACATCATTAAAACACCATGAAACCCACCAGTGGGGCTTTTTTTAAGAACTAATTTTAATTATATTTTTATAATACATGAAATATAGCTATGGCCACCTATCACATGGACAGCATAATTTTGAACAAAGGCTACCTCCATGAAAAAATCTATAATAGAACATTATTCTGACAAAGTTTTCTTGTTTCAAAACCTTAATCACATATATCTAATAATTCATTGTTATCTTTTATTCACAAATATGTAAATTTTTACATTACTTATTTTGTGCGAGTATACTGGAGCTTCGAGAATATCTAATGCCTTTGCGTACGTACGCACAGTGACCACAGTCATAGTACTATTTAATGCCTGAGGCAATTAGCTATCCTTTCTGCAAAACAGACTTATTTTCTCGGATAGCGAGAGAAAGAAAGTCACTTCCAATTACTAGAGATCCTATTTGAATTCGGTGAACTTTAACTTTTAGTGAGTGCGGTAAAAAAGAAACCGCTGTTAAAAGATACCGTTTTGTGCATTCTTGTTCTTTTTGTATATATTTCACATTAGAAGACATTATACTAGTTCACGCCATTGTCTTCAGTGTAGAATTGTAGATATACCAGATACATCTAAACATGCGCTATTTCCAATGTTACAAGTTACGTATGCAAGTATGCATGTAAGAATAGGTAGATTATATAAAACCAAGTCGTGATGCGAAACGTCATGAAAAATAATTGAACACTTTTCCCCGCTTGTGGCACATATTTAATTTTTTTGGCTTCCTTTTAATTTCAATAAGAATTTTGTTTTCAATCTCGCAAATTTCGATACAAATAAATTACTTATATGATAAAAAGTAGCAATTGAAATAAGATTTTAGTAGTTATAAAGAAAATTCAGTTTTTCAGTTTCTTTCTGCATTCTGCTAATTATAAAATATTAAATGTGGTGTGTATGGCCATAGATGTTGACATGCACCACTATAATATTTGTAATAAAAGATAGATAGATAAATATAATATATAACTTTTCGAAAATCAATTCAATACAAGGTAATAAGTACGATAAAATGTTGTCATCGGTGACAGTGATGTGTAAAGCTAATCCCAAGACAACTATTCAATTTGAACTAGAAATTATTTTCTCTAATGAGAGCTAGAGCTCTCTACAGTTTAAGTCATTTCTACGTTCTAACCCGGAGCCTTCAAGTAATAATACTCATGAGGTAATGAGCTAATGGGTAATAAAACTCATGGAATGCCACTAAAGCATTGCTCAATACTCACAACACCAATACGTTAAGTAACAAGTCCATGTACCACCGGGGCTACAGGACATCATCAGAACCAACGAAATGATTGTGGTATTTGGAAAGTTAATATTCTTTAAGATTTCTATATGGTTATAATACTTATAAAATACTAAAGTAACAAAAATGGCTAAAGTTTAATACTTCGAACATGCCAGCCTCCGTGGCGTAATAATGGTTGCGACTACTGCCCGTAGTCCAGAGGTCTCGAGTTTAACTCCCGGTTGGGGCAGACTTTTCGAAGAAAATTCTTCGAAAAACACGTGAGGCTGTCACTTCCAGCCCGACCCAGGCTGGGTGATGTTAATGTGGGTAGCGAATGGAGGGTAAAACCCCCGTCCTGACTATCTCAAATCAGGACGTTAAAACCGAATAGAATCAACTGGTCACAATAGATCTAATTAGGTCGCAGTGTTAATTGTAAGGGTTTCACTGAAAACCCTGCAACCAGGTCAGATAATAATGATAATAAATACTTCGAACATGGAACCTCCAGGAGCACACTATCCAGGTTGATGGTGGTGTGAAAGCACAACTACCGCACGTATTAGTTATCCCAGGGATTTTCACCTTACATGGTCTCGGGGTCTATGTATGATAATATGAGCAGCCCTGCAGATACCATATTACCATCGTTCACAATGATGTCGCTAAATGTTGATCATCCATTTAAATGTGTATGCATTTTAATTACTCTCATGCAGTGAAATAGAATTCTAATAATTGAAATACCAACAGAATAAATTTGCTACTTCGCAAAGTCTATGCTTATGACGTAGTTATAGCTGAAGTTAAACTTCTAAAACTACTAAAAATCAAATATTTTAAAATAATTATTCTATTTTAACTATTATTTCTCTAGCGCCTAAAATGGAAGCTCGAACGATAGTACAGATACTCATCATTCACATTGCTCTTCTTCTACATTATTCATACCTATTAAATAAATGTATCTACGTAGATACTTACATATTTTCACGAATCCTTCAGTATGAATCATGTAGGCTCCTCATTTATTCTACTTAGAACTCGGTGACCCGCAGTCGAATGAATCATTTCAACCATTCCACTCGGTTCTTTTCCGCTAGCTATCACGGGCTAGGGATCATGGGTTCATCACCCGTCACGGTTCCTGATATCAGAATCTCATCGTTATCAGAGCGTCTGGATTATCTTTAATTTGATTGCAATTGCCGAAATATTTAAATAATAGAAAATAATGATGAGTGGAAATTATTACACTCCCTATAATAGATAACGTGAAATTCTTAAGATAATTAAGTAGAAGATCTGGTCTAGAAGTCACTGCAGCGCACTAGGCTTGCACGCACGGTGCCCTGGGTTCAAATCAGAGCTTGGTAGAATAATTTCTCTTTGAATGTCTGGGTCCACTCATTTCTTGTAAAAAAAAAATGAGTACTTGTATGAGTAACGCCCAGTGGCAGCATTACGATAAGAAATCATGTTACTCAGGCAAATGGTGTGATTCGGGCAAATGTTGATGGGCAAATATAATCTATCCTCTACTAGTTTCAGAAGCCCTTACTCGAATTTATATGTGTGATGAATGGTATAGGTATTTATGTATCTATTACGAAGGCCAAATACCCAACACTTTAACAGAATTCGTATCCTTGTCGTGGATTGCCAACTGCAACAATTTCAGTTCACTAGAGCTACAAGAACTTTATGTCTATTAGCTAAAATGAATGAGTCATTCTAGAATCTAGTCCAAGTGTTCACCTGGCTGCGAGGCAAGATGTCTTGCTTCACAGACCTTGTGCAAGACTTAAGGTGACTGATAGGTCTCCGCCCATCGTATCAATAGGTCGTTAAGTACCAACATATTTATGATTATCAATGAAATCAATTACATCAGATAATATAGTAGCGCTTTATGATAATTGAAAGATAAGGGACGAGTGTCTAGAAAAGAACACAGGTTCTTATTTATACTGCCATGGTGACTGAGAGATTATTATTCTCCTCAGTAGTTTCGTAAGTATCACCAGAGCTTTATGTTGACTATCGGTTTCAGAAAAGTTCCATTAGGCTAATGGGCTGATGATTCTAGTCACAGAAATAATTGTATACACAACGATGGCAACAATACCATCATGGCTTCTCAGAAGATAATTAGGATCTCATTACCTGCAGCGTCCTCTGCTATGTTCCGTGCCAATAAAACTGCCATTACTCATAGTGAAATGCAGGAACCTTCTAACTCCGTTGAAGGTGGTCCAAACTTGCATCATTTTTCATCATGCAAGCAGATATGCCAGAGAGTTCTGGAGGTACCTTCACTCTTCACTTGACACGGATCAGATTACGAAGAGAATTAATGGTTGGGAGGTTGAAAATACTGTCTACCAAGGTCATTTTGGTACCGCTACATTGAGGAGAGGCAAGGCATCTGAATACGATATGCAGACATTTGAAGTCGACAGAGACCTATAAACTTGATGGATTTTGACTCTGGAGGACAAAGTTATTTCCAACATCAATAAAAAAAATGATTGAACACTTCTCTGTTCAGTAGATTTCATCACAATTTGATTTTTGAAGTCTAACTACACTTCAAAAGTGTGTGATAGCTTTCTCTTCTTTTTATTTAGAGATGACACAAGATACTTTTTGTAAAATGGTTGTTTCATGTCCCAACGTACAATGATGTTCTCGAACATCCCAGCACACAAGATAGAAGCAAAGGACGATTCAAGATCACAAAAGCAACGAAGAGATCATAAAGAAGACGACACAAAAGCTTGTTGGGGAAGAAGAAACAGAAGAATTAAAAATAAAAACAAAACATTTCAAGAGCACAGGCAGTAGCGGTCAGAGTGGTCAAGGGGCGGGGGGCGAGGGAAATTAGACGAAATTTAAAACAAATTCCGCGGTTTTGTTAGAGCAATTTTTGTGTTGGAAAATTTTCATTTGTGTTTAAGCTCATCACAAGAGAATCCCCTTCCTTCCTCGATTTTCCTCATTCTCTTCTTGAGGAAAGTGAGTTCCCTCTCCCTTTTCCCTACGTCTGGTATTGTGTCATCCGTTTTCTGTTTGATAGGGGTAAAGCTGGTTGACGAAGTTTGCGGTGTACTGAATGGTGTTAGATAAAGAATTCACTTTCTATTGAGGTGCTTTTGAAATAGCTTCAAAAACAACAATCAGTAAGAGATAAACGAAATTCTACCCAACATAAACACACGTGCCTAGGACATGAGTATTCCAGGCAATATCCTTCGTAAGCCTGACTTACAATAAATAAGTCAGTAGTCTTCAAAAGTTAATAGTTTGTAAGGGATTCTTGAAGGAATTTTACTCTTGATTATGATATTTGTTTTAGTGAATTTTGTCATAGTGAAAACTAAGGGGGCCGCACTGTGGTAAATTTTTAATTAAAACCTATCGATGGGGTATTTAATGAAAGGTTACGATGCCCTCATGCTTGATTGAACATTTATAATGCGATGGTAGAATCTGTGTGAGGTTATCAGTTTAATGTGTATTTATTTTAAAAATACAATATACTGTGGGTAGAACATGAGATACTTTCATTATTTTGATACGTTCTGTTTGTAGTTTGGTCGCATCTTCTTCATACTTCTGTATTGTAATTGACGGTGATATGTCGAAGAACTTTTTTTGCATAGTAAAGTAGAATCTGTATTTAGATAATTTACACACATGCGATGGTACATTACATTCGGGCACTAGAAATCAGCAATGTTAGAAAGTTCACATGCCACTATCTTCTGTACGGGTATCCGATACTGGATAGTGGTATGTCCCGATGCGAAATGCCAATGTGCAAGTGTACAGGTAATGTTCTTCGGAACACCAAGATTAATGAGAACCCAGTGGTCATTTTATCTCGAGACCTACCGCGGCGAAACATTTGACCAAGCATAATGTGGTGGACACATCGTTAGATGGTCGGTATGGTATCGGTATGTAGTTTTTTCTAATATCAAAGCACTCTGGGAAGAAAAAGCTTAAAGCTTCGCAGACATGGAGAACAAAAAACCAATAACCAAGAGTGAGAAAAGTCTTCAAGAAGTTTCAACGTCCACCATAAGGACATTAGCACATTCCTCGGCTTCCTGTTGTGTCTACCGAGAAGAATCAACAAGTGAGTAGGAAAAAATGCCTTTAGCATTTCATTTGTTCATATTTATTATTGAATATTATACATTTTGAATAATCTATATTCTAGTATATACCTTAAAAGTATGATATGGCATTTTTTATCACATTGTATACGTATAATGCACAAGACACAATTAAATTGTACTCTGAATAGTAACCTGATCATGCATGGATCTTTCATCAAATAAAATTGATTTAAAATTTCTTTTTCAGGAATAATTGTAATTTGGGGTGAATTTATTCTTATTTTTTATTAATAAAATTAAGCATACAGTTACACATATACAATACTGCGTAAAGAAGATTACTTTCTATGGCAGGAAAATCCCTCTGTTTGGATTGTGAATTTTCATTTATGTACATCAATTCTTACATAATTGAAAATTAATATCATCAAATAAATAGTGACTAACCTGATAAACAAAAAATAACACTGATATTTTATTAAATTAAAGTTTCACTCCTAGGAAGAAGTATTGATATGGGCTGGACAAGAGTTTAGTGAGAAATTATCAAAGACAAAGTATGAAAGACATGGATTCTTTACTGATAATATCCTGTGAATGTCTATTGTTTAACACTAGGAACTGTGTGAAATGCGATGTCAGATCTGGCGATTTTATTTTATTAGGATGTTCTTATTGTAAATTGATTTTAACCATCAAAATAGGAAACTGCTTTGTTCTACTGGACGTTTGATATTAACTGTTCTATTAGAACTGCATGTATGTCCATTAGTTAGAGGATGGCAAGCATGGACTATTCATCACCTTAGTAAGGGTCACATCAAAGACCCTTTAAATACTTCAAAGTAATGAGAATAAGAGTAATGACTTTGATTTTTTCTTCGCAAGTCAGTAGCCGAATGGTTAGCACAGTGAAAATAAAGCTGACAGGATGGGGTTAAATAAGACACTTACCATGATCTCTATGATGTTATTCCAGCTCTAGCACATTGTGGCATTTGTTTTATGGATGTCTTTCATGTCTTTGTCAAATTGGGATTCTCTCTCACCTTTCTACTTGAAAAGATTGTACGTATATCCATAAGAAAGTCATTTATCTAATTTTCTTCGTACTAGTACGTCCAGGGTAGCTGATCCTCGGTACGTCTGTATGTAGGATCCTCTTATGCCCTGAATAAGCTCTAAGATTTTTTAAAATATTCTACCTGGAACGCCAGTCGCGCGAGAAAAAGACGCGTTTACTAATGACATATTTTCATCACTGATACGGATGAACAGTAAATTTACGGTAGCTAAAATTTAGAATGGAGTTCGCTTTGTGTTCTATTATTATTATTATTATTATTTAACACTTTATTAATATGGACATACCTACATATATACAACACAGATTATTACAAATTAATATACACTATAAGAGAAGTAAAAAGAGAAAAAATGAAGAAAAAATAAATATATACATAATATATGTCCTAACTAAAGGGCGTAGTCATTGCCTTTGGCAATCTCTTTCATCCAACCCTGTTCTAGAGTTTGAGCAGAAGGTAATTTCATATATTTCAACTGGAACGCCAGCCGCGAGGGAAAAGAAAAAGAAACTCGGGTAAAACAGCTAGTTTAAAATAAAGAACAATAGTAAGTAATGAAATCATTCTTTCTGTCACCCTTGCCTTTGGCATGTTCCAGTAAATAAATATTGCTTTAGTGTTTAATTAAATCTCTCCATCATTAAATATTCAAAAGGACTGAGCGAAGAGGGATTGATGGATTCCTTATAATTTATTCAAAACACAAGAGCTTATTCAAAGGCCTCGAGGAGTGAAAGTGAAGAACTCAAATATTTACGGTTTACTTTGGCAATAGACACAAACAGACCTTTCTTTTCACTTCCTTTTAAGCGGCACAGCGGCTACGTATGAGTTCGGTGCGGAAAATAAAAAAATGTATGAGTTCGGTGCCGCCTAAAAAAGGTCATGTATGAATTCGGTGCCGCCTAAAAAAGGTCATGTATGAATTCGGTGCCCTGGTACTTGCCCTGATGATCAGGTAATTATAGTATTTTTTTCCTTATAGGCATGGCCTTCAATGTATTTTACCTAACCCTACTATAAACCCAAGGCATGGCCTCATTGTATTTTACCTAACCCTACTATAACCCAAGGCATGGCCTTTCATCGTATTTTACCTAACCCTATTTAACCCTAGGCATGGCCTTCAAGGAGGAAATGGACAACCTTGCTGAATGTAACTGTCTACAACATAATCCACTAACTTTAATACAGCAGGATGACTGTTAACAAGCAACAGGTACATTAAAAAAAACAATCAATTCATAAGTCATTAGCACCGCACCGAAACTCATACATCACCTTTTTTCCGGCGGCACCGAATTCATACATGCGAAAAAGGTGCGGGTAATCTTCGCACCGAACTCACCTATTGCCGGCACAGCTCCCCTCTAACAAGATTCTTGCGTTTCCCCAGGCGAGGTGCTCTAGGTCTCTACCTGAGTGTTCAGGAGTCTCCTCGTGATTCAGGAACAGTATGAGGAGGCACAGTAAAGAGGATTCAAATTTAAAATGATGATTAGTAGTTGTTAGAGAGTTGTTGTTGTAACTTGTAACCAGCATGGCTACAGCGGGGGGATGGTCTCCAACCAACATCAATTGAAAAATTGTTGGTCTTTAAGGCTGAACCACAAAAATGTATTTCTATGTGCGATCAGACTGGCTTGTTAAGATTGGCTAGTCATAGTCTACGAGAATATTTAAACTATTGCAATAGAACTAAGTAAGACATCGTATCCGGAAGTCATAAAGTCATAAGCATATCAAAAGCCCAAGAAATCGTCAAAGGTAGGTACACGAAAAATTCAGACAAAATTAATTTCCTTTAAAAAAAAGACTCGGCAGGAAGCTCTAGATTCTAGAATATAAATATGGAGGTTGCCTAGGACTCATAGTAGCTCGAACAACAATAATATGAAGGTGCTCAATCAATTATTGTAAATGCTTTAATTGCAACGGAAAACATTATGACACTTAACTCATAAAAACGAAAGCTACAAATTCCAGGAATAAATTACTTTTTCCTTGGAAATTACTCAGATTTCGAAGAAACTACCTCACTAGGAAACAAGACCTCAAGCTTTCTATAAATGAAACATGAGTGGTACTAGAACTATGTTGTTCAATTGAGAGATTGTAAAGAAAAAGTTATTTTCATAATACCTGGACAAATCAGGCTTAGCAAAAAGACTCATTTTTTTTACAATTGATAAAATTAATACCTACTAGGTACTTGTTTAACGTACCACGTCCCCTATGCACATATTGCACATAGCTTGGTGTTTCCAAATTCTAGGGTTTATAAACACCATTAACAATGCACAACACAAATACATAATTATCATAAAAAGCCAATTCATAGGGGGTTGTATGTGGTAGGAATAGGTTAGAATGGGAACCCTTCTAGAATGAGTCAAATACAAATTCTAAAATGATTCTTATTCTAGTCTGCCATCTGAACTTTTCAAAAGAAAAATTAATAATAATAAGTGAATAACAGATCTTTTTAGAGATCGGTCTGGATTTTGCTTTCTGTCCCAGTATGTCTTTTTATCAGTATGAAAACAGTATCTTACCGGACTTCCTCTTCGTTTCGTGACCCAGTATGTCTTTTTATCAGTACAAAACAGTATCTTACCTGACTTCCTCTTCCATTCTGTCCCAGTATGTCTTTTTATCAGTACAAAACAGTATCTTACCTGACTTCCTCTTCCATTCTGTCCCAGTATGTCTTTTTATCAGTACAAAACAGTATCTTACCTGACTTCCTCTTCGATTCCCGCGGACCCTATCTCCTCGTATATGTTCTCTTCGGTCCCGTAGCAGTTGATGAAGGTGTGTTTAGACGTGGAGGGCCCGGCAATACCCGGGTCGTAGTAAGCGTACGAGTAGCTGTTGGGGGTGTTGGGAGGGTAGGGGGGAGGAGGAGGAAAGCGAAGGAAGGGTCTCCTCGAGGGAGAGGGGAGGGGGCGTTCACTCGTCATACTGCGGGCATGGCTGGAACAAAATGATTAAAATGTACTTTAATTACAATTAAAATAATTAAAATATACCGATTTAAAACTCTTTTTTTGTGCAACGTCGCTTTTAACGAAATTTCCTTAACACGACGGGAGTGCTACGCTACATTAGCTGGAAACTGACAAACCAGCTACTCAAATTAATCTCACCCAGCCTGAGTGGGCCGTCATTAGCCAGCATCACGGAGGTTCAAATTTGAATGATTACCCATCCAAGTTCACACCTGGCTGAGCGTTGCTTATCTCCAGTGACAGAACGAGAACTTGTGCATCCAACGTGTCATCGACGCGGGCTTTATAAACTTGTTACCAACATAATTATTTAACTTTGAATTTTTTCGATAAAAAGGTACAGGAACCTGACCCAGTCATATTTAATAATTAACCCTGTTGTAAGTGAATAATTTTGAACTTTGCCTATTGATTTAATAAGAGACTCACCTACCTGTTCAAAATATTTGAAGAACAGATACCTAATTCCTAACTAATCCATTTCACCTCTCCTTCCCCTACCTAACTTAATGTTGATGATACAGTCGAACTTGGATAAACAGGACTTTTCCTGGATATACAGGACTTGTGTGAGCAGGAAACCTGAAAACAGGACTTGTGTGAGCAGGAAACCTGTATAAACAGGACTTGTGTAAGTAGAAAACCTGGATAAAAAGGATTTGTGTAAGTAGAAAACCTGGATAAAAAGGATTTGTGTAAGCAGGAAACCTGAATAAACAGGACTTGTGTAAGCAGGAAATTTCAATAAACAGGACTTGTGTAATCAGAAAACCTGAATAAAACAGGACTTGTGTAAGCAGGAAACCTGTATAAACAGGACTTCTGTAAGCAAGAAAACTGAATAAACAGGACTTGTGTAAGCAGGAGACCTGAATAAACTGAAAAAAACTCGTCTTTATTCCTGCAACAATCTTTCACAGTATTTCCTCAATGAGCAAGAAAATATTACCGGTCCCTAGCATTCATATTAATCCAGGTTCGAGAAGTCAACTCAAATCCATACATTTCAAAATTAATTTCAACTTAGCTTTCCAGTCCATTTGCCCCGTGTTCCCCTATCTACAACAGTATTAAAAATAATGTCAATACTACTTCGCTCAGAATAAATAGGCTTTGACAATGCATTTACTTTTATTCTTGTGCTAGAGTATAATCTGTGACAGATTCTGCTCTTTAAGAGAAAGGCAGTTTTTTATTTCACAGACAATAAAACTCCGTTGCAGGAAGAATCATAAAAATCATTCATTGTAGGGGACTGGTTTCTTGCAAAGAAGTATCATCTGTGAATGATCTGGATACAAGATGCATAGGAGTACATTTTTCTCATCCTAGATCCTATCGTACTACCCATGTACTAAGTACTTATGAGGGAAGGAGAAGAAACAATATCTTTAGAAGAAACCTATTGAAGCAGGTTTATTTTTATTCTAACTGAGAAGAGGTTACAAAATGCCATTCCTAGTACCCTAAATAATTCTTTTGTAAGCGCCTGAATCTACAGTGAAATTCCCCAAGACTTACTGAAACAAGAATCTAAAGAATCAATCATTGAAAACTTTGAACTTACCGGTACTGAATTGACTGCGAAATAGTCCACGGAAGTGTGCTCAAAGGTAGTCCAAATATTAAAACACAAACACTTAAAATTCACCACTTCTCCTTTAACTATCAAAAATTTAAAAACACTTTATAATAAACGATAGCTAAGTACCTACTGTATTATAATGTTACATTGATTTCAATTACCTAGCTTAAATTAATTTCAAAAAGATTAAACGCGAAAAGTAATCAGCTGACCTTTCAAGTTTAGGTATTAGGAAACTTTTTAATCTCGAGTATAGAATGGTTTTATCTCATTTACTTAATTTCCAAACACTGCACATTTAGGATAAAAAAAAATTGTTAGCAAAGGCGATGTAAATATTTTTAATTTTCTAATCAATTTTTTTTTTTAAAAACAAAAGCTCTCAGAGCTATGTATAAATATTCATAAGCAAGTCAACTATAAATACTAAAATACTGTAGGTAGTAACTCCTGCTAACTGCAACAAGCTTTTGAATGCATGTGAAATAATAAAAATAAGTATTATGATCGAAATTGTGAGACTAGAAAATAGAATCAATCCTTTTTAAAGTTAATCTAAGAATACTTTTTAATATTCAACTCAGGAACTGTTTTCATCGAAAAAAATAGTATTAAAACTTTAAAAAATAAAATGTCGATTTACAGAACAATAAAATCCAAATGAATGCACTTGATAACCACGGCAACACGATACCCGACCGATGCGTACAACAGACACATCCACTACACAAGTTCTAACAAGACTGAGGAAAGAAGCAAGACCCCAGTCACGAGTTCTAAACCAGTCTTCTATTCTTGGATTTCTAGGGTCCACAATCAGGTATTAGGACCTCTTGGAACTCGTACTCACTGAAGAGACTCCACAATGCAACGTTGCATTTTGTGGAATCTGCCTTGAAGAAGTTGAATGATCACCCCTAACCTTAGTACAACGTTGCCAGTAGACGAATGGTTGCATTCTAGTGGGAGGCTGATGTACCGGGGACCCCGAAAAAACGGCCTGAGCCAGGTCACACTTTTCAAAACTAAAATGTTTACATTATGTTCGTTTTTGTAAGATTATCATGTAAGTAGGTACCTAACTACCTATTTTTATATTTCAAGGGAAGATAGAAAATTAGGGGTAAAACACCACTTCCTAGATTAAGCAAAAAAAGATAGGGATGTCATAATTAAAAGGTATCATACCTATTTGTCTATCCACAATAGTGATACAATCACACAAACTAGCTTTTAATAATTCCATAATTATAATATGGAGAACTGATCCTCTCTCTGTCGGTCCCGGTGGCTGAGTGGTCAAGGCGTCGCCGGTATTCCACAGGTCGCGAATTCGAAATCCAGCCGGCCCAAGGCAAGAAGGTATCCCCCATTTGATATTTTGACCGCATAATAATTCAGGCTTACTGCTATACTAATGGGACTCATTGGAATCCTATTTAGGAGGTATAAATAAGGCAATACCTATAATTATTTTTCTTGTCCGATCTATTTCAGGATCATGAAAATCCATCCTTTGAAAAGATTAGGAAAGAAATATCGTTCCTTTCTTATCTATCTAGGATTGAATGGGCATTATTATAGGCTGTTTTTCACTCTTTAGAGAGAAACTTTGGAATGTGCTCTCATCAGTAATGTTTTTATGAAATCAGACATCACACTACTCACAATACTCACATTGACATAAAGACACGAGAAAGACTAGATGTGACGAAGCTCTCATCTTCCTCGAGATTAAGAAACTCATAAAACCGCGTTAATTATATTCTCTAAATGACAGACAAGTATATTGAGTGGAGAGGACGGGGGTTATTAATGAGAATTTCTTTAATGACGTGTGAACAACCCGGAGGAGAGCTTTAAACTTAAGTTATGTGGAGATAAAATGAATAAGAAATTGTTGTAAGTTGTGGAATTTTCTTTTAATTATACAAATTTTATTTTTACTATAACACCTAAAAGCGAAATGGTTGTTTAAAAACACCTTAACACGTTGAACACCACAGCAATTTTCCAGTATTTTTTTGTGTTCCTGTCAACCATATGTGGTTGACATGAAGCAGTGCTCTACGTACCTGTCAACCACTAGTGGTTGACACGAGTATACTGCTTTATGTTCCTGGCATTCTCTGGTGGTTGACATTTCAATGTATTTCTTACGGGGAATCTGTTCTTTGGAACACAGCGAACTTACAGGTCTGGTGGTTCTTGGAAATAATGTTTGGAACTTGAGATATTTGCTTTCAAACTTTCAAGGCTAATTTTAGGTGATAGACAAATGAATACTAGGTTTATTGGGTGTTTTTTTCCTTAAATTGAATGTTTTATTTTTATAAAAAAAGAAGTATGTAATATGAACAAGAAAGGAAATAAAAAAATGCCGAATAATCAAAAGTAATTAGTAAAACTAAACTATTTATTAGGATCTTCTAATTCAGTTTTGTTGATTAGAGGAGAGTTTTACTTATTTTCAAACATGAGATTTGAGCGGAATACTTTTTTATATTTTTGATAACGTTGAGAAGCTAAGCTAATTGTGACTTTTTCAGGACAATAACAAAATAACCTTACTCATAGCAAGAATAATAAGAGATTTTACTGGAAAATTTGTATAGGTACATCACCAAACTTATGGTTGACAGGTACACGAGACACATTGTCTTTTCATGTACCTGTCAACCACATGTGGTTGACAAGGAAAAACGTCAAAAAAATCAGAACCGTACATTTTTAAGGAGAAATAATAAGAACAGTCATTTTTTAAAGTCAAAATTTATAAATATTTAACAAAAAAAAAAAATTGGAACCCTGTGACTTTTTGGGCTTGTGACCGTGGAACATGGGGAAACTCGAATGTCAACCACATGTGGTTGACAGGTACTCAACGTGTTAATAGAAAATAAGGGTGTGGTGCTTTTCTAACACCCACATCTCTATTAGATGTTTTACAAAACTACAAAGATAGAAAAGTATAACCAATAGGAAGCCAATAGGATATCAAATCCGCGAAAGCCAATCACATTTGATGATTAAAATCGCCAATTCAAATATTTGATCATTTCAGCCCTAATTCAATTTTTTTTTTTTTTTTTTGTGGGGTTTAACGTCTCTTTAAACTGCCATGGTCATATCACGACGGGGGTTTTACCCTCCATTCGCAGGAAACTCACAAACCTGCTACTCACATTGACCTCACCACGCCTGAGTGGGGCCGGGAAAAGCCAGCGTCACGAGAATTAGAATTTGAATGGTCACCCATCCAAGTCTTAACCTCGCTGGATGTCGCTTAACTTCGGTGTTCTGAAGGGAACCGGTGTATTCAACATGCCATCGACGCACGCTGGCTCTAATTCAAATTCAAATAATGTTTTTTCTCAGTCACTTTTAATGTAAAACACCTAGAATCAGTGCCGGATTAAGGCTGCGCGGGGCCCTTGGCATTTTCTAGGCGCGGGGCCCCAAAATTGTACTGAGTTTATTCTAAAATACTATTTTTAGAACCTTGAAACCGAAGCCAAGTGTCCTGGGCACTAATCCATAATAGTACTCAAAACGACGTTTTCGAAATGAATTTCGAAAATGCCCAAAGACTTTTTTTCTTTTAATGATACATACTAGAATTGCACGTCTTGAAAAACAATCCAAAACATCATGATAAGTAAACTTGACGGCGCCGCAGGCGAAATTTTTGCAAAGTTATGGGGTAAAGTACTCGGAAAATAAATACAAAAAATATCTTGAAAAAAACATTAAACGGTCGCAGGCGCCTATAATGAAGATTATTGGTTAAGATGTCGATAAAGCCGATCACTGAGCACTCAGAAGACACTTTATGGGTTTGATGGCAGAGATTACCGAAGGCGATAATCACGTCCGTCAATATTATTCTTTTCAAATACGAGTAATTATATAATATTTATGTATTATATAAAGAGCCGCAGGCAATTGGTATAGAGATCTACCTATTTTCATATACGTGGTCAATTTTAAGGGGGGCCCCGTGGTTTTTCTTCTAATATTTTGCTCAACTGGCTATGATTTTATTTAATATTAAAATCCAGAAAAACCGACTTGAAGGCCATTCAAAAACACTTATAATTTGTGTAAGCTGCCCGAAACGCGCGGTCCCCAAAACTGCGGGGAACTTGGCATCTACCAAATCCGCAATTGGAGTAGGTAATCCGCAAGTGTCCATGTGGTTGATTTGAGGAGTAGATTGTAATAGGGGACCCCGCGCTTTTCTTTCAATTTATGTACTTTGCTGTGAGTGTGTGTTTTTTCCCCTTTTATTTCTTCTTCTTACTCATTATCCAAAAATACCTAGTGTAAGCTTTTAAAAACTCATAATACCTAGTGTAAGCTTTTAAAAAAACTCATAATATCTAGTGTAAGCTGCTCAAGCGCGGGGCCCCCTAAAGCGCGGGGCCCTTGGCATCTGCCAAATCCGCCATATGGGTAATCCGGCACTGCCTAGAATCTGATTTGGAGGAAAACAGCGTACACTTATTTCCTATTTAGGTGTTTTCTAGAACGGATTTCTCTTTCTTTATGAGTGTTGTACAGCCTTTTTTATTTCGTAGCCATGAAACAGGAGCTACTGTAGACGCTTATGGTCTGTGTTTTAGCTTGCCCATCCCGTAGTATGCCTCTCCTCTGATGGACGAGAAGTGACACTATACTTCCCATTTCGGTGCTGGGTCAACACGAGCGCATCGGGAGATATCCCTTGCAAACAACTGTAACCAAATTTTGAATACAATTTTTTGGTCGGCGCCGGGGTTCGAACCCGGGACTTTCCACATGGCCAGCGAGAGCTTAACCACTGAGCTATTTTTTCATCGGTTAATGAGCTATCCAACAGTTAAAAAAATTCTCTCCCTGAAATTTAATTATTATGTATACTTGTACATGGCTAGATGCAGATAATAACATTTTATTCTAATAGTGTTGCAGACCAAGAACACGATTTTACATTTAATAGCTTATGACAGATGGACAGTTAAGTGTTTTTCTTACAATGGTCACGTCTCCCATGTGCCAATGTATGCCTATTGTATTTCGGGTCCAGCTCTCATTCCACTGATTCCACTTGGTTTCAATGTGTGAAGTCCTGGAGAAACGAGTGGGACTACATACAATGTCAGGCAATACTCAATAAGTCCAAAGCATGGGAACTATCTAAGATGAAATCCGTGACCAAAGATGCTAGCTATGGTATTTACGATATTAATTCTATTTAGGAACTCACACAACAAAGTGTTGGTTTCTGAGGAGAGGGCTGGGGTCTACCAGCTGTGTCTAATGGGTCTCCTTTATACTTCGACCAGGAGGGTAATTGAAAATATTTATATTATTAAATTATAGTTCTCTTGTATATCCTTCTCTTATTATATTACTTTTCTGATGCATAGTATAAGCAAAGACTCCGCCTCTCATTAAACATACTGTGTGGTAGACGACAGAATGGCCAGGCAAGTATCGAATAAAGAGTCTTCATTTGACTTGGATTAGTTTTGAAGAGGAAAATTTGAAGATTTGCGACATTGTTGAGAAATCTTTCTTTGGAGAATTTAACGGTAAGTAATGTAAGTAGATTTACAATTTTTTTTATATATATTTAACTGACATCTCAGTGATGCTTGACAAGCGACAAGAAAAAAACCAAAATGACAACGACAAGCCAAGACATGGATTTCACAATGATGTTACGCATCTGGAATAAATTCTGTTAATATGAATTGAACAAAATTAATATCTGTTTGTAATTATCTCTCCATATCTGCCTTACCTAACCCGAAACTGAAGCACATGTAATCTATCTTTACTACCATGGATGAAAGACATTCTTTGTGACCAAGTTATTCTACTGAAACTCGTGTACTTTTCAATGTCATCTTACAATTTCATACTATTATTTACATATTACTTCAATGATCCTAATAGTTTTAACAGAGCTATTGTGTCAAATTTCTAAGAGTTCAATACTAATACCGTCATAGTATTTCGATATATTAACTATAATGTGGATCAAATATTATATATAACTTAAATTCTTGTTGTAGTTGAATTCCATCATTAGTCATACTTCGCACTATAATATATGAATTAGGTAACAATAAATGATGGTCAAATTAGTTAGTGACTGATTTTTTATTGTAAATGTACTCTAGGAGTATACATTTAAAATAAATTGTCCCACAGAGAAATTTCAAATGAGTTCTAGGTAGACACAATGATAAACTGGGGGATCAAGACCAACCTGGTTTATCATGAATGTTATGGTAATAATAAAAATGAACCATAACTCAGTGTGGTTAATCTAGTAAAGCTCTGTGGTGATTATCAATGATAGCCTTTAATATAATGTAAACTATTATTGATATCAAGATGGACTTATGAAATAAGACTAAATATGCTCAGGGCGGTTTTCGAAACTCTAGTTTAAAAGTCTCATACAAAAGGGAGTGTGCGTTAGGTGAATATCAGTAGCCCTTTTATAATATGAAACTTATCTGCACTATCTAGGAACGACATAATTAGTTCCTTTAAACCGTTACAAAAGTCGTTATTACGTGGTGAAATTCTCACGTGCATTTAACGATGCTTTCGAAGAGATACGAACCCTGACTCGCCTGCTGACGAGACTGATGGCTTAGACCACTGGACCATCAGGTGGGTAAAAAAGTTTCTTTAGATTTTTTTTCATATGAAAGAAATCAGTCATTTCGTTGTACGAGTATACCTACGTGCTTGCATCTATCTTTGATTAAAAAAAAAAACCCCCCGATTCCTAGGTCCTGTTCCTGCATATTTTTATCACCTGAAAGACTATGTTGATTTACGTAACACAGAAATCTAAGTATGTATCTTGTGTTTAGAATATTATGTATGTTAATGTAGATTACAAAAATTTTAAAGCTATTGTAGGTATATACCTAGTGTAGAAAATGTCAAAGATACCAGCATAAAAATCTCCCCTTTAGTATTTACTTAATAAAATTACTTTTGCACATAACTTTTATTTATTTACAAAGGATTTCCAAACTTTTACCCGGTATGTTCGTAAATTCCACTGACCCAGATATAGTAATAAATTAATAATAATATCGAACCCTCGAGATGCTTGCTATTTCAAGGCCAACACAGACTGAGTTAGGTTAATGAGTTTCCAAATAATGAAGGGAAAAAGCCCCCTCTCGAAATAACTAGAAGTTAGATAGACATTAAGCAAAAATAAATAAACATGTAAGTGAGCCAGAAATCTTGGTAAAATCTCTTCTGCCCACTTCTGAAAGCCTAATAAATTGCCTCGGGCATTCTTAAAAAAATAAAACAGCCAATCGTGTACATAAACACACGTGCCTAGGACATGAGTTTTCCAGGCAATATCCTTCGTAAGACTATACATACATTTCTTTTTAATTGAAGATGGTATACGGTAGATAGCGCTTCATCTCACGCTATCTTTCAATGAAGAAGAAGTTTTTTATAATGACATTAATGACATACAAAATACCAGGAATAAAATACTCCTCATTGTTGTTATACGTGCTTGTATTATTTTCAACATTGTCAGTATGAACACTATCACAAGGTGTTTTGTTTTCTCAAGCAGAGGGAGTAGTACTCGAGTGTTACAGAAGATGTCTATCTATGTATCATCATGTGAAATGATATAAACATCTATACAGAAGTACATTGTTGCAATACTGGGTGTATCAGGTGTATGTTATCATTTTCATTCAAATCCCATGGCATCGTAAACGAATATCTGAAGAAAATCTGATTTTTAGAAGACTCTGATAGTCTGATATGTATAGTTGTATAGGTTATGTAATGTTTAATTTACTTTGTACGAGTATTGTTTTCAAAGTTTCGTAACAATTTGGTGGATGTGTAAAGTTCAATAAAAGTATTTTCAATTAGAAGAGTCTTCAGCTTTTGTTCGGCAATCGTTTTTGTCTGTAGGTCTTTTATTTTCATTAGATGCAACAAGAACGAAAATTTTCACATTACCTACATACTGATAAAAATTTGTTTGCATTAAATCGTACGATGTTTGTAAAAAAAAAAATTGAACAAGATATTTTCGAGCTCTGATATTTGAGAAAATCTGCGAATATTCGGAGATACAAGATAACAAGACACCATACATACAAGTCATGAAAAATGGTGCTCCAATATGTGTAGGTCACACATTTTTGTATCTATAATTGGCACATGGGCGTAGCCAGGGGGGTGAATTATTGATTTAATATGATGGCTGAGCTCTATTTATTCATACATAAAATATTAAAGAGTACAAAAACAAGCCACCTTGTAAGTTTATAGAATGGAATTTTAATATGGTATAGAAGAAAAGCAGTCAGTATCTTAACAAACGTATTTTGTTTGTTGACTTTTGTTGAGTGAGAAACTTTTTGTTATTCTAAAAAGTTATGGAAATACCTCCAGTTGAAGTAGATAAATAATATTCACTTTCAAGCAACGAATATGGTTCTTGTAACTCGATAGGTACATTTATTACACGTATGGAGTACATTGACTCTCACCTACCTTTGCAAATTAATTTAGACTGCAACTTAACATCAAGTTTTTGTCCACTCGTGTGACTGTAATTTTGTTGTACTTTGTAGTGCGTAGCAGCATTCATCAACTGTCACTATGAATTTGGAATTTTAGGAAACCTATGGGTCTAAAAGTGTTAGGGACGTGCCATTGGATGGACATTGGAAGAAGTGTTGTGTGGTATGTGGATTCATGGATTTTGGATACTAGTCTTCATTGCCAGCGTCGCGCATCGATTCCGGCACAACTCAGGCGGGGTGAGGTTAATGTGGGCAGCAGGTTTGTTAGTTTCCTGCGAATGGAGGATAACAACCCCGTCGTGATATGACTATGCAGTTGAAAGCGACATTAAACTCAAATTAAAAAAAGTCGTCTTTCTCTGGGTTGAGCTTCATGGTTGTGTTTGGGTTTAAAATTGTTCTGGTGTAACGTGGGAGTTTCTTTTATTTATTTGAAATGTATGATGGACATGGTGGTTTTGTATTTAGGACACCGTGTGTGTCAGGTAGAGTGATCTCCTGCTTTTGGTTACAACTGCTCTTCAGTATATAATTATGGAGCACTGGTGAATGAAATACACAAGCATGGTGATATCCCAACCGTATCTATGTTATCGTACAAACATTGTACGAATGTACATGTACATTTATACATACTCTACTAACTCTAAAGGAGGAAAATATAAGCAAACAGCCAGCCTCAATGGCACGTTGAATACACCAGTTCTCTTTCTGTTACTGAAGTTAAGAAACGTTTAGCTAGGTTAGAACTTGGATGAGTGACCATTCAAATTCAAATTGAACCCAGTCTGGCCAGTCAAATTGAACCCAGTCTCGTGATGCTGTCTGGCTGTACCCAGGTAATGAGGGTAGCTGGTTTGTGAGTTTCCAGGAAAAGAAGGGTAAAACCGCCGTCTCGAGTGACCTGGACGTTAAAAAAAAACTCAAAACCAAGCCAGCAGTAACCTCTCGACCGATTTCTTCAGGCAAGTCAGCAAGTTAATCTAATTTGCTGCAAGAAAAAGAACGTCAAAGGAGGCGTCATAAAATTGTTTCAGTGCCATAAATTGCTGTGCTCAAATGCTCTCTTGTCTTCAAGGTTATACTGCAAGCCCAGGGGAGGGGGAGGGATGAAATATTCATCTAAGAGACTTAAGGGAGCCTGAAACAAGATTTGGGAGAAGAAGGAGGAGGAGGAACGCATGAAACAGAGAAGTAGGTCGGGAAAAAAATGTATACAATGTACGAATCTAGTACATTTTACACTACCTACGTTGCGTTTACTTCTTTTGGTCTCAAAGACCTATTTATTAATTTTTAAAGCACACTATTCATTTAGACAAACAAAAAAAGCCTATTCCTGAAATATATTTAAATAATGTAGAATAACTTCAATTCGAAATCGCGCAGACTCACAAGTAAAAGATAAAAGTAGTTTTTCTTTTCTTATTACTTTAAAACAAGACACAATATGGAATAAGTAGGTATTTATTACCTGCACTGGTAGTCAAGTGCTTGACGCGCTAGTCTGGTAATCCAGGTAGCGTAGGGATCCTTTGGTTTGAATCCCATCCAGTGCATGAATTTTTCCTCATTAATTTGAGTTTGTGACCACATAATAATAAGACTCTTAGGGTTAGGTGGTAGAAAATGCTTTCAGAATTAACCTCGCTTGGTGGTTACCTCACACTAAAAAGTATTATTATTATTAATTACACAAATATTGGTATGTTTCGTCACTATACGCCACTGATTTTATTTAAAAAATATACCTAAGGAAATCAAAAGCGAAGTAAAAGAGGTGTTCTTTGTTTTATTTCTGTGTAGGAAATTGGAAAAGCATTTCCTCCTCCCCCTCTGTCGAAGTGCGAAATACTTTTCAATGTGCTGTCTAGATGTATTTCCACTCAAGCTCCATGAGGTTCGATTTTATCTTCCTAGACACTTACTTACATCCGGCCTAGTAGAGAAAATTGATGCCTGTAACCTGTATGCTTGATCCAACCTCATACTGCTTGTTTTCTGGCCTACTATCTACTTATATTTCAGGGAAATTGAAGGGATCACTTGAAGACCAAAAAATAAATAAATACGGAAAGTAATATTGTAATTTGTTAATTGTTCAATTAGGAGCTCTTATTTTATAAATATTTTGATATGCGGAAGAAATAATAAATGCTATTATTAGAAATTTTACAAACTTTTTCAAAAAGACTTAAGTGTGCCGATGTCATTTCTGGCTCTCCCGATTTCAAAATAAGTACTTTGCTTCCTATATTTTACTGACCAGCCTATATACAGGGTGTCCCACCAAACTTGGACACCTCAAATTACTCGGCCCCTGAAAGAGTTTTTGAAAAATAAAAAAATCTAGGGTACATGTGCTAATTATGCGGTTTCAGTTATGAAATTTTTTTTATACAGGGTGGTTCAAAAGTCAGAAATTGAGGTGTCAACTTTTGATTTTTAAATGGATCGACCTGAATTTTATTTAATAATTTTACTTCTAAATGATTCCTGAGTACTTTTTTGAACGAAAATATTACATACAGGGTGGTTTTTTTTCGACCAATTTTTTTTCTAAATCTTGAATAACTCAAGTTCGGTTAATTTTTTCGATAACAAGAAGAGAATGTGTTTGTGTGATGAATACACGCACTTTCAATTGGCATCAAAATTTTTTATACAGAGTGGTTCACAAGTGAAATAATGACTTGATTTTTTTTAAAACCGAGTTTTTTTAATTTTTTATTTAGGATTAATAATTCTCGTCTAATTTTACACATTTTTCGTTAGTCATATCGAAAAACAAAACTAAAGTGTTGTACAGGGTGAGACATAATTTTTTTGTAACACCCTGTATATGGGCAGTCAAAGAGATGCAAAATTAAATATAAAGACTAAATATGCAAAAAAAACTTTGATTTTTAACTAAACTAAAAAGTTATGGTGTTTTAACTAATATTGTCGCATGGACCACCCTGTAGATATTTTCTTAAACCATCATATGGGTAGTCGAAACTGTCTAAAATTCAACGAGGAGTCCAAATCTGAAAGAAAAAAAATGAATTCAAAAAGCCATGCTCAATTTTGTGTCTACACCTACCTACTATTTATTTCAAGTTTTAAAATCATTCAGTGTGGACACCAAATTGAAAATGGATTCAAATTCGTGTTTTTTACTTGTTTTTCCCACATGATTCGAAGTGTTCGTTGAATTTTATACAACTTAGAGTACCTACATGATAGTTTAAGAAAATATCTACAGGGTGGTCCATGCGACAATATTAGTTAAAACACCATAACTTTTTAGTTTAGTTAAAAATCAAAGTTTTTCTTGCATATTTAGTCTTTATATTTAATTTTGCGTCTCTTTGACTGCCCATATACAGGGTGTTACAAAAAAATTATGTCTCACCCTGTACAACACTTTAGTTTTGTTTTTCGATATGACTAACGAAAAATGTGTAAAATTAGACGAGAATTATTAATCCTAAATAAAAAATTAAAAAAACTCGGTTTTAAAAAAAATCAAGTCATTATTTCACTTGTCAACCACCCTGTATAAAATTTTTTGATGCCAATTGAAAGTGCGTGTATTCATCACACAAACACATTCTCTTCTTGTTATCGAAAAAATTAACCGAACTTGAGTTATTCAAGATTTAGAAAAAAAATTGGTCGAAAAAAAACCACCCTGTATGTAATATTTTTGTTCAAAAAAGTACTCAGGAATCATTTAGAAGTAAAATTATTAAATAAAATTCAGGTCGATCTATTTAAAAATCAAAAGTTGACACCTCAATTTCTGACTTTTGAACCACCCTGTATAAAAAAAAATTCATAACTGAAACCGCATAATTAGCACATGTACCCTAGATTTTTTTATTTTTCAAAAACTCTTTCAGGGGCGGAGTAATTTGAGGTGTCCAAGTTTGGTGGGACACCCTGTATTATGTAGGATGTCACTAATCCATCACCCCTGACATTTTCTGAAATTATTGTTTACTTTTACCTATACCTTATGTTTTGTAATTTTGAAAAGATTTGAAGAGTAGAAAATTCCATAAAATTGAAGGTCTTGTAAGAGCGAGCTATCATAGTATGGTGAAGACACAAGCCTGTTAACAAACTAATTAGGGGAAGGTCTGCCAAAACCGGGTACTTAGTTTTGTAGGCCATCTAGCGGAAAAGCCATTATCATCATCTCAGCAAATTAAACTGAAAAACATTCACAACTTTGTTGGCTATCTAAATTTGAAAACGATACGTCACTATGTATTGCCATTTTTTGTTAAATTTATTTTTTTCAAAAAAAGTCAAAGTACCCGGTTCTGTCAACCCGGTCTTTCAAAACCGGGTACTGGGTATGACAGAACCGGGTACCCCTATATTTCTTATGGAAGACATTGATAAAATGTTCAATGATGTTTATTGAAACGAACTTTAACATTTTTTTATTTTTATTTATGAGTATAAGTAATTTCAATGTAAAAAATAATTATTTTTCGAATGGCAAACAACAAAAAGGAACAAATTTTGAACCTAAATTTTAGAAAAATAAAATAGGAAACACACTTGTAGGTATTCATTAAGGTAAAACTTACAACTATCTTTCTTGACATCGTAAAAAAGAACTAGAATAAGAATATTACCAAATTATTAGGAAATTAAAAAAAAAAAAAAAAAAAAAAAAAAAAAAAAACAATAGGTAGGTAATAAAAAGCATACCTTGGAGGGTTTGACATTGTGACACCTAAAAAAATATAAAAAATGAGAAAAAAAATTGAATGACATTAAAAAATAATATGTAGCAGGTCCCTACTTGCTCAACCTACTTACCGTCAATACCTTCCCTGAAAAAATATCCACAGACATATCAAAGACAACTTGAAAAAATGTAAGCACATAAAAATACACACAACACTAAGGAAAAAATAGGCTGCTCAAATCGGGTACCTGAAAATCTGTACCCGGTTTAATCAACCCCAAAGTACCCGGTATGAACAGACACATGACTTTCTGTAAAAAATATTGAATAACCAAGACATACAAAACGATATTAAAAAGATTTAATTATGATATGAAATAACACTTTTTAAGTAACAGCTTTACACACTTACCATAAATTTTCAGCACAAATAGCCGTTAAAAGTCACTCGATAACTGTGGGCACGAAAATAAGGAAATAACACGAGCAAAACTAGAACCTCAAATCAGAGCGAAATGACTCGAAATGAAATTGGTTTTTTTACAAAAGTTACGCTCTGCTGGGAAGAAATTTTAGTTTCTGTAATCAGTTCATAGATGACATTAGCAGTATCGTCGGAAACAGTGGTACCCGGTATTAGCAGACTACCCGGTTTTAGCAAACCTTCCCCTATTCACGTTTAATTAAAATTCATGCCTTGTAACAAATGCAACCCTGTCCAGGCAAACTTTCGTCAATGAACCACACCACAAGTCAAACACCACTCTGGAAGTAACGTCAAGTAGGTACCTAGTATAAATATAAACATTGTTCGAGCCTGTAAAGATCTTTTGATGTTTTCAATAGATTAATTAATTTACAAAATAGATTTACAGAGTAACCTCACTTTACTGACTTTAAGCAAATTTGTGGGACAGGCAGGGCCTGTACACATTTAAGATAGTTTGCTTATGTGTAGGCACATAAATATGTATATCAAGATAACTATTCAGGTGCACGTATCTGTAGCCGGCATCCCTCTGAAGTCTGAGTTAAACATTTTCTTTCGAAATGTTTCGAATTGTTTTTTTTTTTTAATGAACGCCTGACATCAATTTATGGTTAGGCAATGTGCAGCTCAAGTCGATTAAAAGTTAATTTCTTCACACACACACTTTCAGTTTCATGACACACCCGTGACAGTTTCATGACACACCCGTGACAGTATCATGACACACCCGTGACAGTTCATTGACCGGCTGACCACGAGATCACAGTGATTTTATTATTATAAGTAATAGGAGGTACTTGGAAGGTAAACACAAGGCGAAGTTAATGTTCAAAGCATTTCCTACCACCCAACTCTCAGAGACTTATGTGGTTACATACTCAATTAAGTGAGGAAAAATTCAAAAATTGGGTGGTATTCGATCCTTAATCACGAATCCATGCCCTATTTTGTTTTAAATTTTACACTAAATTCCGAATTAACAGGGATTCGAACTCAGGTCTCTCTGATATCGGTCTGAGGAATCACGTGTTGAACACGGCTCTGTCACGTGACGCATGTGTATTGAATTATAATCCCTAATTTAATTATTAATACCCGGTCCAGATACTCATGCTAGCTACAAGCTCAAAGTGGGCAAAGACTTTCTACTAGAAACAGGACTTCATTGGTAATAACCCCGCCCTTTAGTTAGGACACATATTATGTATATATTTATTTATTTTTTCTTAATTTTTTCTCTTCTATTATATTGTATTTTAATTTGTTATTATTTGTGTTGGTATCTAATATATGTCCTATTAATAAAGTGTAAATAAATAAATAAATAAAATGGTAATGGACAGCATGAGCCTCTCGACCTGACATTGGGCCCGCATTAATGGACACTGCTGTGGTGAACACTGTTAATATAGTATCTGATTTCAGTTATGTGTTACCTAGAGCATAGTAAGACGGCGGTCTCAACGAGGACCCTACACCCTTGACCCTCGACCCCAGACCGTGGTACCTACAGCTTGATGTAGACAATTTTCGGGACTCCTCCGTTGTGGCCGCTTACATTCAATACAGCATGGTTAGATTATTTTACAAGGTACTGGTTCTACCCCAGGGTTCAGGATATAGGCCTCCGTTGTGTCTGTGCACGAACAGTTCGTGATGCCTGTGTCCAAGTGTTTGTGATGCCTCCAACAATAATAAAATTACTAAAGAGAGTATGAGTACAGTTGTTGATAGCTTGGAAACTCTCACAGGATCTGAGTGTATAACTAAACAACTGACCCTCGGCAGTCTGCATGTTCTAACTATTTTTCCTGCGAAACAGAGGTGAGGAGTGATCATGTTCTATAGGGGGTACTTTTATGTGAACTATAGAGTTGAATGTAATTATGAAAAATACAAACGAATTTATAAAAGTTAAGGAAAAGAAATGCGAAGAGTATTTCTTACTGCAAAGTTAAAGTTCTCAGCTAAGTTTTGATTAAAAAAGGAAATAAAAGAGAATAAGTTCTGGTAGGATTACTTATAATAATATTGTTCTTGCTATTGTTAGGCAGCGGCGGAGTGAGTGAACTTATGCATGAAGAAATTGATTCTTAGTCCCGGAGCGGTTTTTATCAAACTATGAAGTCTCGAATAAGTTTTCATCAAAACTATGAAGTCTCGAATAGGTTTTCATCAAAACTATGAAGTCTCGAATAAGTTTTCATCAAAACTATGAAGTCTCGAATAAGTTTTCATCAAAACTATGAAGTCTCGAATAAGTTTTCATCAAAACTATGAAGTCTCGAATAGGTTTTCATCAAAAGTATGAAGTCTCGAATAGGTTTTCATCAAAACTATGAACAATTCTCGAATAGGTCATCAAAACTATGAAGTCTTGAATAGGTTTTCATCAAAACTATGACGTCTCGAATAGGTTTTCATCAAAACTATGAAGTCTCGAATAGGTTTTCATCAAAACTATGAAGTCTCGAATAAGTTTTCATCAAAACTATGAAGTCTCGAATAGGTTTTCATCAAAACTATGAAGTCTCGAATAGGTTTTCATCAAAACTATGAAGTATCGAATAGGTTTTCATCAAAACTATGAAGTATCGAATAGGTTTTCATCAAAACTATGAAGTATCGAATAGGTTTTCATCAAAACTATGAAGTATCGAATAGGTTTTCATCAAAACTATGAAGTCTCGAATAGGTTTTCATCAAAACTATGAATTCTCGAATAGGTTTTCATCAAAACTATGAACAATTCTCGAATAGGTCATCAAAACTATGAAGTCTTGAATAGGTTTTCATGAAAACTATGACGTCTCGAATCGGTTTTCATCAGAACTATGAATTCTCGAATAGGATCAAAACTATGAAGTCTCGAATAGGTTTTCATCATAACTATGAAGTCTCAAATAGGTTTTTATCAAAACTATGAAGTCCATGTATGAAGTATCTAAAAATCATATAGAGAACACAGAATTCGTTCACCTTAGATTAAAAAAAAAAAACTATTCCTAAAATGACTCAAATGATACATAAAATTTACTGAATGATTTCATTGCCTTTTTTATCTACAAACTTAAAGTATACTTACTTTATACATAGGTATCTAATAAATGCGATGCTGGCCAATGCCGGCCCAACTGAGCCTCACTGAGGTAAACGTGGAAATGCAGGTTCGAAAGTTTCATGAACATGGATGGTGAACCCTCGTCTTGAATGACCTCGATGTTAAATCTCTGAGCAAAAAGAGGTATACCTATTTATATTATTTATCCCCAATACATACTAAAAAATCTGCCATATAGTAGGGCTGGTTACAATCTCTACTCCTCTGCTTTACATCCATGAGCAACACCTGTGAGCCTCCGACATCCGCCACTGAGACGCAGCGGTATCCTTGTTATATTCACTCAATTATTTATTTCCCACCCTTCCTGCACTCTTCCCATTCCTCTCCTAATATTATTAAGATTATTAATTTCAGTTCCCTCGTAGTATTTCCTTTATAATCAAGTCCATCCCTTTGGCCTTTTAGACCTGGGAAATTGCCGCGCATTTTCTTTTTAATGCACCAATTATTGTAATTATATTCTAAAAAATTGACACTTTTGAGAGATTTCTTATTATGTAAAACCTAATTGGAATAATTAATGGTAGAAATTTTACTACCTAAAGCCTTTTCAATATTATTATTATTATAATAAAAATCATGAAATACACCGATTGTAGTCATGCAAACTTAAAGAAATCAATACTTAACGTCGCTTTCAACTGCATGGTGATTTGATATCAGAACAGAGAATGATTCGCGGACTAAGTAGACAAATGATTTTTTTTTAAATATCAAATTCGCAATACCATAACAGAACGGGGATTCGAACCCGAGTCACAGAACATCTTAGTGCACATACATATTTACGCAACCTAGTTTCTATGAACTAAAAGGACACACGTTCCTGTTCGCAGCCTCCAGCGTTGATCCAGTCAATGCAAACATCCCTCATCCTTCTGCTGTAAACAATGATGTTCCTGCACCCCTGCAGGCGTGTTCTACTCTTAACATCATTGTGTGCTTCCCAAAATAAACAAGGCCCGGACGGCATCGTGTAACGTAAGCGGCCGAAATTTCGCCCAAGTTGGATGAACAGAAAACATTTCCATACGTGGAGGAGACAAGCTTGAGGATTTTCCAATGAAGGAGACAATGGGTTGGGGAGAGGGGGAGGGGGGGGGGGGGGTACTACAAAAGTCATAACTAAGAGAAGAGACCGCGGGTGATTCGTATTCCTAGCACGTCTCAATCAGTGATGATGTGTAAGGGAAACACTTGGAACATCAATTTCCATAGAATCATAATATTATTTATCCTTGTGAATACAGCAGAGGATGATTCGCGCTGGACGTGCCTGTGTGAGTTCTGAGGACTGAGGACCCACTGAAGACACAATTTGATTTGACAATGCTGTGAGCAATACGCGAGGCTTTTAAGATCGCTGTGGCTGTCGATGGAACTGATCTGATCACATTATCATCATTTCATCAACCACTTTGCAATGGCCTGAGGGTTCCTTTAATACCTACACTAGTATTTTTTTTTCTAACAAGAGTGCAGTTTTTGATACTATTACACTTAGAATTGATAGAATACCGAGGTCGCGGGTTCAAAACCCAGACAGGACATGACCAGAGATCCTCCCGTTTGAGATTTTGACCACATAACACTGTCTTGAACTTACTGCTGGAATAATGGGACTTATTAGTCCTAATCGGACAGTATAAATGAGGCAATCTTATAATGTATTATATTATTATTACGTTCTCATTTCAATGATATAATTCTCTTTGAAGCTTCAGTAAAACACTATATTTTCAATATTATATAAGACTAGCCTACACGGTGAAAAACCAACTGCGAAATTTTAACATAGTATTGTGATTAATTAAACATACGGGGGACCCTTGCAAAGTTAGCATACGCGATATTTTCGACTTTAGCATAAAGTGGTTAGCATAATTTATGCTAACAAAATTTGTCAAAATTCGTGACGTCATAGTTGTGACGTCATTACTTTTATGCCAACGGATGTATAAAGTTATGCTATTGTTCAATTCAATTCAATTCATTGATAGCATAATAACATGTTTAACTTGCATAGTCTATGCTCTGAATTTCATTTGTTTAACATAACATTATACGTATCTTAGCATAAAGTAATTCGCCTATCATAAAGATTATGCATACTTGCTGTGTCATTTTCATACCAGTATACGAAGTAAGCATAGTGTTATGCTAACTGTTATGCGAAGTAGGCATACTGTTAAAAACCGCATGCTAACGTTGGCATAGTGTTATGCTAACTGTTATGCGAAGTAGGCATACTGTTAAAAACCGCATGCTAACGTTGGCATAGTGTTATGCTAACTATTATGCAAAGTAGGCATAACAATATGCGAACGTTGGTATGGTCACTATGCGATCCTTGGCATAGTGACTATGCTAACGTTGGCATAGTCACTATGCCAACGTTCGCATATTCAATATGCGAACGTTCTCATAGCAGTATGCAAAAGTATGCATACAGCTATACGTATGATACGTATAGCTGTATGCATACTTTTGCATACAGCTATACATATACCTATGTATTTGAATGTACAGAAATTTGCAGGATAGCCTCCGACTAAGTGCATAAATATTTTGCACTCGGACGGAAGTCATCTACATGCATATTCCTAGTCATACAAAGTCATAGGATATATGTATTGCCCTATGTGTGGAAAATGAAGAAGAATTCAATTCAAGTAAATATAATGTACAACACATTACACTCTTTATTTACAGAAATTACACATCAACAATTTTTAAGTTTACAGAAATTACACATTAACAATTTTTAAATTTACAGAAATTACACATCAACAACTTTTTATTTGCAGATATTACACTATATAAACATTTAAGAAAAAATACAACTTATATGTTACATTACCGGGGAGCGGTAAAATGGGAATTGTCAAATGGTAATTACCATTTCTAGCACGTACAGGACATGAGTCCTGCTTACAATAATTATGAAAAAATAGTTTGGAACAATTTTTGACAGTCCTCGCAAATGAGCATAGTAAACAAATATATGTATGATTTTATTTGTGGTGAAGCACAAAGCCTCTTCACAACTTTTGTGTGTAGCGCAGCATTACTAAGAGCCTCCTTTACTTTTCGAATTATTCTATTACATTCATTTCTTTTTACTCTGGTAATGCCGCCACTGGTCGTTACTCATACAAGTAACTACTCATTTTTCCTCACGAAGTATGAGTGGACCCCGAACATCCAAGTACAGAGCAGAAAAATTCCTGCCCCGCTGGGAATCGAACCCAGGTCACCATGCGTGCAATGCCTAGCGCGCTAACTCACTCTGCCACGGTGACTATTAGTAAACAAATATATAATAGTAAGCAAATTGAAATAGAATAAAACAACAAAAAATACGATAAAGGAGCTCAAAATTTGTACCTACAAGTAAACTAAACTAAAAAAAGTATATAAAAAAATTCTCTGTATAGGGGGCTGACACATGTAGGGGAAGGTGGGGCAAAATGGAAAAGACAAAAAGAAAATGTTTTCAAATATTGGAGGAAGAGAGCAGAAAATAGAGCAAGTTTAACAGCTCAAAAAGAGGATTGTAAAACCGAGACTTTGATGGTCGGAAATTTAATTAAACGTAACCTCCTTTAGTCCCCGACATTCCCCTACTTTGAGCAGACAAATTACCTACCTAGATGCCCTGGCTGCTCTATTTGCTTTAGGCATTAATGCAAGGTCAGCTAAAAGTTTAGTAGTCGGTGCATGAATCTTATCATACTTGGTGGATATTTCGTAGAAACCTAGCTGGAGTGTAAGCCACAGATGTTGACTCTCTTCTGGGTAATTACAATGTGTTACAAAGAAAATCTTGAAACAAAGATCTACAGCTGCTACAATTGAATTTTGAGGTTGTAAAATGTCATCCACAACACAATAAACATTGGTTGGATTTTTAAAATCACCTACATACATTTTAGGTCTGTACATTTTAGTCAATTTTTCGATCCGACTCACCCTGCAGGTTTCAATGTTAGAAGGACTGGACACATGCATTATGAATCCCTCGCAAACTTCAGACCTTGATGGTTTCCAAGAGTGACACTTCACCTTTTTTGTGGCGGGAACTGATGTGAGGTAGGGCAGCAATAGCAGACACTGCGCAGTCCGAGGCCCTCTCCTTCACGGCTTTTGCTAGGGTGATGATCTTGTCTCTGTGATGGAGAAGACCTTCAATCAAACACGTTGTTCTTCCAGGATGCAATATGTCAAAGTCCATGTTTATCTAGAACAGAGAAGAACACACGAGATAAATAATCAACTATCATTGATAGTCAAGAGAAAGAAAAAGAGATAAAGAATGAGAAAAGGAAGTGAGATCGAAATAAATAAAAAATGAATAGAAAATGAAAAATAAACGAAAGAAAGAGAGAAAGAAAGGAAGAGAGAGAGAGAGAGAGAAATAGAATTGAAAGTAAAATAAAGTGAGAAAAATAGTACTATACCACATAACAAGAAAATCACCGATTTTCTTAGTGTGGGTTGTTTAGGGCATGTTACTCGTATGTCAGTAAATAATAATTATCTATTCAGTATTCAAGTTAATATTAAGGACTTATTGTAAAAATGTAATTTCATATAATATCAAAAATCAAAAAAGAAATAACTTACCAACACAGGTCCTCTTTCAGGATCCCGCAGAATACGATATGTGTTGAAGTACTGGATGATTGATTGAAATTTTTCATTGCCCGCCTGCAAACATTGGAGTCTGTCCCTTGATGTATCCTCCCAACGGAGTTTGATAGTCTCGAAGGAATCACTTGGAGTAGCAGTCTCCAACCATTGCAGATAGTTTTGAACTACGGTGTTTTCTGAAAACAAAACAACACATGTTATAAAAAAAGTCACGTAGCCCCACATCTGAGCTACAAAATTATTTTATTTATACCTTTTTTTTAAGATATTTGTACTAATCACTATTTTGATCACAACTACCCAAACTCGCTTTACCAAATATATGCTTAACCTGGTACTCGAACCACCGACCTCCAGGTTACAAGTCCGTCGCCTTATTGATCAGGCTACTGAGGTCTGTCATAAGTTATCTATTTGTAGTTTAAGTATATACATACCTACGATATTGAATGTGTCTGTTGCAATGCTTTTGTTCAACTCCGAGTCCTCCTGCTCTTGGTTTTCCCGGTTCTGACTTGGCCTTCGCTTCTTGAACTCGATGACACCTTCCTTCTTTCCTTTATTTCTGAGAGTTCGCCAAATTTCATACAGCAAGCCGGACGTGGAGCTTCGGTAAGACTTATCTTTCTTTGAAGAAAATGCTTCAGGCAGATCATTGTCGCTGTCATTGGAACGGTACAATTTGAACCAGATCGTGGAGGTTTCTTGTTCAAAAGGAAACTGTTCTATGATTAGGTCCCGTATTCTCATGAAGTCTAAATATTTTAGGTAACTAAGATACTTTGTGAACAATGAGAAACTGGGTACATTTTTTTAGAATAGGTAGGTAAAATTTAAATTAATGTGTAATTTCTGTAAACTCAAGCAAGGTTTTAATTTTATCATTAGGCTATTTCATTTTACACTTTTTAGTAGACTGTCCCTCTCTTTCACCTAGATCATCTCCCAAAAATTCGCTCACTGACATTACGAACGTATTTAATACAACCTTGCCTTGTCACACTTAAAAAGAAATGATCGAACCGAACACAACTATCTTTATTGGAAACATAAAACCTTAGCATGAAATCATACAAACCGCCCTATTTTTATGCTAAAAATTATGCAGACTTTACATAAGTCTATACGAAGAATGTCAATCATGTTAAATTAGCATGAATCTATAGCTCTTATTTTTATGTTTGTATAGTTTTATACGAACAGCCCTCATTGGCATGAAATGCATGCGTAAAGTAGCATACAATTACTTTATATGCGAAACACGTATGGTTTATGCTAATAGTTTAGCATAGCAGTTATGCTAAGACTGTGAGGTATACGAATTTGGCTTGAAGTTATGTCTTCAATTTTCCTGTATGTATAACTCTATGCAAACATTTTGCGTTGACATAAAAAGCATGCAGAATTAAGTATAAAGTGCCTTTTTGTACGAAAAATGCATGGTTCATGCCACCAAGTTTATGTTAAGCATGAGCCATGTACCAATTTGGCTTGAAGTTATGTCTTCAAATTTCCTGTATGTATAACTTTATGCAAACATTTTGCGTTGACATAAAAAGTATGCGGAAATAGGTGTAAAGTGCCTTTTTGTACGAAAAATGCATGGTTTATGCGACCGAGATTATGTTAAGCACGAGCGGTGTACCAATTTGGCTTGAAGTTATGTCTTCAAATTTCCTGTATGTATAACTTTATGCAAACATTTTGCGTTGACATAAAAAGTATGCGGAAATAAGTATAAAGTGCCTTTTTGTACGAAAAATGCATGGTTCATGCGACCGAGATTATGTTAAGCACGAGCGGTGTACCAATTTGGCTTGAAGTTATGTCTTCAAATATTTCATTTGTATAACTTTATGTGTGTGCATCGATACTGTTATGTTCAGGATCGTAAACACACACACACACACACACACACACACACACACACACACACACACACACACACACACACACACACACACACATACACACACACAGTACACACACACAGTACACACACATACATACACACACGCAGTACACACAAACACACACACACACATCACACACACACATACACACACACATTACACACACACAGTACACACACACAGTACACACACATACATACACACACGCAGTACACACAAACACACACACACACATACATACACACATACACATACATACACACACACACAGTACACACACACATACATACACACACACACAGTACACACACACACAGTACACACAAACACACACACACATACATACACAGACACACACACAGTACAAATGAAAAATATTTGGGCAAAAAAGTGGTTTTTTTGTGAAATTGGTATGAAAAGTTAAAAGTTTAACAATTGTCTTTAGTAATTCAGGTAATTTTTATAACATTTTACTCTCGAACATTTTGTTCTCAGATCATTCATTTTTGCTGCAGAACTCCCGTAAGTTGAGTTGATCATTTTTCCCCAATTCAGGTGGCCACTAATAATTTGTAGGTATATAGGTGCTCATATAGGTGCTCACTACAGCATTGTAGGATTTTTTCCAGTACATCCAAATCTAATTATAATCCATCTTTTCTGTAATTGCTGAGGACAAGTCGCTATGGACAATACCTCCATAAATAGATTGTCGTTACGAGGCTGAATGGGTCCCGAAAACATCCAAACCCATGTTGACAAATTATTGTCTCCGCCGGGATTCGAGCCCGGGTCTAACGAGTGCAAAGACCACTGAGCCATGTGCTGTGGGAGCTGGTCCCGTCGTATATTAACATCAGGTATATGAATTGTACACACAATACTTTATACTCCACATAGGTGTTTCGAAGTTCAGTTCAAATGTTCCAAATGTCATTAAAAAAGGTTCTTTCACTCGTATACCTGCGATCCATGCAAAAACAGAGGATGACCTCTCTCCATTAGTGACCCAATTGATACGTCGCCGTTGGTCAATATGAGTGGTGTGGTTATACATAACATAATATAGGTATATATGCTTTAAATTTCCGAAAGCCTCATCACCGTTAAATATACCTTTAACGGCAATAGGTGAGTTCGGTGCGAAGATTACCCGCACCTTTTTCGCATGTATGAATTCGGTGCCGCCGAAAAAAGGTGATGTATGAGTTCGGTGCGGTCCTAATGACTTATAAATTGATTGTTTTTTTATAATGTACTCTGTTGTTAGTTAACAGTCATCCTGCTGTTATTAAGTTAGTAGATTATGTTGTAGACAGTTACATTCAGCAAGGCTGTCCATTTCCTCCTTGAAGGCCATGCCTAGGGTTAATAGTAAGATTAGGTAAAATACAATGAAGGCCATGCCTTGGGTTTATAGTAGGGTTAGGTAAAATACAATGAAGGCCATGCCTTGGGTTTATAGTAGGGTTAGGTAAAATACAATGAAGGCCATGCCTTGGGTTTATAGTAGGGTTAGGTAAAATACAATGAAGGCCATGCCTTGCGTTTATAGTAGGGTTAGGTAAAATACAATGAAGGCCATGCCTTGGGTTTATAGTAGGGTTAGGTAAAATACAATGAAGGCCATGCCTTGGGTTTATAGTAGGGTTAGGTAAAATACAATGAAGGCCATGCCTTGGGTTTATAGTAGGGTTAGGTAAAATACATTGAAGGCCATGCCTATAAGGAAAAAAATACTATAATTACCTGATCATCAGGGCAAGTACCAGGGCACCGAATTCATACATGACCTTTTTTAGGCGGCACCGAATTCATACATGACCTTTTTTAGGCGGCACCGAACTCATACATTTTTTTATTTTCCGCACCGAACTCATACGTAGCCCCTTTAACCTTTGCCTCTAAAATCCTTCCATTGTGTATTATTACCTAATATTAATAGATTTCAGAGTCCATTTCTCGAGTCTAGCCCATAGCACTATTTCATTTATTTATATAAGCTACGCAACGCTCAGGTAGGTATAACAGGTAGGTTTAAAGGTATATTAATGTGTTTCCCACGGAATCTGTTTGAGTAATTACAACACAAAAGCTAAGAATAATATAGGTATTAGATAATATTCCCGGGAATTACGTTTAAGGATTATTTAACATGGGCGAAACACATTTGAAAATATTATCAAGGTTTCTATATGATTAATTTTTTGTAAAGGTATATCACATTATAATATAATACGTATTGTAGTATCCCCAGCTAAATGTAGAACCCTCGTCAGTAACTTAAACAGTAACCAAACCATCACGGTTGCAAATTATTGCCCCCGTCAGGGTTCGAACCCGGGTACTCATTCATGCGGGAGCTGGACTAGTTTAGCATATAATTCATGCTAAAGTATTTATGCTACCCTAAGAAAACAGTTATTTTATGTTAAGATTTTGTTAGCATGAAATTATACGAACTTCACTATACATGTTCCGCATAAAAAGCTTCTCTTAGCATACATGTGGCACTGTTAGCATACATGAGATGACGTCATTAAAACCTGTTGTATAAAATTAAGCTAATTTTAGTATAAAAAACTTTTATGCTAAAGCCATTTTTATACGAACGGCTCTTTTTGTGTAAATTATGCTAAAATTATGTATAAACGCGAAAAAAATTGATTTTTTTTAGCATAAAATATGCTAAATTACTATAGTTTTTATGCGAATGGTTTTTATACAAACTTTTTAAAAAATCCTTTTTCAGCGTGTAGCTATTTTAAGAGCTAATTCATCTATACAATGTCAAATAGAGGCACGAGGTTTTTATACCTTTGCGGAGAAGTCATGATATCTTATTCACTAATTAGGCACATGTTTTTTTCACTTTCTATAAAACTATACATGTACAAAACAAACACTCTATTATAGTTTTAGTAGATATGTTTTTACAGTTACAGTAACAAAATAGAACATTTTACAACGAACGAATATAATACTTTACACTGCCAATTATGCAAACATTATTTCCTCGTGAAAAATTCACATCGTATACATTTGGCGACAGAAATTTATGAATTTTCTTGGATTTTTTTTTATACATATACAAAATCACTTCTATAACATGACCTGCATCGTATCTCTCAAAATTCTCAACCAATTTTTTCGAAATAGTTGAAAATGGTAGAAAAGCAATTTCCCTACATTCTTAATAATTCTAAAAAAATAGTTTACAACACAAAACCAAAGATATTCCAGAGGTTACGACATGACCATAGAAAATTAAAGAAGAATAATTGAAAAAAGAAAAACGTTGAAATCGGAGCAAATTGAAGCATTGGGGCAAAAGTCTTTTTTACAAAACTAACACAATACCTCCAATATGAAAGATATAGCTGCATACATAGATATTATTATGATCAAGAGAGAGAAAAAAAAAAAAAAAAAAAAAAAAAAATACACTGCCAATTATGGACACAATACTTCCTCATGATTGGCTCACATTGTATACACGACATACACGTGGCAATTTTGAGATTTTATACTTAATCACTTGTACCTCCGAAACAGCTAAACCGATTTTCTTCAAATTTATTTTATATGGTAGAATATCGTTTTAGAAAGACCTTTCGAACAAGGTATAACTCGATATGATTTTCAGTTAAAACTTTTGCCGGCTGGTCATCCCGGCTGACGAAACCGACCAGAAACTTACATTAACAGAATAGTTTGAGTTAAACCTTTGTTCGGAAGGTCTCGATAAAAAGATTTATACTTTTGAAACTTACGGTTAACACGTTACATAGGGATTTTAGCCAGGACGGTCGACCCTGTATCTCGAGAACGGTATGTTTAGCTTACTGAAATTTGTTGCAGAGAACTTCTCTAATGAGGCCTTTAAAACAATATGCCAAAAGACATACCATTCTATTTAAGATTTTAAAGTTGGTCCGTGCTCAGCCTTACTAGGCCAGTGTGAGCAATTTTTTCTGAAACTTAATCCCCCAAAAAATTAAGGAAAAAAGGTTTTTGAGTTTTTCTATATTTTTAGCCGTTCTTGATTTACGGGGGTGGGGTGTTACTTTATTAACACTCTACATATGAACTTGGGACTCGAACCACAGACCTCCAGGTCACAAGTCCGCCGTATTATGGATTGATTTTCTGGAGTCGGAAGCTGAAAGTAATAAACCCAATCAATAGTAAAATTCATCATCCATAATAAAACAAATATACATCATGGGATAATTCATACATAACAATTAACTGAAACTGCACATTGGCCAGCTATCAAAGCGTTCATAATTATTTTTTCTTGGAAATCTCGTGAAGAGAAGGATTATAATTATGTAGATACCTGAAAATGACTAAATTAGAGTTTCGTATACGCTGAACTACGCACTAATGTGGTGGCCTAACAACACATTATAACTTGATACATACACATAGGTAAGTACATGTATAATTTATAATAGCAATTTTCAAAGCATTTTTCGAGGAATAATAAAATATCACTTTGATACTAAATTTCGTAATATTATGTCTTCCTTCCGTTCATTCTAGACACAATACCAATTTACCAATATGTTTTCCCAATATCTATCTGCAGAGTTATTTCAGGTATTACATACTACTTACTTCAAATTCAATATGCATAATATGCAATATAGCGAACTAAATCTTCAAACATTTTTCTTCTCGGATATTTGATATTTTTCAATAAGCCATTTTAGTTTGCATGACGAGGTATCATGTAGAAGGTATTTTGTTTTATTTATTTCATAATATTTTCGATAAAGGACATGTTGAAGACTAAAATGTAAAGCACCATTGAATATAATATAATAATGTTTTAACATCCAGGTATTCCCAAAATACGCATTGTACCTATTATTAAACATGTTGGATCAAGTTATTTATACAAATAACATAGAATATATACAATTATACATACATAGAAATTAAAATTAACAAAACAAAACTTGATCAAGGGCGGTGCTAATGCCTATATGTGTGTATAGATGTAAACGTTACTCCAGCATAGGTCGTCGATGGTTGATTCCCGTTAAAGCCATGATGTACAATAATTGTACATGTATACAGAGAACACTTTTTAAATTCAATCACCTTAGGAAATTAACCCGGAAATCACGCTTTTGTGCGTCTACTCCCTGTTCTAGACAATGCCAAGTGATATATTTTTGCCAATTATGTTCGTTTTCAATCAATTTCGTCCCTAAAATATCCATGAGAATGCACAATTTACTAATAGAAGCAGTATAGAATGTTAAAAAGGCATAAAATGTGATCTGTACTCGCCAATGTCGAAATGTAGCTATAACTCCCTAACGCTTCAGTATATATTTATGAAACACTATTTATTTATTATTTTTTTTTTTTTTTTTTTTTTAATATATTTATTTGTAATATTATGTTACAAAGGGTTGGCATAAAATACAATAATTACAATAAAAACTTAGTGATATGAAAATACATAAATAAGAGAAAAGCTTATAAAATACATAATAAAAGATTAAAATGCATAGTTCAAATACCGCTTAAGAAACAAATATCTCATTTAATGCCATATGACATATTTTATACATTTTCATCGAATTCCTGATAAAGATTCTTTATGAAATTTCTTTCTTTGGCCGCTCTTAAGTAAAAAGACACCAAGGAATCTATAGTTTCACTATCCTGTCCAAATAATTTAATTGTGTTGAAGAATGAATACAAATTAACTATTTTACCTTTAAGAAAACTTTGTCTTATTCCGCTAAGAATTGGACAAAAACAGAAGAAATGGTAAATTGTGTCATCAGTTTTTGTATTACAAAGATCACAAACTTTATCATAGAATGATGAATTGATGTCACCAAGAGATATACAAGAGAATCTTTCACCTGCTAACCTGAGTTGAGCCAGAAACCGGAGTTTATAAAGAGGTAGATTAATATCAAGGTAGGCAGGGATATTTGTGAAGTTCACTATGTATTGAAAGGAGCTATTGTAATGTGATTCCTAAATTCTGGCAATGTCTTGAGCCCTTAGTACACTCTTCATTTTAACAATGATGTTATCAAAGTTTTCTTCGACGAATCGAACGTCTTGACGATCCCAAACCTCCTCAAACCTTACAGGATCTTGATTTTGACAGGATCTTGAAACACTATTTATTCAATTCTCCGTTAAATTTGACACCCAAAAACAACTTTTTCTCGGCACAAATATAATTATCATTGGGAGCCATCGAGAACAGGGAATAGACACAAAAGCGTAATTTACGGGTTAATTTCCTATGATGTTAGTATACCAGGAACACACACTTACAGTGTTGTTCACAGTGTTAGTATACCAGGAACACACACTTACAGTGTTGCTCACAGTGTTAGTATACCAGGAACACACACTTACAGTGTTGCTCACAGTGTTAGTATACCAGGAACACACACTTACAGTGTTGCTCACAGTGTTAGTATACCAGGAACACACACTTACAGTGTTGCTCACAGTGTTAGTATAACCGAAACACACACACTTACCGCGGCGACAATGCAAGAGTCAGTTAATAATTTTTATGTTCTCATTGTAATTGTATGAAAGTAGGTAATTTTTATCAACCCGCATTCCTTTTGACGCTCATTTAATCGAAATCTAAGAATAAATCAGAAAAAAGTAATTAATTGATTGGTTTGGTAATATAAAAAAAAACTCCCTGATTATAGTCTCCCAGGCAGAATATTTGTCTACTCCCTGTTTATAATTACCCAGAAGACTAGTCTATTTTTCCTGGATAAAACTGATAAAAGCCCTCTCAGCTCTTAGATATTCTAATATTTGATAGCAGACCTCAACGTCAGACCTAAATGCAATTTAAAATTAATTCATAAAAAAACTAAAATTGTTTGTTTTGTTTGTGTATTTGGGTTTAACGTTGCTTTTAACTACATGGTCATATCAGGACAGGACGAGGGTTTTAATAAATGGAACATAGTGATGATGGTGAGAAGTCGCGTGCACTTTGACAATTATTATTAAATTTATTCATGGTGGCTGTGCATTCTGTGCAACTATAAATGCCTTTTATCTTTCATTTTTCACAGAATTTGAAAAATGGGGTGTATGTTTAGAATATATTAAGTTCAATAATACCATTATTCTCTCCGGTTGAATGTAACCATTTAGGGATGTCAATGAGAATATTTCAACCACACGCACGTTATTGTTCTAGTAGTTTCCGACAGTTTGATAATTAAAATACCATATTCTAGGTAGCCACCAATGAAAAACATGCAATCCGTTCTTTTATTTTTTTTTATCCACTGCTGAATTAATTCAAAGATCGAATTCGGAACCATCAAAGTGCGACGGTCACTTTCCACATACTCTGCATGTTCGGTGTTACTCAACTTCAGTGCTGTATAATAGATCTGGTCTACCTCCCATTCCTCTCTTTTGCAGCTTAAAATTTTATGATTGTTCCTTTGTCAGGAAAAATATTGATATCATAAAGAGGATAAAGAAAAGAATAATATGACTCCATCAGTTTATTGCTTAAAGTGTCTCTTATAAAATATTGAAGAGAATATTGTGATAAGGAAGATAAATTTAATACGCAAGAAAAGCTTTCTGCAACCTGGATGTCTATTATAAAATCCTAATCATAACAAATCCACAGTGAAAAGCTGCAAGTCTAGGAGGTTTAGCCATTCTTCTTCGCTCTGCAGGGATTTTATATCCACAGGTGAGAGGGCAGGGGGGTGTAGGGATTTATGTATGTCAAAGCTGCCCATCTTTATAAATACTAAATGCAAAATATTGATGCAATAATGCATGCATTATAGGTATACCTACTGGTTCTTGACATTTTAAATGTTTCATATACAGAATTTTGGAAATCTGTTTCATTTTATTTTGAATGCATACATTTTAATGTATCATTATAAATAACAAGGCTTCCTCAACATTGCAATACCAGAAATTTTTTTACTTTCCTTGAGGAAAGCTATTTCATTTCATCTGTACTTATAAAAGGGAGTTTGACTCACTGATTCATCACTGTTTCTCCGAACTGGTAAGTCCTAGAAAGTTGGTAGGTAGCTTTGTTTTATAGTCTAGATGTGCAATAAGACGGGATTTTTCGAAATTCCCACTACAACACCTGCAATTGGCGAAAAAGGATTTTTTGCTTTACGGCCATGCCTCGGCCAGCAAAGCGGGCGACAGCCCGTTAGTCTCTAATATTCTTATTGGGCAGTGCCTATAGCTTCCACACCATGCTACATAGAACATGAAAAACATTATCCAGAATATTTTTCTGGATTTTATCCCAGAATTTTAATCCATAAAATATAAAAGACCTGTTTGACTGCTGGAGTAAAGGGACTTTTCAGTCTTATCTCGGCAGTATAAACAAGGTATATTCTATTCTATTCTATTGTAATGCTACTTCAACCTTGTAACCTGCCTGCTTTAATTTATATTCAGGTGTCAAATGACACACAGTGAGTTGTCTTTGCAGCGACCAACTTCAACATGCCCAACTGTCTTGTCAATGTAGGTAACCCTTGTTTATCTGCAATCAGAAAATGATTATAATCTTGTATAGGAACCTAGATAGAAAGTGAAATCAAAGAAAATTATTTGTGATTTATACTGCCCCGGATTATAAAACGATTGCAAATAAAACTAACTTTGCACTGGTATAACTTATTTCCTATACAATAGACCCCATGGACCTCCCCTGGCTACGCCACTGTTATCATATTTCGCCTCTGACAACACAAAGAGGCGTAAACCACAAATTTTTGAAATCAGTTTTATTGCTTAGATTGAGTCTACTTGTGCTATATTTTGTTCTCACAAATGGACGTAATCCAATTATAATTCAAAGAAAAGATACAACAAAAATTGAAATCAGGCGTATCCCTCATTTTCTCTTTTTCAGACAAATCAAATAGGCGTAAATCGATAGTCACAGTTAAATAATCAAATTTGGCAACAGAAAAAGTTCGTATGGTAATTCATGGGTACAGGGAAGTGATAATGTTCCTACCGTGAACAGAAAATTTATGCACAAGAAAACTCATTTTGGCTCTCCTGTAAAACTTCGAAAATGTTGTTTCCGCCTCTTTGTGTTGTCAGAGGCGATTTGTGATAGTAACTTTTGTGGTTTCACAACTACTCACACTCACTTTACTAAATATCTCTTGAAACCGGGACTTAAACCACCGACCTCTAGGTTTCAAGTCCGCCTTATCGATCAAACTACTGAGGTTGATTAAGAAATGGTTGCGTGATGATATTAACTTAGTTTATTCAGAGTGAAAATTGGTGTAGGTGATTAAACTGGGTTGAAAAAAAAAAATTGAAATCGGAGCAATTTTTTTTTTTTTACAAAAACGAACAAAATACTTCCGATTTCTAATATTAGCAATTTCTCGGAACTCTCGGAAGTAATACTTACTTTAAAGCTTGAGGTATTATACTTGATGCTGTTGTTCAGGTAGATGTCAGCTTTGGTACGTTTCTGTAGTCTGCCTTTGAAAAATCCATTTTGGATTAAATCCTAAACTGAGTCTTGATAAAATATTATATGAGAAGAGCTGGTAAAATAGGTGAAATGTCCTAGTAAAATGCCAATTAAGTAACCAAAGTCGATTTAAAAGGATTTTATTTAGAAAATTAGATGCAAAAATACACAGAGATAGAGAAGTAAACAATGGCCGTTTCGACCCATGACGTCACAGCGAATCAGAGACCTTTTTTCGGAATTAAAATTTCGCGCTCTTGTTTTTGATTCTTTAAATTCAATATTTCAATATTGAATTCAATAAAAGAAATTCCATTCAGCAGACGGAAAATCAATGTTAAAAAAAAAAAATCGAGGTTGTCTATTTCCCACAACTTTTATGAACCCAGCAAGAATCAATTTTGATTGTCCATGATACTATCATCAGTCAGTCCGACGGATGCACTGGACCGCAAGGACACCCTTCACTACCATCCCTATCCCTGTATAAAGTGTCAACAGAAAGTTTAAACCTTCCCATCTTCGTCTTCCATTTCAAAATCAAACAAAGCTCAAGAATATCAATTTCCTGTTCAAACGGGTCAAAAGTCAAATGAACGAAAAGTTCCGCAAAACTTTGCAAAACAGTTTAGTGATATTTCAGCTTGAACTTTGCCCTCTCTTGAATATTTTCGGAAGTTTAAACTAGGTAACAATGAGACTTTGTGGTCCTTGGAATAGAACGACACAGACGACACTAGTTTTTATTCTGCAATCATTTGATACAACTAATAAGTAGCATCTTAATTATTTTTCGGGGGACGCGCTGGTGTGTGATTTTGTAAAACCAACCAAAAGAACATTCCGAAATTAATATCAAGTGCATTATTATAAAAGTAGTCACCGTGGCAGAGTGAGTTAGCGCACTAGGCATTGCACGAATGGTGACCTGGGTTCAGTCCCCAGCGGGGCAGGAATTTTTACTTTCCTTATCCTATAATAAGGAAAGTATTGTATTCGTCGAAAATTTGACCTACCCAGTTTTTCACATTTCTGGACGAATCATAGCCTCAGGATACCAAAAAAGTTGTTTTCAGCCATTGGTCCGTGCGTCTGTCTGTCTGTGTGTGTGTGTGTGTGTGTGTGTGTGTGTGTGTAAACAGGATATCTCGAGAACGGTAAAAGCTAGAGACTTGAAATTTGGTATGCAGATTAATTTCATACACCAGACGAACCACGAAACTTTTGGTTGAAATCGGCCGCAAGATGCGGCCGCAGCGCCGCAAATATTGGCCGCAACCGCCGCTTCTTTGAATTGGTTATAGATACAAAAAAAGTTAGAGAACAACATTTTCTCGGATTAAAAAAATAATAGGGGTTTACTCTGATCATTTTTTTGATATCTTGAACTTTCTGGAACCCGGCCCCAATTTACCGGTATTTTGGGGGGACCCGCTTGGACTAACTTTTTTATTATTCACTCTAGATGGGGGTTGCGACATATCAAATCCAATGATTTTGAGGTGCTGATTACGAATTTTGCACTGATTTTTAACTATCTGTTACCGTTGAGTCGGCAGTGGCGGATTTCGACTTCTTTTTGGGGGATAAGGAAAGTCGTGTGATGTTTACACCAGATTTTTCTACTCTGTACTTGGATGTTCGCGGTCCACCATACCTCGTGAGGAAAAATGAGTAGTTATTGTATGATTAACGACTAGTGACGGCATTACCAGAGTAAAAAGAAATTAATGTAATAAAATAATAAGAAAAGTAAAGGAGGCTCTTAATAATGTTGCGCTACCCACAAAAATTGTGAAGAGGCCTTGTGCTTCACCAAAAATAAAGCTATACATACTCGTACATTTAAAATTTATAATACATACTATGGAACTAAAATTATGTTTGTGTTATTGTTATCCTATAATTGATGCATAACCATCACACGTTCATGAGAGACCTAATGAGAGATCAGATTCTTTGAGGTTATGCTTTATATGAATGATAAAAAATTGAATTAATTTGACAAAAAAATTGACCATCCTAAAATGTACAACAGTACTTATAAAGGAACACGCAAAAGACAAAAAACATGTACATATTTATAATAAACAATAATATTATTATTATCAGATTTTAATGGAAGGATTTTATAAACGTCATCCTATACAGGGTGTCTAGTATACAGATGCAAATATTTTGAGGGTAGGTTCAGCCCACCGTGGACTATCATTTAGGCGAAACTTGCAGTGGGACATTTTGCTTCGTTAAAGAGTTATGGCCAAATCCCTGTTTTTCCCACAGGTTTATCCTCCTGAGACCTGGGCATGTTTTCCCGAAAGTACTGATTTAGACCTGGATGTACTGTTAAAAGTACATAAGACAGATACTGCTTGAGTCCTCGGCATGTATTCCAGAAAGTACTGATTAAGACCTGGCATACTTTTAAAAGTACATGGAATTTAAAAAATTCCCGACGGTTTTTGAGAGAAGATAGTAGTGTGAAGTGAAGTTGTCTTATGTACTTTTAAAAGCACATTCAGGTCTCAAGAGACTAGAGGTCACTTGGATCGATGCACTTTTCCAAAGAAATGATAGCCAGTAGGTGAGTTTTGACTTCGTGTATAAATAGTCATTCATATTTTCCTTCAAATACCGTTGCTTGCATCGAAAAATATTAAAAATCAGAGAGATATTTAGTCATAAGTTCAATATTTTTTCGAAATTTTGATTTTTCCCTTTTTCCCTTTCGTGAATTTAGAATACTTCTACAGTTGCAATTCTGCGTATCACTAGTTAAAAAAATACCCTCTGCTATTTTGTTTCAATTAATTCCTAGTTTTTCCAGAGGCGTGAAAGAACGGATGAGAAACGACGTATTAAACGGTACCACCAGAAGGAGAGAAACACATCGTTCAAACTTTGAATCTGGGCGCTATTGCATTTTGAAGAACACTCGATGTCTGAAGCGGTCTGTGTGACCATTTTTGTGTCCACTGCAAGTTATAAATGAAAATTTTCCGAGTATAAATATGTAGTACTACTGACCAACTATATGAATCAAATCAAATAGTTAGATTAATAAGGCAGTTGATTTAAACATGTAGGGTGGATGTTCGATCCCTACCTCGATTACCAGACTAGCGCCTTAACCCGTGAGTACACGCACATAGGGAAAAATTCTCACACGCTCGGCAAAAACGCTAGAACTTGATCGATATTGGTCCTAACCTGTAGGGACCTGGAGTAGCTGTTGATAATATGTTTATGTAGATGTATCCACAGTCCCTTGAGCTATTTTCAATTTCTGTTGCCCGTGACGTGGCGAAAAGTTCAGATCGGTCTGAAATGTGAGAATTTTTTTCATCGCGCGTGTACAGACGTAACTTTTTTTTTGAGAGTTTTTTTTCTGTTACTAACTATTTAGTTTTATTTAATTAATTATTTAAAATAATTAGTTTTAATAATTAATTAATATAATAATAACAATTGTTTTAAATAAAGAAACATATTTTTTAAAGAAAATTAGTGTGTTTACCTACCAAATTCGTGATTGTTCACTATTGTTATAATAATTATTATAATGATTTTTAACTAGCAAAATATAAACTTTTAACTAACATTAATTGAATTTCTTTGTAATAATATTACCTTCCTACACTTTTTTTGCTAGATACTGAAATAATTAGTATTGTTTGTAATCTTTCTCCACCTACTATAATGGGTACCTACTTACCTACTTACCTCCTGGTATAATCTAAGTACATTTATTTTTTTTTATCGTTTCTCTTTTTAGCTTTTAGAAGTACCTAAACAAATATAATTACATAATATTCTTGATTATAAGATATACTGTGAATTGCCCTACAAACTTATGTCACTATGGCTAACGAAGAACAAATTTTGGAAAATAAAAAAAAATTCATATCAGGGGTTCGAACTGCAACCATTTGGAAAAAAATTGCTAAAATTACTTTATATATCTTTTAAATACATAAGTCAACTTAATGTATCTTAAAAATATTATATAACTCTTCAAGCATAACGAAATACAAAGCAAAACCAGGTGTGAGAATTTTTTTCATCGCGCGTGTACTGACGTTCGGATTTTTAGCGCGTGTACTCACAGGTTAACCACTTGACTAACAATGGACTTCTATTGGTTATGAACCTGTATTACACTTCAGATGACAAAAGTATATCTATAAATGTATGTATGTATCTACATATTTCACGGTGGTGGAAGGATTGCATGGATCACATTCAATATCTGAGCTCAATCCATGTCGAATGATTCGATTTTTATTCTAACATTCCGATACGTCATACGAACTTTCCAGGCTTGGCGTCTCATAAGCCTCTGTTCGCTAGGAACTACAACAGCTATACCCGCATTCATCTAACCCAGCCTGGAATGGACCGTATGCCAGACTCATGTCTAAAGGCCGCAAAATTATTAGACTAAACCTAGAATTCGAACGCTCAATCTCTGGTCCACGAATGACGAAGGTTGAGTACAAACTGGAAAACAATTGAATGGAAAGCTCCTCAGATTCAGAAGCTTCTGTCACGAGCGAGTTGAGAGTTAATGGTCTAGATTTTTCATTATTTCCTTCTCTCAAGTCTGTCCTGGTGGTTCGAGTGAATATTGGAAAAGTTTGGTGAACACTTTCGCTCGGGATTGATTGATTTTACCCACACAATAGAGCGTATGAGGGACTTTCCTCAAGCTTCCATACCCTTGTTCTATACTTATTTACCTACGGAAACTTATTTTCCAAAGCTCCAACTTTTTGATCGCATTCTTTCCTTTACAATCGAACAGGAAAAAGTTTTCCCAAACTTTCATTAATTAAATGACCAGTTTTATGCCCTTGATTGACACGAGCTTTGTCTGGTAGGTGAAATCTGCACAGAAATGTAAAATAAATTGATATATGACATTGCTGATTTATGACTTTTCCTCATTTGAGATCTGGAATAAAATTAAAGAAACAAACGGTAAATAGGTATCTATACATTGAATAAACTAAATATATTTATGATGATGCTATAATATAACATGTTGGTATAACAAAACTCAATGTAGAAAACTTAGCGTTAGACTTTTAAAGTTAGGTCAAACTAAAACTCAAAAATACGTAGGTACAACTTACATCCAATATTATTTAAATTATATACAATGAATTAGCATTTTCCTGATAACAATATGGTTTTAAAAGGATTCACAAATTTAAACATAGTTTCAAATTAACTTCGTTTTGTTATTTTTGCAAAAAGTACACGGAAACATTATAGAAGTTTTCTGTCGTTAAAAGATTTGAATTGATATATGTATTATAAAATATTTGTATACTTTCTTATATTACTTAGTTTCAACTGAAATCGCGAATCAGACTAATTCTTCAAATTTCCTGAAAAATGTAGTCCGGTGTTTTCTCTATCAATATTTTAAACACTGAGCTGTCTTTACCGAACACAAAGCAGAATCTAGGGGAGGAGAACAAGTAACCAGTTTAAAGTATTTTGCAAGGTAAAATCTTAGGGGCTTAGAAACATGGTAAAACTTTTTATTCAAAATATAATTTTTTACATTAATAAAAACAATTTGTTAAAAATATTTTCCATGTTTTAAATCAAGTTTTTATCGACGGTTAGGAATTTTCTAATAATTATTCATTAACTTTATTTTTTCAAAAAAGAAAAGAAATTCTCGTTAAAATTTCAAGTCACTACATTCTTGTAGTAACATTACAACATTTAAAAAAATCCCTTTTAATTTTGTAGAAATCAATAATGAAAAATACCGGAATACAAACATTTGTTTTCGAACAAGGAATTTTTCACTAAATTGCTTTCTTACCAACATGGGCTTTATCATAGGATGAATATTGAATATACATAAATCTACTGGTATAATGAAATGCATGACATGAGATGTATTACCTTTTTGGGTACCAAATGCAATAAAACTATCAATTTTAAAACTTAGGGTATGATAAAATCATTTTTGTTAGCATTTCATACAACATTAATCTACAAAGAAGATTTGTTGTATTGTAAAAACAGGGAATTTACTTTTTGAAAACTGGTCAGTGCGAAGATGCAATTGTGTTGTGGCAAGATATGACATGTTCAGCGGAAGTGAAAAATATGGAAAAAAATTTCAATCGTGAATACGATTTTATTCAAGTTGAATGATGACTCTTCAAAACTACAGGATATGAAATTTCTAACATTCCCCGATAGTAATCAACCGATCAAACTCTTCTATCCCAAAAAAAAACCCACTGTCAAAACATCAACAATTCAATACTCTTCGCACATCTGCCCCTTAGTGTTTAAGGTACCGTTAGTGTTTTGTTGGCTTACTCATGATATGACTTGCATTATTTCCGGATGCTTGTGAGCAACATCGACAGAAAAACTTTATGTGGACAGTGAAAAGAGAAACCAACACTAGAGGCAGATATTGTTCGAATAAAAAAGAAGGAAACAATTGAACGAAACAATTTTTTTTTTTTTTTTGAGCTTCTTTTAGCCATGAAACAGCAGCTACTGTAGACTCTTTTGGTCTGTGTTACAGCTTCCGATTCCGTAGTATGAATCACCTCTGATGGGCGAGAAGTGACACAATACTTTCCATTTAGGTGCTGGGTCATCACGAGAGCACTGGAAGGTATCCCTTAGAGACAACTGTAACCAAATTTCGAATATAATTTTTTGTTAGCTCTCGAGATCCAACTCGGGATCAGCCATATGGCAAGCTACTATATTACCACTGAGGTGATATTGTCATCAATAGAGGAATATCGTCATATGATAGCTAAAATTACATAGAAAAGTATCGTATGGTCATATAGTCTCATTGCACAAAAAAAAAAAAATATTCATGAAATTTTCATGATGCAGTTTACTTGATACAGCAAGAAGATTGGAACTGTGGATCAATTCAGTACCTTAACCAGTCGTTCACCACCGATAAAAACTAGAATGATGGATCTTGACATTCCACCAGAAGGAAAATGTTGAATGGGTTGAAGAAGAAATTCAAGATGCAAAAACTATTTGTGTGACTCTGTAGAAAGTCAAACAGAAAACCATTTGCTTTGTTTGTATGATAAACCATGGATACACTATCTACGAGAAAAGACCTTCAAGTCTGCAATGATGCTGTCAATATTGACTAACAAAATGAGATTGGTTATCAGTATCCCATGTTGACCAAATACTTTGAGGTTTTAACCGTCAAAAATGTCTATTTTTTTCAAAACAGTTGTGACTCCCTTCATTTGTATACATCTCTTTGGTGGAAAGAGATTTAACGTTTGAGTTATAATAAAAGACATAGTGTTATAGGAAAAGTAATTAACGTTTTTTATAACTCTATGTTATAAAAAAAATGCTCCGTGTTCATTTCTAATTTTACACTACATTGAACAGTTAATGTTACAGTAGAAAATAATTATTAATTACAATAGAAAAGTACATTTTTTACAAATTTCTAAGAACAAGATTCTTGCAGAGTAAAAACTTGGTTGTTCAAACTATGAACACTGAAAACAAAACAAAAAATATAAAGGAATAATTTTATTTGAAAATTCCGAGAAAGGAGGGATAGATTGTAAAATTAAAGAAAATAACAATGATTGAAATATTAATTAGGTCAGGAGTAGTTTTGAGAATCTGAATATACAGTGTACAACTGAACACCTTTCTGATCGATAGAGAGTCTAGTAAAATCTATCAATTTACAAAATTATAAGATTTTGACCTTAAAATCTTGGTATAAATGTCTTATAAAGTGTATAATATGTACACAATTTCTAAGCTATTGGTATTTCAGATAATGTCACTATAATCACTCTATGGTAGAATCAAAAAAATAAAAAGAAACAAACATGATTCTCATCATGACAAACTATACTTAGAACTAAAAAACGTTCCTTTAATTTTTTTTGATTTTTCTATTTATTTAAATAGAAAAGATTGAACTCTACAAGTAAAGTGGACTCACTTATGACTTTTCTAAGCAGGGACGTAACTAGGGGGGAGGCACGCGGTGCATAAGCCCCGGGCGCCAGTTGTTGGGGGCGCCAACACGGCAAAAACGAATTGCCAAACGAAGTGGAAAGTTTCACATATCATGCTTTGGATTTAGTACCAAATATCCAAACAGCCAATGAAATTGATCTTCTAAAATTTTTGTGTGTGAACAAAATAGAGAATGCTTATCCCAAACATGGCCCTCGGTCTAGGGTACACAGGGGGTGTAATGCGGAACTGTGTGCACCTAGATAACTCTTAATAGACGGGTCCACGTGCACGTGCTTGTGCATGTCCCCGGGGGCTGGTAACATTGCATTGCGCATCTTGGAATGTAAGCAAATGACATGGCTAAGTTCTATTAAGGACCGGGTGAGCGGTATATCTTACCAAACACTTTTATAATTTCTTATGACAACGCATATGAAAATTATAAAAGAAAAAAAATGATCATTAATGATATTAACAACTCAGAAACGTTTGTAGGCTGTGTTGAACCAATATCAGAGAATGACATAAAAAAAAAAACAACAACAACTCAGAAACTTTTGTAGACTGGGTTGAACAAACATCAAAGAATAATCAACAACTCAGAAAATTTGTAGACTGGTTGGAATTAAAATCAAATAATGATAATAAAATAAAATAACTCAGACACCTTTGTTGACTGGGTTAAACAAACACCAGAGAAATAGTTGGTTTACTACCAGGTCACTATTTCCTAAGAAACAACATTGGAGTATACAATGACACCATTGAGTACGATAAATGTGGTGAGGGAACACCCTCTCCCATCCTAATCAAGTCACTCACAAAAATCCAAACTCTTGTATACTCAGGACAAAAGCTGGAAACAAACACTGTGAACTTATATAACACCTGCTAAACTTTTTAGTGCAGCAGACGTTTTTGAAAGTGATGAGTGAGCTGAATGGGGTGCAATAGTTCTAAATAATGGACGCAGCACATAGGAATTTCTTTTAGAAAAGACCCCCAGATATAATGAATTGAATGAATTGAATATCCCAAACATAAATACTGCCTTATGAATCTTCTTGACAATTCCGGTTTCAGTGGCTTCGAATGGAAGAAGTTCAAGCAAACTTAAAAAAAAAAAAATATTTACGGAATTTGGCAGGGGAACAGAAGCTGACACACCAAGGGATTATTTCCATTGAGCACCAGGTAGCCTCAAAACTATGCTTAGTGAGATTGTCAGTACATTTGCTGCAAGAAAAGCCCGAAAAGTTAAATTTAAAGAACAATTAAGTGTTTATATCAGTAGTTTTAGTTTAATTTAGGGGGGGGGGGGCGCCAAATATTTGTATTTGCCCCGGGTGCTTAATAGCCTAGTTACGTCCCTGTTTCTAAGAAGTATCAACCTCCTTCACCTTATGTAGACCTTGAGAGGATCGGCACGAACGACACTACAGTAATTGGTTAAAGTGCCTAATAAGGGGGGGGGGGGGAGTTAACTGTTTCAACTATTTAAAAGTAAAATAAATTTGGTTTAATGAGCAGTATTTAAAATATGTTTTTTTTTTTAAAAAAAAAGGAAAAACATAGATAATGTTCAAACTCTAAGAAAAAATACACTGCCAATTATGATCACAATACTTCCTCGTGATTGGTTCACATTCTTTTACACTTGGAAATTTTGATATTTTATTCTAATCATTCAAAGATGACTTTGAATTGACCTTGAAGGTCAACCTTCGTAGATTCGCAAAGCTTGCGATTTCCCCAGTGAGTTCAACTGCGTCACTTAAAATGGCTCACCCTGTATACTAAGTATCTCATTAAGCATCGATGTTTGTCTTCGTCTTTTTAACTTGCCTTTACTATTTAAAAAAATAACCCACATAATAGTTATATTTATTTTATTGTAAACTGAACCGAGATCCTTACACAACAAAATTTTCTTCGTATAAATATCTCACCTGATCGAATTTGTTTAAATATCTTGGGGGAAAAATAAAAAATCAAAAACTTTAAGAATATTTTTTCCCAATGCTTTCAAGTGAATAACTAGGTAGTCTATAGGTACCTTCGCTCTTCTACATTCATTATACAGTTAGAACCTATTCACTCAAAACGTGTAAAAATCAAATTTCAAGCTGACATTATTTTCTCTCCTAGTTTATTTATAGAAAAACCGAGAAAATCAAGTTTTGTTTCAAACAACAAATGAAATTAAAACTAAAACATTTTTCTCCACCAAGGATAAAAATACAACAAGGAGAAGATTAATCTCGCGCTGCATTATCCATGAGGAGGTTTCTTTCTCTTCATGGTCCTTGGGGAAAGATAAAGTCTTGCGACTTGGCCAAATTCAATTCAAAATGTTTAACCTGTTTTCCTCCGATTTCTTAATTTTTAATTTACCTTTTCTGAGAGTCACAGGTTTTCTACATTTTCCACGGTTGAGGGATTAAAAATTAGCTTTTCAATGCTGACTGATGTTATTGCTTTGATTCTCTGAAGCAGTTAGGTAAATTAGTGCTCTTGAGATAGTAGAAAAGTTAACTTGAGCGGTTTAAATTACATTTAATAATAAAACTGCTCAGGAGCCCCGGGATTTAAACTCTGTAAAATTTTAATGAAGATTTTATATAAAATTAGTTACGCTATGTGTTATCTTTACGTTCACTATAATTTTTGTGACGATCTTAGTGGTAAAATAAATTCTGGACTGACTTAAACCTGACTATCTGCACAATACATGATACTTTTTACAGCATATTTACATAAAGATCACAGAAGTTAGTGTTGTTAGACTCTACTCATAGCCTCGTTTCACATCTCCGTAGTCTCAGGACCTTCTCCTTCGTATCCCTCATCCGGACTCTCAGTAAGAACAGGCGGCAGCATCAAGCTCCTGTGAATGTGGAGATGACTACCTACTTTCGGGTCTCTGTTTTTCAGGAGACTGTCTATCATGTGTCTCTTGGCTTGAAAACCTTCACTTTTGTTTTCATTTAACTTTTCAGGATTCGATGTAGAGGGTTGATCATCTGTATTCGTTTCAGTCCAATTTTGTTCATTATTAATCGTTTCTGTTGGAGGAGATTGAATAACAGGACCTTGCATGATATGCAAAGGTTCTGTAAATGTTACTCTGGGTCCACTGGAATATGGAGTAGGAGAGGCTGAAGGGTATCCTTCAATATTATAACGAACATCTCCAGGAGTATAATGTTCGTACGATGCAGGTTGAGAAGATCTTGATAAGAATTCTGCCTCTCTTGAATATCGATTATTGGGAGTCGCCGCTGTATGCCTCCTATGTGGAAGCGTTCTGTAGTAAGCAGTTGCCGGTACCATCGCAGGGAAGTGAGTCGGTATCTTTGGCAATCCAAAATCTACAGGATACCCTTCCCTGTCAATGAACTTCTCAGGTGTAAGGTGGATGTCAGCAGGTTGGTTGTAAACCTTATTGAGAACAATGTGCTGCATGGGTTGCATTCTATTATAGCAAGCATTGCCCCACTCCTGACATTGACTGCTCGAGTCTGCAAACTGTACACTGGCAGTCTCCGAACTTTTATCCTGTGTATCCTGTGTTTCCTCTACTCCTTGTGCTCTTCTATCTTTGTCAACACTTTCTGCATCATTGACTAGATCTGGATTTTGTTCTATCTGATAGGAGATACTGTATGAGGGATATGTGTTCATGTTGTTGGTTGCCACTAAAATTCCAGAATCAGTAGCATACAGCATCATGTCATTGTGTCCATCTGCTATGAGGTATCCCCCATTCACTTTATCCATGCATGCTGCAGACGATGCATTGACACTCGTGTACTTTGGGGATTCTCGCATGTTCTTCACAACGTTTTCATTGCTCCCAGAAATATTCTTATCAGATTCATCTTTCTTTTTAGTTTTTTTCTTTTTTCTTCGGAAGCAAAGAAAACATAAAACTAAAAGAAATATAAGAACAAGTGAGCAAACTGATATGATTCCTGATACAATTAGAACATACTCTAAGGGGAACACTGTCACAACCTCAACATTTTCTTCCTTCAGAATAACTCGAATAGTATAGTTTGAAGAGGTAGAACCAGCCTGATTTTCTGCCACACATACGAACGTGCCATTGTCATCTATGTTCGAATTGTAAATATATAGTTCACTTTTCTTGACTTCAGAGCCTTCTTCTAAACTGTATAGATAATGTGAGTCAGATGCACTAATGGACTCATTTTGAAGTATCACGCCTTCAAACCACCACGTTATTTTAGCTTCGGGTATGGCAGATACTTTACAAATTAAAGATACATTTTTTCCCTCTGGAATCTCCAAATAAAACGTCGTTGGTGTAATTTTAGGCTCACAAGCTAACTCATCTATACTTAGTTGTTTGATGGTTACAGATGACAGTCTTGGAGGTACTGAACAAACAGGATCAATAGCCATAGGAGTTTTAGAACTCTCCAGCCATCTTCTCAAACCTATAAGGAGACAGTCACAATTCCAGGGATTATGGTGTAAATCTATACCATGCAACCCAGTCGGAAGAATATTTGAGCCTGTAATAGTTGAAATTTTGTTGTTGTCCAGTTTTAACCATTCTAAACTATCAAGTCCTACAAACGCTGCGTCCTCTATAACTTCAATCCCACACTTGCTTAACTCTAACGTCACAAGGTAAGATAAAGGTTGGAATGTACCTGTCTTGATCTGTTTTATTGGATTGCCGTTGAGAGTTAATTTCATGAGTGAAGGATAATCAGAAAAAGTTTCCGATGGAACAGCTGATAGGAGGTTGTGGGAAAGATCCAAATCTACTAAATTTGTAAGTCCACGAAATGCTTTTGGATCAATGACTGTAATACGACACCTGGAGAGATATATTTTCTGCAGGTTCACCAATCCCATTTTTTGAAACTTTTCATTGTGGAGTGTTTTTAGATTATTGCCGGTGTAGTCAAGTACTTGAGTGTTGGGGTCCATTCCCTCAACTACAGTAATAAGACTTTTGTTGACGCATTCTACACTTTGTTTCCCCCCTTTCCACTTGCAGATGCAACTTGTGGGGCATGCTGAGACGATCTCGATGATCGTAGCAATCAGGAAGACCCAAAGCATCATATCATGGTCGCTAGGTGTCACTCATGTCAGTGTGTTGAACTGAAACAGAAGGAACAAAGTACATCATGAGAACATTATCCATAAACTCTTCCTGATACGGCAAGTGCTCGCTCAAGTAAAGAAAACATTATTATGAATACTGAGTAAAGTACTGACGCATACGGGAAAGGATATAAAACTTATTGCTTATTGCATATTATGCACAGATTATAGCAAGACATAAATTCAACAAAATTTCTGCAGAGATGTGTTATATTTTTTTTACTCGAGGGTTTTTCTGGGTGTTTCACTCGTCATTCTGTTCCTGTATGGATCGTTACTTTATGCTATCAATACGCTGTAGTCTTTGGGTTACATAAGGGAGCATGCTAGCTCGTAACCCGGTGGACTCAGAGTTTTTCCAGCTCTGTACTTCGGATGTTAGGACCTCTAACATCCCTAACTCGTGAGGAAAAGTTAGTAGATATTTCTATGGATAGCGAAAAGTGGCTCGAGAAAATACAGCATTACGAGTATGCAATAAGTTTTTTATGCAGATGATGTTACTACATGCCTCATTAGATGAATATACTCACTAAAGCTGTGAAATACCTATGCAATAACCCAAAGAACCCGTACAGTCCGTACACATACACTGGTTTCAATAAAATGGATTTTATGAAGATTTATTCCGTTATTATTACAAATACATTTCTGCAAGGTTCTAGTAGAATCCTATAAAATGTTTTGAATGTATTTATATTATACATATACATATTTATGATTATTGTACCTCTAGAGAGTTTGAGTATTGTCAATGTCACCCATGACGTGATGGAATTATGATAGACAGATTCGAGTAATGAAGAATATTGAAGAAACAAAACACCAAGTACATGACTCTATTTCTCAAAGAAGAAATTGTCTATGAGATAGGTACCTTGTACGTATTTATGGCTTCTGGAGTCGGTCCAAAAATTGCAAAAAGAAGAAAAATGCAATTTTTTTATCAGCAGACATGCCAGTGAAAATATAGTTTCATGAATATAAAACAAAACAACGCCATTGGAGAGAGCTAGCATTCGATACGCTATTTTTCTTGCATCTTGTTTTGAGTTTTCTTTTCTTTTCCTCTGATACCCCGGGGAAGAGTGAACTTATCAACATGGAGTGAGAATACAGGGTGGTACATACTTTAACTTATTAAACTAATAGAGAGGCATCTCTTACACTGGAGCAAACTGGGTGCCCTCGTAGAAATTCTGATTACGATGTAGAGTAAGTTGTTTTGTCTCAAGAACACGTTTTAGTAATTATTATTGTGAGTTATTGCCCAAGACCGCATATGAAGCGACTGACGATGAACTCAAATATAAGAACAGTCTACTTTGAGTTGAATCGTGAGTATTCATATTATGGGACACCAAAAATGTCTTTTGTAATGTCTGTTGAATGTCCTTTGAAGATATCAGAGAAGCAAATCAAACTATTGCTGGTGGTGTTGATATTCCGATTAGAACTTTGAAATGTGTGGAATTGACTGTCAAACAAGTTGTTAACCGAAGACTAAAACCAGTTTGCAACTGTTTTGAAACTCCAAATTCTTAAAAATCTTAAAACCAGTTGCAACTGAGTCGTAAACCAGTCCAATAGCAAATATGTAGCAGTTTATTTTCAGTTCCGGCGTCTGAATACGGCCATGGACTCACAAAACATTTCTATTTGGTTTTACTTTAATAGGTGGTACATGTGTAATTATGTAAATACATAATTATACATACGTCACTACTCGTAAATTTCAATAATATTTTTAACGGATATGTTCATGTATTTATTTAGACTAGCCAAAACTAACAAACAAGGCTAGCTTGCAATTCCTCAAGGGTTATATTGCACATAAATAAAAATCCCAAGTTCTCAATGGTTGATCGCACATAAAAATATGTGTTTCAGAACGAGCCAGCTTTTCATCTAAAGTTATTAAATCGCGACCATCACTCCTAACATGTACTTATTTAGCTTATAAATTGTGAATCACACAGTACACCTATATGTAAAATGAAGGAACCTAACTTTTGTCCTACTTCTTGCTCGGAAACTTCCCCTGTCATATGAATACATGTCATTAGAAAGTTTATAAATAGAGAGTAGTAAGGGGCCCGGAGTTAACGGGGGAAGTAGTGACGTTTATTGAGAGGAGGAAAGTGTCAAAATCTGAAACCATACATACTTACATAGATAGGTAAATTATGATTAAAATAGAGAGGTTAGTTGATGACATGGATATTCAGAACTATTACCTGATGATAGCAAATAAGCTCGAAACAGCTGTCCAGGTATGTTCTGATATTCATGAACAACTAATACAACTTCTCACTTTTCTGTTTATACTGATACTGACTGAATTATGCATTGCTGGTTACTTTTACACCCGTATTTATGAACAGGGAATTTTGTCTGAACAATGTCTCAAGCAAGGTGTTGGCCAATAATTTTAAAGGAAATCATGCTTCAGACCATGCTCAAACGGCGTTTTCTGTTCATAAATACGGCTGTTACTCTCGATTTCAACTGAAGTATGTACCTATAAGATATTATATTATTCTTAAGGTAATGCAATTTAATTTTTCATTATTCAATGTAAACAAACTACCTATACACTTCAAAGAGACAAAATAATATTAATACTCGTATATTGATGAATTCATTGTATCTGTTATTTTGTAAAAGAAAAGAAAATATTTTAAATTATTAAAGAAGAAAGTGAAAAATTGATTTTTTTTTTAATAATTTGAACACATATAATATTACATAGAATGTAGCTCTTATTTTATAAGGTAACTCCTGAGTAGAGGAGAGGAAGACAACGGATTATCTGTTCCTATGCATACGGAATACCATGGAGGATTCCCAGCTGGCTTCGTATGTTTCAAGCTATCATGTAGTGTGTCAGCAAGAACATAGGAACTGAAATCTCCAGAGATGCTGAATTTCTTTAATCTTGTTTGTATTTTGATCGGGTGTCGGTTTTATAACGGGTTTAGAATAATAATAGATATCTACTATGAAGTCATGAGCTTTCTGTCCGGGGGTTTCAACGTAAGTGTTAAAACTATATTATGTTTAGAATAGACGATATTTATAATAATTGCATATACAGTTCGAATTTAGTGTTTGAGTCAATTTGTACCTACTCACCTAACCCATATTGGTGACATACTTCTCAATGAAATACTGGGGTGGACTATGTTTCGTTCACACTTGACATGGAGCATGACGTTTGTTGTGGGGGGATAACAAATATTTCTTTTAAAAATACCAATGTACATGATATCAAGTTTTGGAATTTTTTATGAAATTTTAAACGTTGAATGTTGTGCCTTAGGTAAAACACTGCTTAGATTCAGGTTACGAATATTTCCAGAAATTTTACCATCTTATTTTGAATAAACACTGAAGAGCTGATACTATGCTGAGTGGTAAGCTGGTAAGGAAGCAAAGGTTATTTGAAAGGAGATACTTCCCAAATATTTCCTGGTTTCAATAACTTTTTAATAAATTACATTACCAGCGTGTATATCTGTATAATATTTCGAACTCAATCTAATAATGGAAAATGTCTGGTCTCTGTCGAAGTCTCGATATTGTTTCCCTACAATGGAGCCTTCCAGGAAATCTTCTCCCGAACAGAAAGACACGCTGTGCCAAAACAAAAAAGTAAGACACATAGCTGGGGACACAGACTGAAAATAAGAGACGAAGGGAGAAGAAAGAGCTTTCTTGAATGGTTTCAAAGGAGAAAATGTAATAAGAAAACTATAGTAGGTATCCTATTTTTGCGGTTTCCTGTTTCGATCAAAAGGAAAATTGAATTATTCTGTGATTTCACTTCTAAAGTTGGGATGGGATGAAAAGTAGATCCACATAATAATATAATGAATCTTGACCATTCCAATACTCTGCATCCAATTTCACATGAAAAGAATTTCTGTTTCTGCTCTTGTATCTTTTCTGAAGAAACTTATTTAACTCCCCAAGAAAGACCTTTGCCAGAAAGCAGAAAAGCAAGTGGTTAATGGCTGTTATTTTAGAATATCTCATTATACAAGGTGTAATAAAAATGTTTGTCAATACTAAAACCACGTATTCTAGACAGCAATTTAAAGAAGTTAATTTTCCACTTTTACTTTTCTTATCCTATAGTAAGGAAAGTATTGTATTCTTCAAAAATTTGACCTTCTCTGTTTTTCACATTTCTGGACGAATCATAGCCTCTGGATACCGAAAAAGTTAATTTTGGCCATTGGTCCGTGTGTCTGTCTGTGTGTGAACACGATATCTCGAGAACGCTAGAGACTTGAAATTTGGTATGGAAAATTATTTTATACACCAGACGAACCACGAAACTTTTGGTTTTGGTATTGGTAAAGGTAGGGCTATCGGCTACGAAAGCTCTTTGTCACTGCGACCTTAGATAGATCTTTTGTGACATGCCCATTGCCCAAGCCCATGTTATTCTAAAAGAACATTTCAACTTTTGGTTGAAATCAACCGCATCCTGCGGCCACAGGGCCGCAAAATTGACCGCAAGGGCCACTTCTTCGAATTGGTTAGAGATACAAAAAAGTGATAGAAAAACATTTTCTGAGATTGAAAAAATAATAGGGTCTATTCTGATCATTTTTTGATATCTTGAACTTTTTAGAGCTCGGCTGCAATATACCGGTATTTTGGGGGGATCCGCTTTGACTAATTTTTTTTATTATTGATCGTAGACGGAGATTGTGACATTTCAAATCCAATGATTATAAGGTGCTGATTACGAATGTGACATTATTTTTAACTAACTGCTACCGTTGAGTCATCCAGTGGCGGAATTCAACTTCTTTTTGAGGGATAAGGAAAGTCGTGTGATGTTTATACCAGATTTTTTTGAGAATAGACACCCCCCTAAATTGACATCTAAGAAAATTGAATTGATGTGAATTTTTGTTTTTGTTACAGTTAATGATAATGTTGTTGAGCCAATGTGTGGTCACTTTTGTAAAAATAATTACTATAGACATTCTCAAAAATAATTGAAAATACATACATAATAATTAAAGGTTTCTATAATGCTCTTTGATATTTTTACAGTTGTATATGTAGGTATAAGTATATCTGTACCTAAGTTTCATCTCCTTCCTCTCAGCCCAAACAAACATGGTTCAGCCTGTTCCATGCCAAGTCGTGCCCGGGCTGATACAGATGAAATGAAACTACCCCTCCCTTCACTTGTGTTCTAGAACAAAAAGATTTATTCGGGCGAATATTTTTCTTCGTGTAATTTATGTTTGCTTCCTGGGTGCGTGCGAGAGCATCTTTTGTGAGCAGCGTACGTACAACAGTCATGTGAGAGCAGAATTACAATTTTCAAGTTTTCTCAAACTCAATTTTTTTTTCAAGTTTTCTCAAATTAAAGTTCCCTTTGGAAGAAATGCAGGAAAGCTGAAATTTTAGGCCTACCGAGTTGTGTTCTTCTATGGCAAAATATACTTCACACACGCAACACCGAGTAAGATATTTTTTATATTATAAAGATGGCTTATTTATATTTTCTGAGCTCAATGGCTTATTCTATTTGCATTTACAACCGATCGGCGAAGCGCCTGTAAAACCAGTTGTATAGAATATTTTGAATCATTTAAATTTGTAACTGTTTCAGTCTAATTTAGAAGCAGGGTAGGTCAGGATATTAGAAAAAAAAAACTGTGCCAAAAAAAGTGTTCACAACGTAAAAAAACAAGCATACAGGATGGATTAGAATCCCAATTCTGAACCACATTTAATTACATAAGAACTCATCGATCCTAACAAGTAACAAGTACTTCATTTCGTCTGTCGTTTTATACTTTTGACATTCTAATCAATGGAGTAGCTCTCGTCATAATTTCCAAAATACAAGAAAAACATGAAGATGAAGAGGAGGCGGGCTGTAGGAAGGAGAAAGAATGAAGAGTGGGAGAGGAGAAGGGGAAAGAGGAGTAGGAGGAGGGGGATGAGTAGAAGGGGAAGGAGGAGGAGGAGGAGTAGGAGGAGGAAAGGGAGGAGGAGGGGGATGAGGAGGAAAGGGAGGAGGAGAAAAAGTAGTGAATTCCACATACTGTTATTGTTAAGCAGTAGCAAGTACATTCATCTCTAAGGATAGGACGCTTTTCTCTTCCTTTCAATTCTTGAAAACCTTAAGAAGAGACAGGAGAGAGACAGCTGTGGATAAATTGAGACATATACCTACTCTGGAGTAGCTTGTACACGTCTCGAGAAACAAAGTGCTTTTTAGCAAAACGGTGTGAAAAGTGTTACATTACTACTTGCGATATTCATGGGCTGCATTGGACTCTTTCCAAGCTATGAACATGTACTTTGCTTGTATGAATGAATCTAATGAATATCTTTAACAGTCTCCTTATCATGATATAAATAAATATCATTAGACATACATCTGTATCACTACTTTTAATTAATCTATAGTGTATTTTCATGTGGGTACTTTTTTCTAGCTTTTATAATGTATATGTACCAGATTGTACCTTTATGCAGTATAAGAGAGCATCACATATTATAAAATATAATATATATATAAAAGTTAGATAATAATATAAGTACTTATTTCAATTGGAACAAATCATCAGATCTTATCTATCTCATTGAACCACCTCTCCCTTTCAATATACTCGAGATAATAATGTTAGTATAAAATATAAAAATAATCATCTATTATGCTTTCGTTGAAAGTTGGACAAGAACTTATCTTCAATGTCTAAAATGTAATCGCGTGATCCTAAAGTAACTATTTGTTTCTTTAGAATGTATGTGTTTACATATATGAGGCCCATCCTTTTTATTATTATTTTGAACTTTTTTAGAAACCTTCAGAATAAAGTTACATGGATTTTTTCCTCGAATTCATCAAGGAAAGAAAGAAAGTCGCAAAAGAGACGAAGACAAAGAGCTGAAAAAGAAATAAAAGAACACGACAATGAAGACATATTGCCAGGATAATGTATTCACGCTGGCTCCTTTCTTTGCCGGCGAGAAAACTTCCCCAAATCCCAGGAAATTTCCAAAAGGTGTGGCTCGAGAATCTTGGGATTTTCAAACTCTAAATTTTTAATAGTGTCGCTTTATTTAGAATGTCTGCGCAGAACCGGAATATACATAACCAGTCCAAAGCACAAAATATGATTGTGTTACACAGGTTATTGGTAGAGCATTATGAAACCTTTAACCTACTCCAGTGCTATCGGTAGTAAATCAAACAATGTGTACATTATTATATTTGAGCTATTCTCAAGAATCAAACAACTACCAAAAATGTGCTTTACTAAAATTTACCTAATAATATAATAATACTCGTAATAGTCTTTCTGGAAGGTAACCAACCACCTGGCAAGGTTAATGCTAAAATTCGTTATCACATCGACTACCAATGGTTGGTTGTATTAGACTTATTTGTGTTATTACACATTTTTCAAACAGTGAACAGAACATAGTAACTCACCAACTAAACTAATAATGTTTTTTACTTCCGAGAAATCTCTAATATTAGAAATCAGAAGTATTGTGTTTGTTTTAGTAAAAATAAATATTTTTTTCTTCTGCGACTATCTGAAATGTGACACTTGTGCTGTGGCGTATGATTTCACTTGGTAGAGCGGTCAAACTTTCTTGACTTGGCGGGTCGGAGCCTTAATACCAATCATCTAAATCCAAAATAACAATGTGGAAGCATAAGTTCTTTTAAAATAATAACTTTAACATTATTTAGAATCTAAGTCTATCATTAAAAGTCTATTGACTTTTAATTTTTAAGCAGTTCCACTTTTATCATAAACATATTTCTCAAGCGCCGCCTCTAGAATTCTTTCTCCAAAATGTGCCAATAGCTCTCTAATCACAGGTGTCACTGCTAAACAAAATATATCGCTCTCTCTTCCCCAGCCTCCCTTCTTACAGGGATGAGACGATTTTGTTAGCTCGGTATTCAATGTGTCACCCAAACACACATTTCCAATGCGAGGTTTGGCATTTATTCCGAGAGTAAAATGTTGCTGGAAATTATCTTATCTCCCTTTACAGAAAAACCACAACTTTTGGAAAATGCTTCTTCCTTTCAACTCATTATTGTAGTTAAATTTAGACACATGTCCTAGCAATTTTATATTCATCCAAAATACGCACCTATTTAAACTAACGTTGTCACCGCCGGGAAAGTCGAAATTTGTATTTTTTTTTTTTTTTTTTTCTAATCAACGGATATTTTAACTTTTAATGGTAATAATTATGCTTATTAAGAGTTAAAATACCGTGCGGCTACTTTTACGTTAACTCTAAAAGTTGAAACAGATATTTCTCACAATATTATAACAAGATTGATCTCAAACCAGCTATATTTATCTGTTTTTCTCTTCCAGCTTAGCAGATAATCTCACCAATATAGTATTTTTCCGTCTAACCAAAAATTATTGAACGTTGCCAAAATGAAATCTTCGTTTTCTTCTGGTTTTTTACTTTGTTTTGCTTCAAACTTTTTCAGTTTACCTATCTATGTATAGTTTCCTCTTGCCATTGTTTCTCTTGTTGACTTTTCCATTTCCCTGGTGACTTCCCGGGGCGGCGCCTGTCAATGATTAATACATTCCCTGACAAGATCAGCAGCCCTGTTGAAGTTTTAAATATTACATCTCATTTATTACTTGACATGCCGACTACACACAGTCCCAAACTATCAATCAAATTGGAAACTGACAGACCAACAACTAGTTTATTGTGACGAACATACGCTGCAAGAGATGAAATAATGACTGTGAACAGCTGACTTTTCTGTTCTAAGCTTTTGAATATGCATAAAAACATCATGAAGAATGTTTTTAGAATAATAAATTATAAAAGTTTGAAAAGTACAGAATCACTTGATGACTAAACGCGAACCACTAGCTCAACACTACATATTACATATATTATGTAGGATAATAATAATAATAGTTATTATTTTATTTTTATTGTTGGTTTTCCTCACGTTGTTGACAATTTTCTTTAATCTAGTCTTAAAACCAACTTGAATATAATATATTTACTTATTTTAAAAACAAATAATAACATGAGGAGATCAATCAAGCTAGCCCAACAGATTCTGGTTTATTAATCATCAACCCTGAAATGAAAAGACAGAATATAATTGTCTACTATAATGCATAGTATTTAATATACGAGTATAAGTGGAAAAATAATCATTATGGTGAATTATTTTAAACTTGGATCGAAATTTCCATCATCAAAGGAGGGTCAGTTCTCCTTTCTCTGTTCGGTCCAGTGCAAAAAAAATAAAATACTGGAAATTCAGATATTTTTTTTATTTATTAGAAAACTATAAATAAAAAAAAATCTGAATTTCGAATATACTATTCTAAATTCCACTTGTAAATTTCATCAGATTGGTAAGTCACCGTTGGACGTCACTGTGCTGTGGCGCTCACTCCTGGAACACAATAGTTGTCCGCCCCCCTGGTCTGGTTCCAACACCCCCCCCCCCCGCCCCCCTCACCTGCCTGCCTGCCTGGTCACAACATCCATCAATATCCCATTTTATTTATTACGTTCCACTATGAACCCAGTTGTCACCGACACAAATCCACCCTCAGTGGCGGACAATCGTGGAAATAATTTAATGCACGTCTTTTGTTTAAATAGGAATTTGCTTCATTTTCGACATTTTTTTTCTCGTATTTTTTAACTATCGGAGGTCATTTCCAAGAAACTTTGTGTTCGCTAAAAACATACAAATTACCTATTAACTTTTTAGCGCGCGATTAGCTCAGTGGTTAAGCACTCGCTTGCCATGCGGAAGGTCGCGGGTTCGATCCCCCGTGCCGACAAAATTTGTATTCTAATTTGGTTACAATTATTTGTAAGGGATGCGTGAAGATAGGACCCTATTGTATTGTATACGATTTCTGGACCTTTCAATTCGGACGATTTCCGGAAACTTATAATTGATTCCCCGTAATTTTTTCATCGGCACATCAAAAAAACAATATTCTAGAAAGCTAGACGAAAATCTGACTTGATTCTACAAGTTTAAACTGGTTATAGGTGCCAATCAATTCGAATGTTAGACAATTTCTACACAGCACACCACTCACGGGTTAAAAAAAAAACTTTATTTTGATCTTACCTAGTTGGTCGTGGCTTAACTTAAGTTTTATTACGAGAACTGATCCATTCCTGAAAATCTCTTTTAGTGATGAAAATCCCTGAAAGTACAAAAGTACTTACAGGGTTTAGTCACTAAAAGAGACGATTTAAGAAAATTTCTTACAATGTAGAAATAAATTACATATAATGTAGAAATTAAATTTTATAATAATAATAATTCAAAGTGGCATGGATAATAGTTGATTTTACCTAACGATAGTAAGTAATTCGGTTCATGGGTATGTTTTTGCTATTACTTAATATAATGTCGAGAGGCTAGAAAGTATTAGGCGAAAATCATAACTTTTTTTATCAACAATAATAATTTCTCGCAAACTGCCATTAGACTCTCGCGCGAGAGATTAAAAGCTGAAGTTACTCAAGTAGATTTTGCCCTGTATTCTTCTAATGAAATAATACAAAATCATTATCTTCATAAAATCAACTTCGCAGTTCGCACAAATGCATACCTGTTCGGATAAAAAAAAAAAAAAATGCGTGGACAAAAAAGCCACGCTGACATTGCTCTCTAAAAGACTCATCACGTCCAGGAGAGGAGAGAAAATCCAGGTACCCACAATGTCAATCGAAATGCCAAAACTTTTCGTTCCATTGAACATTCACAACAGCTCGTTGAGAACTAAAGCTCGCGAATTTCTCTCGCCACTGATGCCTCCACCTCCCCTCATTTCTGTCTTCCACACCTCCAGTATTTCTTCTCCCCTTACTCCTGTCTTCCACACCTCCAGTATTTCTCCTCCCTCACTCCTGTCTTCCACACCTCCACTATTTCCCCTCCCCTCACTCAACTCCAATATTTGCCCTCCCCCTCCTCCCATAATCATCCTGTCCGGTAGTTTTATTTATGATGACGTGTCCAGAATAGTGCAAGAATAAACGATTTTATTACCAATTCACCTGCTGGTTCGAACGACCAAAGTTTTATTAATTGTTCCAGGATTTGTGTTCTATTAAGAGCTCTTTTGGAGACATTTAGGGATATATTATGATTTATAACTGTCTAGTCAGAACGTCAGCAGTAATTAAAACTTAGCAATGATTAGAGAACAATTTGCTGATTAAATTGATGTTGGTAACTACGAGTACTTAGGTGGTAACTACGAGTACTTATGATGATATGAATGGACTTATTAATTTTATCCTTGGATGTTAGTGACGATGCAAATATTCGTAATAATTAAAATTCGTCAATTTTATTACAAATTAAAATTCGTATAAAATTTTATTACAAATTACAAAAATATAATTATTATTGTGTACAATGTAGCTACTAATGCAATTATAGGTACCTACACAAAATCTCACATGGATTTTTAGAATCACAAAAATTGCTTCATGTAGAATAATTTATTATAGAATAGCTATTAAATTCTAAATATTTATTTATCTTTCATCACTACATGTTTGTTACAAATGTCATTAGACTATGGATTATTATAAAAAGCTAAAATAAACCAATTGAAAAAGTATATTATATACATAAAGCAAATTTATATAATAACAGTGTCTTCCACTCTGTAACTTACCAATAATGTTCAAGGAATTCTTTGAAAGGAATTGAAAGCAAAGCGTAGCCACCACAAGCACGTACCGGAACTAACGTCTATCAAATTGTCAGACAGAACAAATAAAGGAGATTCTCACAAATCTCTCGCATAACCTTGAAGGTCCGATCAATTTATAGAGATAAAAAAAATATCTCTTACTACCTATACCTATACCCAAAAAAATCAATATTGTATGTGAAACTGTTTATGTGCCTGCTGTTGCCCTAACACAAATAATATGAAGTTCCCCTACAATCCATGAATTTCTCCTAATCGCTCATTCCGCAATTACAGCCGATCTGACGGACATGGGGCAAAATGTATTGTTGAGGAGTAATTTAATTTATATTTAAGTTGTACCAGCAAATTAATTGAATTGAATGGCTCCCCTTTCGGACACTGTGTCTCGTTCAGAGTCCGTCTTATATGTATTATAATTTTCTTACCTAATATTATTATGTAGAAAAGTTAAACTTAAGAACTAACTACTGCCTAGCAACAGGAGCAGACAATTAATGAATCTTCAACATCAACATTATTGGTTGTAAGTTGAAGTGGGAAGGACATGCAAAATTGCACACACATTCTTAGAATTTTTTAAACGGGAAATTACAATTTTTTACCCTCTAAATCAGAAAAAACTTTTCAGTGATAACAAAAAATTGTGTCCAATGAGAGTCTTTGTACAGTTTTTGTTTCATATTGACAAAAGCTCATGTAACTTTTCAATTGCGAAAGAAGTTATGCCAATTTTAGTCCGTTAGGAAATACTCGGCGTTGCATATTTCTTAAAACACAGAGTTAGGAGTATTAAAAAATGGCAAGTGGTCGATTTTTTTGTATTTCAATATATTATGATCAGAAGATTACAATCCAATAATATGAATAGATAATATCACAACTTGAATTCTTCACCATGCCATGCTTATGGATGAATTAAGTCAAATAATGATTCTAGGTGTTCTAATTTCTAGCTCCTGACAAAACTTTTCAAGCTCATGGAATTCTACTTCTGTCTGATAATGTGAAACAGCTTTACATTCATTCTCCCCTACCTGTTAATAATAGGGACAAGTTTGTTATCGGTGATTATTTCCCATCCAGAAGTCAAGAGAAATTCCTTAAAACAGCCGTTCCCAAAAAAAATCTTTACGGTACCCTTTACCATAATATGTAATGCCCAATTCAAGGAGGTCCACGTTGTTCTTAGTTTGGATACTGCTTCTTTAAAGTTTAAAAAGTAACTAGAAGAGATCAGAATTACACCAAATGGTCCCATTTCAGGTTCTCGAATCTTGTTTGTATTATCTTAACGTAATGTCTATTTTTAAAAATAATAATAAAACTCTTTAGTGGAAGGTGACCACCAGGCGAGGTTAATGCTCAGAGCATTTTCTACCACCTAACCCTCAGAGTCTTATTATGATGTGGTCACAAACTCTCATTAATGAGGAAAAATCCATACAATGAGTGAGATTCGAAACAAGGGATCCCTACGCTATCTGGATTTCCAGACTATTGCATTAACCACTTGACTACCAGTGCACACGTTTTTCTGAGGTTTTCTAAATTTGAATGGACTTTGGCTGTATAAAGAAAAGTAAAAACTAATCCACGAATTAAGATTCACTTACCTAATACAGTCGAACCTGGATAAACAGGAATTGAAAAGACCGCCAATCTATTCCTCTTTATAGAGGTTTCCTCTTTAAAAAGGTTTCCTCTTTAGGGAGGTTCCAAATTTCGTTTTCCTGCTTCTAGAGGTTCATTAAAATACAGGTCGAGAGGAATATTGTCCTACGGTTAGTGGTTTACATGGTTGTTTTTTAAATCACAGTGCTGGGGTTCGATTCTTCAAGCTGCGAAATTTTAATAAGAAAATAAATTTACTGACCATAATGTAAGGTTTCATGGGGTTGTTTATTTTTTAAGTACTTCTGCGAAGAATGTACCTAGGTAAACAAAAAAATGTTAGCATAAATGTATACATGAGATTAGTGAGGGACAAAGAAACTGTCGAGTGTAGTTTGTTTCCAGGTTGATTTAGTGCATGAGATTGCTTTTTCTAAAGCATACACACGATCAAAGTTCACTAATTCAGAACCTGAACATCCTTCAAAATATCTGTGTACCAAAGCTCAGTAATCCCCAATGATTCGGCAAACATCTTTGCTTTTGCTTTAAGCAAAGGACCATCAATTGGTACATTCTTGTCTAGGGTTTGCTTGACAAATTCAACAAGACTTCTATCAATGGCTGGATGTTCAGACTGCCGCTTTCTCTTCACCTCACCACGTCCTTCAGCATTCTTGAGTTTTATCGTGTCCCTTGCTTTTATGAGATTGTAGAGGGATGTTGACGACATGCCATAGAACTCAATCAGTTGCTTTGGTGTTGCCCCGTCTTCATATTTGGCGATGATCTCCAGCTTTTCTTTCATGCTTCGAGTTTTATGTGGAACTTTTTTACCAGACATGATTGAAAACTATAGTCTCTCAAGTAACAAATAAGAACTGAAGGTAGGTACTGAAACTGAAACTGACTGATACAAAAAGGAGTGAGAATTAATTTCATAAGCGACACATTGTGTGCAAGATTAAACAAGTCACAACAAAGTCCTGTTTAAAGAAGTTTGGCGAAATGGTTTTCCTGTTTATAGAGGCTCGCTCGATCCAAATTCCTCTTTACAGAGGTTCAGATGAAACAGTTTTCCTCTTTATAGAGGCTCCCAACCGCGGGGCGACGAGTTTCCGAAAAAACATACTATTCCTCTTTATAGAGGCTCGAATTTCCTGTTTAACCAGGTTATTGGTCAAAAAATGAAGGGGCCACGATTTCCTTCCTTTTTATAGGGGTTTCCTCTTTATCCAAGTTCTCTTTATCCAGGTTCGACTGTATATGTTCTATTATTGCAATACATAATAATTCATGACCTACTTATTCCAGTGGCTTTTATGTTGAATGCAAAATGTAACCTGATTAACATACTTGTCTGAGAAAATAATGGGACAATATTATGATTAGTAAATTCTATGGCAAGGCTTGCGTCTTGTCGTCATTGAAATGACTCTTGTCTTGTATACGTATTTAAACTATAAGTACTATGATTTATTGTATAATTGTGTATATACAAAAATATTGATTGTTTTCAATATAAAATAAAACCACGATTTCTAAAGCATAAAAAATTGAAGATTACCAATTTCTTGAGAAAATATGGAGTATAAAATCTTCGCTTTCTATGATTACATCTCTCAGTCTATTTCAAGTTTGGTATACGCCACTTCCGTTGGATGAACTTTTGGCAGACAGCCACATTGTCAGAGCTTTTTCATTTCATTTTATTATTATTATTTTCAATTTTGAAGCACGCCACGCTTAGTAAAGAAAATGTTGTTTCGTTTTTTCTCCCTCTCTTTTTCTCCCTCCCTCTACCTATGATTCCCTCCTTTCTTTCTTACTCTCTCTATCTCTTTCTCACCTATCTTTTTCCTTTTTCTGAATAATTGAGTTTTAACAAATTAACCGAACACTGTGTCTGTCTGCTGCTGTATTTATAAATTTGTTATGTTGGATCTGTGCTTCTACATTTAGAGTAAATTTGTTTATTCATTAGTATTGTTTTTTGTCTGGCTGGAGGACTTTAAATAGAGAGTAGACCAGCAGTCTGGCTGGGGAACTATAAACAGGGAGTAGACCAGTATTGGCTTGGTTCTGAAGGCCCTTATCAATTATTAGCCTCCTTGTATAGACAGTGGTAGAAGTGCTGAGTCATTACTCCACTGTCTGGCTACCATCGTTCACGAATTGTACATAGGTATGTAAAAATAGATATGAGTATTTGCTTAGTATGTCGATCAAGACATTATAATAACTTCACAGTACTAGTTCTAGGCAAATTGCATCCAGATAAGGGTTAAAAAATGTGATATACTCGTATGTAGACGTAAAATGTGAAGTAAAGCTTTTTTGCATTATAAAAAAAATGAATAAAACAATGTTGTAAAGGATTTATTTTTTGACATTTTCATGTCTTTGCTCTGGCACATAACCAAAATTATGTGACGAAATTGTGTAACGAAATTATGTAACGATATTAAGTAACGATATTAAGTAACGATATTAAGTAACGATATTATGTAACGAAATATCGAATTGTAAAGGGAGAGAAGTCTTCTAATATCGGATATCGATATTATGGTTTCGATATTATCGATATACCTAATATCGATATTTTCGTTTCGATATTGCAACCCTAAGAGAAGAGGGAAAGTGTGTGTCATGCGCACAATACGAAATTTGGTCAGTTGGGTTTTGGACCTTGAATAGTAAAGATGAAAATGTCGAAATGGTTGCATACTCGTATGCAAGCGTTTCTTTAAACAAAAATTTAAGATTGCTTTCAACTGCATGGTCATATCAATAGTGACCGTGGCAGAGTGAGTTAGCGCGCTAGGCATTGTAAGTATGGTGACCTGGGTTCGATTCCCAGCGGGGTAGGAATTTTTTAGATTAGTACCTAATGCGGTTTGGTTGATAGCAGTTTTCAATCACTCATTTTATCATCAGAAAGTAAAAGAGCTGTATAATTTTCAATCCAATAAGTACGGCAAATAGAGAAATGAGCTTTTTTCTCGGAAGCCTTTGATTTTCAGAGTAGGTAGCCTTTTTTAATGATAAAAACATTATTTCATTAGTTTTTTTTTTTTTAAGATAGGAGTATTAAAAATAGATATATATTATACTCATTGAATGTGCACTGTACAATGTGCATACGAGTATGTGACAAAGAGAGACTTGGTATTGGGGAGTGCCGCAAATACTAGCCGCAAACGCCGCTTGTTTGAATTGGTTAAAAATATAAAAAAAGTTGTGGAACAATATTTTCTTAGATTAAAAAAATAATAGGGGTCTATTCTAATCATTTTTTTTTTTTTTTTTGATATCTAGAACTTTTTGGGCCTTGGCCACAATTTACCGGTGTTTTGGGGGGGACCCGCTTTTTGGATTAGACAACACCTGAGACAGAGAGATATTAAGAGATATTTTAAGATATTAATGAATTCTGTAAAAGAATAATCGAAATTATAAAAAAAAACAGTTTATTTTTTAAATGATGTGCCTTGGTGGATGATGTGCCTTAATTTTATTAAATTTGAGAAATTTCATTGATGAACCGTAAAAAATAAGGAATTTCACATTATGTTTATTCAATTACTCGTTTCCCCCCTTAAAAAAACTTCATCTAATAAGGTCTGATTGAGTTTTCTGGGAAAAGAACTACTTGAAAGTCTATGAATGGAGCTGGAGTCTATGCGGGCACCACTTGCCTTGATAGGGGATAATTTGCTGAGAGCTTTCAGTGTAATCCCAGAGCTAATTTAATTAACTATTGGAATAACAAGTAGTCTCGAGCATACACCACCAATTCCGGCCGGTTGAAATGAGCTCCATATGTGTGTGTGTTGGATGGGAGTGTTTGTGTGATATGTATGGGATTGGGTGTGTGGATATTTTTCTTAGGTAATGGATGGGTGTGTTTTTATATTTAATTATATAAGCGTTTGTTTTGTGCATAATATGAGTGTTTATGTCATCGTTACCTATATTTATTGTAGCTCTACAAGGACAAGATTCTAGAATCTAGAAATCTAGACATAAATAAAATAAAAAAAACTCGAAAGATATAACTTGAAAATTCAAAATAGACTAAGTATACTGAATATCTAGGTAATATTTAGATATGGTTACAAAAACATTCGTTGGGAATGATCTATTTTTCCTCTAGAAATAAAAATAAAACTTAAATCTCAATTCAGCGAACGTGTTTAAACCCATCTGACACGTTCCCCCCTCTACCCGCCACTGTTGCCACACATTGGAATTAATGGTGGTAAGTGGTGAACAAATGAAACAATTAAGCTAGGTACATGCCTGTCGAGCACATGGAACGAAGCCATTTTGTTTCCATTTGTTCAATCAGATTGATCGGAATGAAGAGCTCTATGATTTGCTCGCCCTCTTGCACTTCGAGTGGATATTTCTTAAGCTGACCTGTTTTATACGTACAGACATTTTGGTTCCCGAGTTAGGCACAATAGACCGATGGTATTAATGAGTAAAAATCCCTATTTAACTGAAGTATAAAAAAGTCTGGCTGGGGGACTATAAACGAGGAGTAGACCAGCAGTCTGGCTGGGGAACTATAAACAGGAAGTAGACCAGCATTGGCTTGGTTCTGGGGCCCTTGTCAATTATTAGCCTCCTTGTAAAGACAGTGGTAGAAGTGCTGAGTCATTCCTCCACTGTCTAGCTACCATCGTTCACGATGACGCCACCCTATGATGATGATGATGATAAAAAAGCCATGGTAGTAAGTATATTGCACATTGCATAGTCATTATAAATCAAGGCGTACATACAAATATTGTTTTTAGGAAAGGCACCCTGTTGGGGTGAAGACTCTCAATTTTACTTAATCACAGCTAATACTAGTACTGTAATAATTGTAAAACATTTATACACTATTATCTGACCTGGGGCTCATTTCATAAAAAAAAAAATCTGGTGTAAACATCACACGACTTTCCTTATCATATTAGGAATGGAAACGGGACCAAAAGCCACTGGTGACTCAAAGGTAACTTTTAGCTAAAAATAAACATCAAATTCGTAATCAGCACCTTAAAATCATTGGATTTGATTTGTCACAACTCCCATCTAGGATGAATAATAAAAAAGTTAGTCCACGCGGGTCCCCCCCAAAATACCGGTAAATTGGGGCCGAGTTCAAAAAAGTTCAAGATATCAAAAAAATGATCAGAATAGACTCCTGTTATTTTTTTAATCTAAGAAAATGTTGTTCTCTAACTTTTTTTGTATCTTTAACCAATTCATAGAAACGGCGCTTGCGGCCAATATTTGCGGCCCTGCGGCCGCATTCTGCGGCCGATTGCAACCAAAAGTTTCGTGGTTCGTCTGGTGTATAAAATTAATTTCCATGCCAAATTTCAAGTCTCTAGCTCTTACCGTTCTTGAGATATCCTGTTCACACACAGACACACACACACACAGACACACACACACACAGACAGACGCACGGACCAATGGCTGAAAACAACTTTTTTGGTATCCTGAGGCTATGATTCGTCCAGAAATGTGAAAAACTGGGTAGGTCAAATTTTCGACGAATACAATACTTTCTTTATTATAGGATAAGGAAAGTAATACACTACATTCTTGATTTATTTATTTAGAAACACTTTATTAGTAGAACATACAGACAAATTCAGACAAATAATGGGAAAAAGTAAATATAAAAATGACAATAATAATAATATAACACAAGAAAAAAAAAAAAATATATACATATGTCCTAACTAAAGGGCGGGGTTATTGCCTATGGCAATCTCTTCCACCCAACCCTACGTTACGAAAAGCTAAACTGTAAAGTTTTTTCGTTTCATGAAACTTTACGATTTCCCTTTGAACCACCACTTAGAAGTGTATTCCTAAAATGTAAACAAATGAATTTTTATAAATTTAATTAATTTCTTTGTCTTTCAGTTTTATCTAATTCATTCAAATAAATAATGAATGAGCACAAATAAAAACGGAAGGAAAAGTATGACAATTCGCTTGACAAATGACTTTAAAAATCAATTCGTAAAGTTTCTTTATGGAACAGAATTTGAAACTTGAAGTGTGAACTCGTCAAGTATGAAGTGTAAAGTTCTTTATGTAATAGGGCCCTGGTTGAAACAGTGGAAACTCGATACAATTAATACGACCTAGTTAGATCTATTATGACAGTAGTTGATTCTATTGGGTTTTAATGTCCAGATCTTGAGTTCGCTAGGAATCGTACCAGCTTAGGTTGTGCCGAAAATGCCAGCTCCACCTGGTTTTTACTTTCGAGGGAACACATTTTTTTTTAAATAAATTTCTGCCCATCCCGAGACTCAGCTCAGGATTTCTGGACCACGGGTATTATTCTCAACCCTTACACCACGGAGACTGGCCACTTATATTTATCTCCATAGAACGAGAGAGTTCAGTATTTATACAACCACATACTTAAAACCATGTAGTAAAGTAAACCTTCTCCAGGAAAATTCGATTACTTGAATTTATTCGAGAAGGTAGGTATTTACCTAATACCTACCTATTCTTTTATGAAGAACCTACAATCAATATTTTATCTTCTTTAATTTTACCTTAAGAGCTTATAATGGACTGTGAAATAAGGTACCTGGCCCATTTATCGCCATGGTCCTAATTTCGCCAACCCTCCTTATCTCAGTAGATATTTAAAATTGGCGCCATTCATTATGAGCATCTTGTGTAATTATCTTTAAATGTTTACTCGTTGTTTTCAAAACAACCGTGAGTGCCCGCGAAAAAATAAAAAAAAATCATTTTCATTTTCAACAAGGGCTTTTATAATATTGCAAGGTAAGCAAGTTTGAATTAATTCAGTTTTTTGGTTACTACTTGCATGTGAGTGTCTTTAATTGTTTCTTTTGGGTTTACTCTTTATAATTAATCTGTGCTTAAGGTTTACTCTTTATTATTAATCTATTCTAAAATCGTCACCTGGGTGGCGATATTAGGATACACTGTACCCTAATATCGCCAAAGTTGGAGGTCTGAGAAAAAATGTTTCCTTTGGTTTCAGGATTAATTTTGCTTTAAATAATATTTTGATTTAAGAAACAACTAAATATTCTAGGTGTTACTTTAATTCTTACAGAAAAAACTATAACACAAAAAAATTCAAAAATGAAAGAAGCTTAAGGTGGCGATAAATGGGCCGGTATATTTAAACAAAGTATCTTAAAGTATCGCAGTGTTTCCCCAGATGATTTTAATATTTTCCTAGGGAGGTTGAGGGAGAGAGCGCAGGGAGGGGACAAATACATTAGTCTGAAGTTGGAGTAGGAGGTATTACCTACAGGACAATATTACTTTATTTCCAAATAAATTCCCATTAATTCTATACCAGGGCTGAGTTTAGAGATAGGAAAAACTTGAGAGTACTTAAGGTCTGTGTATTTGCATCTCAGGCTGCACAGGCACTCCCTACACTCTTCACCTCTCCAGCTTACATAGGGAATTATGAATCTATATATCTATAAAAGAAAGCTGTCTGTATGTGTGTATGTATGTATGTATGTGTGTATGTATGTGTGTATGTATGTTCTTTATACAAATCCACACCGTTTGACCGAGAAACCTGAAATTTTGCACATAGGTCCGCTTGGATCAGGAAATTCTTCTAGGCTAGATTATATCTCCCTGAGGTTAAGCTACAATGAGTAAGGATAAAAATGGATGGGTGACGCAAAAAAAATGCACGTTTTTTGACATAAATGACATTTTTTCTCGAAATTTGTCGCGACGACCTATCAACTCAAAGCGAGAAAGTTTTAGGCAAGGGCTTGAGCTTTCAATTGACATAATTATCGATCGCGAATTTCTGATGAGCCGTTCTTGAGCTACGCCGGGTAAGGTAAAAAAATGGATGGGTAACATGTAAAATATTCACGTTTTTTGACCTAAATGACATTTTTTCTCGAAATTTGAAGTGACGACCTATCAACTCAGAGCGAGAAAGTTTTAGGCAAGGGTTTAGGCTTTCATTTGACGTATTGATCGCGAAATTCTGATGAGCCATTCTTGAGCTACGCCGGGGAAGGCCAGAAAATAGATGGGCGACAAAAAATATTCAGGTTTTTTTTCAAACCTAAATGACATTTTGTGTGTGTGTGTGGTGTGTGTGTGTGTGTGGTGTGTGTGTGTGTGTGTGGTGTGTGTGTGTGTGGTGTGTGTGTGTGTGTGGTGTGTGTGTGTGTTGTGTGTGGTGTTGTGGTGTGTGTGTGTGGTGTGTGTGTGTGTGTGTGGTGGTGTGTGTGTGTGTGTGTGTGTGTGTGTGTGGTGTGGTTGGTGTGTGGTGTGTGTGTGGTGTGTGTGTGGTGTGGTGTGTGTGTGGTGTGGTGTGTGTGTGGTGTGTGTGTGGTGTGTGTGTGTGGTGTGGTGTGTGTGGGTGTGTGGGTGTGTGTGGTGTGTGGTGTGTGTGGGTGTGTGTGTGTGTGGTGTGTGGTGGTGTGTGGTGTGTGTGTGTGGTGTGTGGTGGTTGTGCTTGTGTGTTTGATGGGCTGGCGAAGCGGCGGGTGTAACCCGCTAGTAAGGTAATAATTATGAATAAAAAATTGATATAATGTCGGTACTTTGAAATCTGTTATATTAAAATTTAGAGCTATTTTTTACCTTGTCATTTAGGACTCTTGTTTCATTTTGTTTCAAAAAATAATAATATGCCTATAAGAAATATGTAAATATGGATATTTTGAAAAATTAATTAAGTATAAAAAAAATATTTTATGATGAAGATCCTGCTATTCTTTCAACCCTTACCTGCTTGCTGACTTATGTCACTGTACCTAGTACCAATCTACATTGTTATGAATGTATTATGTCTTGCAGCTACATGTGAATATAACGCTCATGTCGTTGTCTCATGATTGAATAACCAGTACAATTCACAAAGTTAGTAGCGATTCATTTATTTATATCTTCGTATTCGGCCCTGATAAATGTGCTAGTTAACAATAATTTAAGTTAGCACTTTCCTACCTAGCGTTTTTCAGTTGGATTTTTTTGAGCCAAAGCCAAAAGAGTTTTCAAACAGCCAATGATTTATTATCGCAATTATTTATAGCCACCGGTACCTTTTTTTCTGCCCTCTTCCCATTGCTCAAATCTAAATTCCTGTAAAGATATTCCGGTACGTTCATGTCCACCTTCAAATTTTAAATGACCATTAAGAAAGAGAGTAAGTTGGGGGGGAGAGAGAGAGAGAGAGAGAGAGAGAGAGAGAGAGAGAGAGAAAGAGAGAGAGAGAGAAAGAGAACACCAAGGTATTTGAAATGAGAGAGGAGAAAAACGAGACATAAAGAATAAATTATAACTGAAAATCTACATATTAAGGGTGAACACGTGTGTCGACCTCAATTTCTCGAAAAACTAGTGGGTCTGGAGAATTCCTCTGAAATTAATTTATCAGCAGTAAGGGGGACATCTTATGGCCAGCCCCCGTGGCGTTACGATTGTGACTACTGCCCGTAGTCCAGAGACCCTGAGTTCGATCCCCGGTCGGAGAGGACTTTCCACACAGAAAATTCTGTTCCCTCTCTACATGTGAGGCTGGCATTTCCGGCCCTACCCAGGCTTGGTGAGGTTATGTGGGTAGCTGGTACGATTCCCAGTGAATGGAGAGTAAAACCCCCGTCCTAATCCAGGACGTTAAATTATATAGAATCGTTGGCGTTAGGAAGGGCATCCAGGAGTAAAAAAATGTGCCAAAACCAACCAACCTCAACCATGAGGTTGACCAACGTCGACCCTGCTTGAGCGGGATGAGATAGAGTAAAAAAAGAAGAAGAAGAAGGGGGACATCTTATGGTAGCCTTTCTGAACTGTCGAGATTGTCCTTCTGAAGATTCTCAAGATCACTTTGCAATAACCTTGAAGGAGAACCGTTTTGATTTCTGTACTGTCTCAGTTCCAAAAATTGGCCTTTTCAAATGTAAATATAAATACATCATGGCACTTGCCGATATTAATCTACAAAACTTACCACAGAATCATTGTCCATGGTGACAAATCTCAATCTTTGGCATCTGAAATCATAATCGAAAAAGAACATGAATGAATAAAATATTCATAAAACATCAAAATGACCCAAGTGGAATATGCACTTGCGGTTCTGTGAGCTGATGATCTACCAACCTACTCCATTTCCGTGTGAATTGACCTAGCCTCGTGTGGTAGTGATATCCTTGAGGTTGAGAGGAGTTAGACAAAAGTTCAATTCAGCAGTCATTAAGGATGGTGTAGGTGCGGCCTGTAATGTCAATAAAAACAAAGACCATTGCCTTTAAAATAAAAAGAAATAGTCTCTGCCTGCCCCAGTATAGTAATACTCGTACATATATTGAATTATTAACTTGGCCGAGGGAAGTAGCATATATTATTAAAAATTTTGCACGGCGATGTGTGTTCGATCCCTGGAAGGGTAGAAATTACTGCTCTCTACTTGCATGTCTGGGATCCACTCATACCTCGTGAGGGAAAATCAGTGGTTACTTATAATGCGATTAACGACCATTGGCGGCACTTAAATATTGTAAAATATTTAGAAAAGAGGTGAGGCTCTAAGTAATGCTCTGCTATTGTGAAGAAGTCTTGCGATTTAACACAAATACTTCAATTTGTGAGGAAAATGTTAGTATTAAGTATGTACGTATCTATAGATTGTATACTAAACCTGTATAGCATCTTCAAATCATTTCAAAATATATTTTCCTATTGGATGGGTCTTAAAATTGAGAGTACTAACATACACATTACATAATCTATCAATCTCCATGATGCAGATAGTCTGTCTGCAGAGGAACTTTCATATTTCAATCAATACAATTTTACTCTGAATCCATTTGAAAATTAAACTTTATAAAATGAAATAATATCCGCAGACAGAGGAATATGCCAGAAAAAGTTATAAACACGAGTTTTGAATACGACCATGCAATGAATTATAAATGTTCACTTTATGATGAATATAAGGTTTTTTTAGGTAGGTACATATGGATTTTAAATATGGGCGAAATTATTTGTCAGAGTAGAGATCACGTCATGTTCAAGTTAGGACTTAAATTTCCCCATTTCTAACAGTGCGCCTTATCTATACTTATATCCACAGAGGTATAACTAATAATTAAATATCCATTAATTTTGCCCTATAGCTGTTTAATCATACATTCACTAACCTTCTTTTCACTGGAATCTCATAAAGCAGTTACTTAGCATTAACCTCAACCAGCCTGAGGGGTTAGGAATAACCATCATCACGTGGGTTTAAATTTGAATGGTCACCTATCCAAGTCATAGCCTCGCTTTGCTTAACTTCAGTGACAGAACGAGAACAAACTGACATCGACGATGCTGGCTTTTTTATTATTATATTTAATTTGTGTTTAATGTCGCTTTTAACTGCATGAGCATTATCACGACGGGGGTGTAAGCTTCTATTCGCAGGAAACTCATAAACCTCACCCAGCCTGGGTTGGGCCGGAACGCCAGCATCACGAATTCTTCACCTCGCTGGTTGTTGCTTAACTTCGGTGATCCTACGAGAACTGGTGTATTCAACACGCCATCGACGCTAGCTTATTATTTATTAAAATGCCAGTTAGTTTGTAATTCTTATCAGAAAAACCTTATTCTCCTTAAGCCTGGAGTGTTACAGATAAAACTTTATAAATTTACAATTCATTATTTTATTTACTTTTGTTTGAAAGTTCCAATAATCATAATTGCTTGCTGATTGTATACACACGTAGGCACATTATCATTATGTAATTATTAGTTTGGAAGAAACTTCCCTTCGTAAACATTTTCTCATTGCAATGAGGTCCCCTCCAAGTATTTCCGAGACAAGGAATGTTGGGAAATTGCGCAGTTGTTTGCTATAGTCGGTGTAATCGTGAATAGATATCATTTATTTGCTCTAATTCTTTGAATAAAATCAGAGAAACTAGAAAATATAAATGATCTTGTGAAATAATAATTTTACATACAGTATTATTCACAGAAAAAATACACATGAAACTCTTATAATAAAACATAAGCCCTTGCTTCTAAGAAAAAAAGAAGATTTCGAAAAGTAGACTTTATCTTATTCGACCGAATCCTATTGAACAGACGTATAACTTGAATTGTTAAGGAATAAAATAGTGTTACCCTGGAATTGTGGAACAAATTATCCTCCAGGAATAGCAAGATAAGGATCTGACACAAACAGACATAAGCACACTGGAGCTGTAACACAGCTAGCTTTTCCTGCTTCTGATACTTGTTCTTAGATTCCTTCCAAGTAGTTTCATTTTGAGATACAAATGATAGTAGATTTTCCTACAATGACTGTAAAAGCAAAGCTGGTGTTGTGGTACTAATATTCAATAATAAAGTAATATTTGAAACTCTGGTTTGTGCCGGTTTTGTGTTTTGTAAAATCAATGAGGAAAAAAAAATTAAAAAAACAATTGAGAAAAACAAAAGAAACGAAAAATAAAGAAGAAACATCAAACGAAGAATTGCAAGAAGGCAATGAAGATATGCCGAGGAGAATCGAAGTATAAAGAGAAAACAGTGAATAGATTTTTTATAAGACGGTAAGAGATGGAAGACGAGGTAGACTTTGTCACGTGTCGTGAAGTAGGAACTGAAGTGGAAATAGATGAGGAAGAGATGCATGTGGAGCATGGGGATGATGGAGAGAGACCACATGAAGATGTTGTAAATGACAAAGTGGAGAAGACTGTCAGAGAGACAATTCACATGATGAAAAATTACTCTGTTGAAAAGCGACGCAACTGTAACACTTTCTACAAGCATTCAAACTGAGAAATAGGAAGCAAGTTTTCACGTGAAGTGTATCATTATAAAGAAACTGAAAAGAAAACGAATAAAAAGAAAGAGATTTTACTTCATTGAAGTAGAGATTTCATTTCAAAATAACTCATCATTATTTTTTTTTCAAAAAGAACTACGTGATAAGTAGGTGTGATATTTTAGATATAACAAAAATAATTTCATTTTTAATAAGATTCATAATGGTAAATCACCTTTTCACTTATATTTTTAAATTCGCTAGTCGCTGGCTGATGTGCTAGTACATATCTCACTCATGTTTTCTTTTTTGTTGTTTTTTTTTTTTCTTTTTAAACCAATCAGATTCAAGAAACATGTAAATATGATGTTAGTGATGTTACTTGTTAGTCTTGTTATTTTTCGAAACACATAATAAAACTCAAATTTAATTACCTATACTAAACGTATTTACTAGTTATATCTTGTTACAGTGAAATACGATCATGATAAAAATAAACAAGTTGGTAATTTCCATCATAGACACTTAGTCGGAAGGAAAAGGTAGGAATGAAACGTGCTTATTATATTCTAAACTTGATAATATTTACTATAATTTATTTATATTCATATCCTTTCTGTCCTTATCTGGTACTACTCTGCACGTGATTGCAATGTATTGTTCTTCTCTCAAGCAGCACTCCTAATAGGCAGGTAATTTCCCAGCCAATGTATTGTGAGTCGCAGTGGTACTGCAAAGTACCTCGTTAGCTGAGGAGTCACAGGGGGACATAAATTAACCCAAGAACCCGCGCTCTGAAAAGAAAAGTGAATAGAGAATGAACATGTGTTCATAAAAATATGATAAGTGTTCCTCCACCCTTATGAATGCAAAGCCATTTAGCAAGGAGGAGGATTGGGGACCTCCGGATGAAGGCAACCTCTATTCATGCATGGTGTGTGAAACGGAGGTATATGACGCCTGAATAATATTGTACGGGGGGTGGATATGGGGTTTTGGCGTGGAGGTGGTAGCTGCACTCATTTCCATGGGTGTCTAACTGTCTACTCTACTTAATAAGTAGTGCCATACGATCGTGAAAACTATTCCTGCTCTAGTAAAGCGACATACGATGGAATTACTATGCCATCAGACTTGCTACAGATTGATTTCAGTGCAAGGCTAATGGATGACTTGCTAAAGATTGGTTTCAGTGCAAGTCTAATGGATGAATTGCTATAGATTCATTTCAGTGCAAATCTAATGAATGTGAAATTTGTTGATGAATGGTTAGTAAATAATATCGAGATTCACAGCCGTTTGGTAGATACTTGTTTTATACGGAAGGGCACGGATTTGAAGCACTGGGCAGCGAAACTGTGGGAACTTGGATTATCCACTGAAGTTATTATGATTTTTTTATATTTGATATTATTATTAATTTCGTGTTATCATCTATAAAAAATATATTTATAAAAAATAAATATGGACGGATTTGTGTCTTTGTTTATGTGTCCGAATTGTTTAGACCAAACGGTAAGAGATAGCGAAAAATTGATGGAAGATGACCATAACTGAATTTTTTCCAAGAAAATTGTCGAAAGTTATACTGAGTAAAATTAAGATCTAGGTACTCATCCAGGGAACCCGAGTCACCAGCACGTAAGCCCGGTGCTCTACACTTCTGACCAGCGCGGTGACTTCTATAGTGCTACATAGTTACATACCTAGGTATATAAAGCTATTTTAACATAGCTACGACGGGATTACTGCACGGTCTTCCTCACGACAGTCAAAACGAGGAGAACATATCCTTGAAGAAAGTCTTAAAATAAAATTTTAGTGTGCACTTAAACTGTATTTTACACATAAGCCTATTAAGTTTCATTGTAAGTAGGTACCTACTGTGTTTTTAAAGGGTTCTTTCTTCTTTACAATAATTCGCTTTAACTCTTCTTTAATAGGCTGCTGGAGGGAAAATGGGCGTTTAAAGTAATACAGACTTTAAATAATGTCCTTATAGACCTAGTTTTTTTTTTTTTAATCCAGTTGATATTATCCAGAACGAGAATACCTATTGTTTTTTGCATAATAATATATGTTCTTACATGACATTAAATTGAAAAAAATTGGAACTCTATTTGACTATTTGTAGGACTACTAAATAGAAATCATCTTTTCAGGCTGAAAGTCTAATTACTTATAATAATAATAATAATAATGTTTACTATGCATTAAATAACATGATGGTCTATCGTATTCCTCTATAAGTACGAGGTGTAATTTTCAGAAACCTGTAGGCTTCTTCTTTTATTTTCTATTTTCTCAAGTTGTGCCTGAGTATTTCGTTGTTTCTTTTCATTTATTTGTTGAATATCATTGTTTTTTTAATAAGTGTTTTTGTAATTTTTTTTCATGAATATATTTTATGTTCTAATTCTCTAAGGTTTTCAGGTAATTTATTAAATAATGTTGGTACTTGATATTTGAGGGTTGTTTTTCTATACTTATTATTTATGTTTGGTATTATAAAAATATGATTTCTTATTGCATATGGTGTTTTAATTTTTTGTCTATATTTTTCTTCGTAATCATGGTTCATAATCATAATATATACGTGAATTTTCGAAGTTCAATTTTTTTTTTGTATAGGGATGATGTTGGTTTGATTATTCTATTATGTGCTAACTTTATAGACCTTAGATTTTCTTCTGACGCATATGCAAAACACAATATTCCAGGTCTAGTTAAGCCGGGACCCCACTGAACGCAACATTTTGTCACTAATTTCGTGGGTATGTGTTGCAAAGTGTTCCGATACACCAAGTTTCAGTCAGTTTGCTTCGATCTCATGTGATTCTAAAGAAAGAATGGAACATGAAACATTGTGAGATAAAATGTAAATTCCCACAAATGGAGCCCGGGCTTCTTTATATCTATTTAATGTATGTATAACCTAAAATCAACAAACTTGGAACGCGCAACTGCACCAACAGATTTTTCAATTTCCAATAGACATTCATCATGTTATGCTGACTAACTGAAAATAATTGAGAATTCCCCATACACGATGCAGACTTATTTAGTTTCTCAACAGAGAAGAGATGTCTAGAGTCAGCAGTAGCAGTCGTGATGCTGATGTGTGTCTCCGCCAGCAAACACAAACCATTTCATTTGCTGAATACAAAGTATGGAATTCCTGAATCACATAGAGATGAGGGAGGAGAGCAGGAGGGCGAGATGCAAAATATATCCCACATTAATTTCACTTCACTGGGGGAATAAAATAAATCTTTCTGCACAAACAGGAGTAATACAGGGTGGCCGACTGAAAGAAAGAACCTTGAATCGACAGAAATATTCATGGTCGTCTGGTCGAGCTCCATTTTGTGTAGAATTACTAGAAATGCGAATGAATCTTACCAGCATCGTCACAAGTCTTTATGATAATTCGACAGAAAGCTTCGATTCCACCCGGTGATATTTTTCAAGGCAGATTTTAGACTAACTTTTCCATTACCCACATTAAAACTTGAGGGACCTTGTCTAAACGAACTCTAGGACAGATATTGCTTCTCGTAGAATTTGGAAATAACCAATTGATTGTTATTATTATTACATATCTTGTTCATAATTGTAATATTAGTTCCGATAAATTTTTAATATTAGAAATTTGAATTTTTTGCTCCGATTTTCATATTTCTGAACATTTCAAAACCTCCAGAAAAATAAAGAAACTTCCTATATTTGGGCCTGAATATGTTCAAAAGCACGTCACTGGATCCCCGCCCCCCCAGTTTGCTTTATTTATGTACGAGCATAGAAATGTTTTATGTGATAAAAAATGCATACTGTCATTTGATACATTAAAACAAACTGCATATTGGGATTGAGAAAGTGAGGTTAGAAAGAAGAGGGGGGAGCCGAGATTGAATGTAGAGAGTCCGAGGCAGTGATGTGTGATGCTAGTGGGGTGATATACGACCCCGCCCCCAATGCTGAAGCTGCAGTGTCAGCAGGAACCAGGCTACCTTTACTACTGACGGGCTACACCCTATGATAAAAAATAACACAGTGGAGGTGGAAGTGCACTCTGACTTGTGGTCTGAGCCAGGAATCAGTTTTCATACATTAAAATTTAGGAAAAGTATTTTCTAGTAAGTATTTTTTTTAAAATTTATTTAATTACTGTATTTATATGCTGTGTATATTAGGTATATTGAACCAATTGTTTAGAGTTTGTTTAAACTGCAGGCAAAAGGCAGTCGTGAGTCCTACCTCCGGAGTACAAATCAGTATAAACAGAAAAGTGAGAAGTTATGTTAGATGTACATGAATATCAGAACATACCTGGACAGCTGTTTTGGGCTTATTTGTTTCGAGCAAAGCAAAGGCTTATTTGTTCCACTACGACTCCTACTGACGAGTACTATTAATTATTTATTTATTTTAAGTTTTCATATTTGTGTTAATCACTTTCGTGATATCACAACTACTCAAGCTCGCTTAACTAAATCTACGCTGAAACCGATACTTGAACCACCGACCTCCAGGTCACAAGTCCACCGCCTTATCGATCAAGCTACTGAGGCCGATCAAGCTACTATTTAATTTATTTAAAACCTATTGACATTTAAACCTGACATTACCTACTTCAATGCGCATGTCTAGAAGTATTCATCTGCCCTTGTTGCAGAAAGCTTTCTCACTCTCATAATTCTGCCTTTCAAGTGTGATTGAGTTATTTGGGCAAACAACACATCAATATATGGTTATTTGGACAAACAGCACATCAAGATTGGGTTTTTTGGACAAACAACACATCAAGATTGGAATATTTCGGCAAATAAGACAACCCGAATGGGCTCTCTCCGTAATAACCCATTTCGGCAAATAACACATCAAGATTGGGTTATTTGGACAAACAACACATCAATATTTGGTTATTTGGACAAACAACACATCAAGATTGGGTTATTTCAGCAAACAACACATCAAGATTTGGTTATTTCGGCAATTAACACAATCTGAATGGGCTCTCTACGTAGACGTGGATTATAAATATTTATTATGGAGTTATAACTATATACAGGGTGGGGCAAAAGTCTGGAAACCCCTGAATAACTTTCGAATGGCTTCTTCGGTAAAATTAAAATTTTGTAAGGTAAACCGGGCTAATAAGACCTTCTTTTAGAGTGGGGTCGATTTTTGTTACCGGTCCCCATGTCGGGGCCAGGGGGGCCAACTTCATTTTTTTAAATACGAACCCCCACTTTGCGATACATTTTTGGAAAGGTCTTTAAATAAGAAATACATTGGTGCAAATTTTATTTTTTTAATATTAACTGTTTGCAAATGGCGTCCAAGTTTCTGTATGCAGTAAAGTCTGGAAACCCCTGAATATCTTTTGAAAGGGCTTTCTCAGTAAATTTAAAACTGTGCACGGTAAGTCGGGGTAACTAGACCTTTCCAAAAATGTATCGCAAGGTTGGGTTTTGTATTTAAAAAAATGAAGTTGGCCTCCCTGGCCCCGACATGGGGGCCGGTAAAAAAAAATCGGTTCCATTCTAATATGAGGTCTAATTACTAAGGATTACCGTACACAATTTTAAATTTACTGAGAAAGCCATTTCGAAAGATATTCAGGGGTTTCTAGACTTTACTGCATACACAAAGTTGGACGCTATTTGCAAACAGTTAATATTAAAAAAATAAAATTTGCACCAATGTATTTGTTATTTAAAGACCTTTTCAAAAATGTATCGCAAGGTGGGGGTTCGTATTTAAAAAAATGAAGTTGGCCCCCCTGGCCCCGACATGGGGGCCGGTAACAAAAACCGACCCGACTCTAAAAGAAGGTCTTATTAGCCCGGTTTACCGTACAAAATTTTAATTTTACCGAAGAAGCCATTCGAAAGTTATTCAGGGGTTTCCAGACTTTTGCCCCACCCTGTATATATACTGGGATCTAGGTCTTCCACTGCCCCTGTAGAAAGCAACCCTCAACTCTTTCTGTGGAACATTCTCTCTTACAAAGAACTAAAAGAAAATAGAACGGAAAATAGCAATGGAAACTTTAAGAAAATAGAAAAAAGAGAAGTTTCAAGACTCAAAAGTTCGTAAAGGAAAAACACAAATAAAACAGAGATATACGCTCAAAATATACAATTGTATGATGGTATAAATTTCCAAGTATTAACATACACATAAATATTGAAAGCGCAACCCTCTTCACTTCAAAATAATTACCAATGAAATATCAAAAGTAAAAATTTACTAAAATAATATTAATGTCTTATAATTGTAAACCTGTGTTAAATACTTAAAGAATAAAGACCCCAGATACCTGGTGTAATTAGGGCAAATAAAGAGAGGTAATGGGAACACTAGAGAGAGAGAGAGAGAGAGTGAGAGAGAGAGTGAGAGAGAGAAAAGAGGAAAAACAGTGAAGCGTAAAAGAGAGAAAGGAAAGTAGAGAGATTTCAAATGAGTTACATACAGAGGAAGAGAGAGTAATCCAGTAATACTTATGTATGTACGTACCAGATACAAAAACTTAGGTCGGTAATCCTGAGGAAAAGATTACTAGGCATAGGTAAGAAGGTAACAATTTCCTTTTAAATACCAAGATAAATTACCGGTGCTGTTCGAAATTTGTGTAACTTTCATAAATAATGAGCGCTTTTCCACTGTCGTGACGTATATGTATCACGTAAGCATTAACAGTGACGTCATGTAGGACGTATCTTCAAGAAGCATTATACCAAAACATCATATGACAGTGAATCTGACATTTAAAAAAAAATGAATTTATTCAAAATATAATCAAAACAAAATACAATATAATTTTACCAAAAATAAGAATATTGGTTGCAGAATCAGACATTATTTTAAATTTAAATAATTCAAAATAATAATCAAAACAATACACAGTGATTTTACCAAAATTATATTAATATTATCATTATGTCCCTACAACGTAGAAGATGAGAAAATGTTGCCTGACCCGAGTAACAAAAAAATACATAGTATCTTTTTAACCTCGCTACATAACATTATTCCTACACTGAGAAAGAGAAAGTAACTAGTCGTAAGTAAAGTCAAGTTGAACGGGAAAATGGAAATTGCCATTTGAGTGGGTATGTAAAGAAACACAATATTGCCAATGAAAATACACACGAAGATACATCAAAAGGCATTGAACATGGAAGTCATGGAAAGTATGGCAATTGAGCAAGATTTATCAGTTCAAAGTTGAATATAACTTTCACATGAAATAAAATGTAGCACACTCTCTTTTGATTAACTTTGAAGGAGAAAATTATTCTCGCAAGAGTTAAATTATGGAAGAAAATGTTAAAAGTTGAAAAACAACAACGCGAAGAATATGGAACAGGTAATTTTCTGAAATTCCATGCTCTATGAAACTTATCGAGCTTTCTATGAGTAAATGTTAGTAGGTATTTGATAAATGCGTAAGATAGGACCATTTTGTATTACTTCAACAGTGAATATTTCTACGATTTTTATAATAAACTAAAAACTTCAATTTTCTTTATATTTTTTCCAAGCATTTTTTCCAACTTTTAGAAATATTCAGTGAATTATAGAAGGGTAAAAGTTAGCGCACTAAAGTTTCTTTTACAAGAGAAAAAGGTTGAAAAAAAAAGTTATCATATTTGTGTTAATCACTTTCGTTATATCACAACTATTCAAACTCGCTTTACTAAATCCACGCTGAAACCGGGACTTGAACCACCGACCTCCAGGTTACAAGTCCGCCGCCTTATCAATCAAGCTACTGAGGTCGGAACAAGAGAGAAAAAAAAAAAAAGGTTTTCACACAATGCAATATACATAGTTAACCTGATAAAGAACTATTTGTAAGAAAATTGTGATATAAGAATTCTAATGATGTGCCTTTGTAAATATCTACATAATATAAACCAAAATATATCTTATAGTATAGAATATGTCAAATTAGAATTGTAATTCTGATATAATTTTAAACAATAAATTTTGTGTGTGTGTGTGTATTTGTGTTTCACTTTGTTTTTTTAAGGGCTTGGCGATCGTAAAAATATTGGTATGTACCTACAAAATAAGTAATAACTGGAGTAATGTTGTGTTGTTGAGCCCCACACGAAGACTTCACCGTCAATTTCCCCGCTACGGGACTGACGCGTACAAATCGAACTCGACGAAACTTTTCTTTAGCAAGGACACAAGTTTCCTCGTTGAAAAAATTACCACAAGGAAGCAATTAAAGCGGAACTTGGGTGATAATAATTAATTGTGCAACTTGGATTGTTGAGGGGAAAAGTAGAACAACGCAAACTTCAAGTTGCTCCATGTAGCTACAAGTACGTGTAGTTTCCAGGGAAAAAGACAAATTAGAAAATGGTTTCTTTTTTCTCCGCGATTTCATGTCCTTGGGGAGAAATCGAACACTTTGCAAAAGTAGAACAAAACTTTCTGTTATGACTCCAGTCCAAAGTTTCAAAGGTGAGGAGGTATACATAATTACACTTTTTATGCGAGAGTTAAACTTCATTGATATTTTTCACTCTAAATACAAAGAGCATGTATGTTTCAATGGCCCTAACATTTTAACAGCATTTAACGGTTTTTTTAAGTTAATTGTTAGCTTAGGTGATGTATCATGTACATTGTGTATACTATATAGTTATATACCAATGAAGTAAAATAAAGTGAACGTTCTAATTCAAATTCTAATAACTACAAGCCCTCTCTCTGCCTTGAACTAGAATTTTCAAATACATGCATATGTATACTTACATCAAATACAGCACTATGACGCTTTACCTTAATTACTGGTTAACTTTCCCAACTACTAGTCTGATTATGTGGATATCTTTCACACCAGTCAATGCACAGTTTCACAGCACATTGCACAGTCTACACACCTTTATATCAAGATCAGCAGTCAGCAACACACCGACAGAAGCTCAAGGAGCATGTAATATTATAAAACTGAAACATAATTATGCTCATAAGATTTTTGAAGACTCAATCTCTCGACTGAAAATTAATTTCCATCTGAAATATTTGCCTGAAATATTAAATTATTCAGGGATGCTGAATTTTGCTTAATATGAATTAGTGTACGCATCACACAGCATGTTGCTGTGTTTTCAAACGTAAAGTTTAAATTCTTAATGAATCAGTAAACTTCTGGGTGTTCCTCAAATGTTATTTCATTTGAAACTACATAATAAAATATAGAGTTATGCATGTGTTTTTGTGCACATTTGCACAACATAGATTTCACATCCATCTCAATAAAATTGGTTTGATGAAGATATTGACTATGTTGCATCGATTTTAGAGCCCTCTTAAATTTACACATTCGCCCAAACGTACTAACGTAGTATGAATCAGACTCTGAGGAAAATTAGAATGGTGAGCTCCTATTAAGACTTATGGCCATACCTGGTACCCATGACCATGGCCGTATAGTAGACGAACATATTTTGTGGCATTATTGCCGAAAATGATGAAAAATTAACGTTTAAATGGAAAACTTAGGTTATATCCATTCTTCAATTTTTAAATCATCTACTTAGCAAAGATTTTGCCTTCATACCTGGCATGTGCGTGCAAGAAGTGAATGTACTAACTCCTGCCCCACGTCAATTCTCACCCATTCTCAGTGCATTAATATACCTTTTTATCGGAGACCATATTTTCAAGATGACCATGACTACGAAAGACGTTTCACCTTGTCATTTACCACTCAGCAGAGCCCACACATGCAATAGGATCTTCGGGTGTTCAGAGAAAGGACACGTTTGATGAAGCTCCGTGAAGTTGGCCGTACTGAACAACTGAGGATTTGATGAAGCTCCGTGAAGTTGGCCGTATTGAACAACTGAGGATTCATGTCCTTTAGTTATGGCTTGCATTCAAGTATAAATATCTACGTATTGTAATAATGTAAATATTGTAATAGGAGCTATATTTACCTGATGGGTATGAATACTTTTTGAGATTTTTATTTATGAAAAATAAAGATATAGGTACTTACACTTGAATTCCTTGAAAGATTTTATGTATAGATTGGGCTAGCCTAGCTAGCCCGGAGAATACCCTACTAGAATACATAACATAATAAATAGTACGTAATAAAGCCTATTTACTTAAAACGTATCATGTTATTATTTTGCATTCCCCTATTAAGAGTTGATATCGTTCTGTGTGCTGTGATATTATGATGTCACACTCGGAATTTACATAAAATACTGAAAGTTTTCCTCAACACATGATTACAATATTGCATAATTTATGTAAATCTCATTCTATGTGAAAAACTTCCACCCTCTGATCTACTCGTCACAAGCACGAGTATATTCGACGTCATAATATTAATATGAGCGACAGATGCGACCTTCCTGGGAAGAGAGGCATGTGTGAAACATATACTCTCATCACCTGGGAGGTGCAGTGGTAAGCGTGAGGGTGTGGATTTTAGTCCCAAGTGAGCTATGAATATAATAACTTTACAGGTAAAACTAAACAAAATATTACGCAGGCGTAGTTTTCATAGAAGGAAGCAACGTATTTTAACAGGAATCAGCGCGATTGAACAGATTATGTTAAGAGCTCACCAAATTATTTAGATTTGGCCTAGGAAGAAAGCAGGCTGCAATAATGAGGTAAGAAATTCTTTTGGTGTCGCGATTTAATGTATTTGAAATTTAATTTATTTTTAGTTTTTTTTTAGTTTTGTGAATCTTCTTAAAGTAATTATTTTTTCTGGTTCAGCAAATTCTAAATTTTCATAATTAATTGTCGCTTTTTCGTTTGATAGTGGAATTATTTTTAAAATAAATTTAATCTATTCGTAGCGAAATGGGGTTAGAGTACTCAAAAGGTTAGAGTACGCAAAATGGGGTTAGAATAGATATTTACTAGGTTCTTTGGATGCCTAGTTAGTTGGTGGGTCCTAAACTTTCCCTGAGTCCTTCCTGAACGTGGCTGTTATCAAATCACTCACATTAACCTCACCTACACAAATTTTGGCCAGAAAACCAATTTTGTATGATTTTCCTATACAAAATACACGGTTTGGGCAAGAGTACGCGCACGGTGGGGTAAGAATACGCAAAAAATGACTTTGCTAAATAAATTTTGCAATTTTTACACCACAAGGTTGAATCCTACAGTAAAAAGTAAAAGGTGAATAACGAACTAGGCATCAGGGTGTGACATTTCAGGACAATAGATCTAACCGAAAAAATTGGAAAAATCGAAATGTGTTTTTGCGTACTCTTCCCCCCACCTACCCTATGTTTATATGTATTATGTCAGAACATTACATTGAGACAACACTAGGCGGGGTTTGAACATATTTTTTTTCTTCAATTGTACAAAATACTATAGTATTAAACTAACACAAATATGTAAACTTTAACTTACCTTATCTTTTAATATATAATTTATGTGTGTCAGACCATAGATTTTGACATGCACGACAAACTATATACGAATATATACAATATACATATATTAATCCGAAAGTTAAGACTCACTTACTCATTCATCTCGATTTCTCAGCACTGGTATGTCCCAGGAGGTTAGAATTCGGAATGTAGGTCACTTTTAGGTCTTAGATGCGCACTAAGAAAGGATTTTATTATATTCTAACTGGGGCACCAGCTGCGGAAAAAAAGGGGAAATTTTTCAATGAATCTAAATTGATTGTTCTCATTTGAGGTATTCAAGAGTATATCAAGCTCGCCGGGAGGCGAGCGCTCGTCAAGTAGCGCCAGCCACCCGGCCTATATTAACACGAAACAGAGTTTATATGTATTTTGTTTTATTGTTTTCGCCCACTTAACGCTAACTTTTATCAATTTTTATTTCAAATTCGTAATGAGACGCGAAAATAGATTGTGTTTCACGAAAGCGCGAGGTTCCTACGTACAGTTAAAGTCGTTTACTGGCCACGCCGAAAATCTTCAATTTCATGAAATTATTCATACGGGTTTTTTTTTTTTTTTTTCAGACCAATTTTCTGTCAAGGGTACAGCAACGTGTGCTTATCGTTGAAAGACGTGAGATACGTTTTTGAAAAGGGAATTTTCATCTCTGCATACCTTTTATAGTTTCAAGTATTTATTTTTTTATAGGATAGGAGATATAGCCTTCTAAAATAAAATGGGAAAGTTGCACAGAGCCGCCACTGGTTATCTTGGAGCTTATCATAGGAAAAAATATAAAAATATAACTAAAGTATTACACTGGACCAAACTTGAGTTATACCCTTTGAAAGGAATACTTATTATGGAGCCCAGAGCCGTCTATTATTATCCTAGAGTTGTATTTCTGGTGTTTTTAGAAAGGTCTAGTCAAAAGGAATGAGATCACTTAATTTCAGATGGTTGAAACAAGTGGAAAAGTATTTAAAGCCATCTAAAGGAATATCTAAAATGAACCCTGGAGCCACGCCTATTTATCCCAAGTTGATGACTGAAGGTTCTTTCTAAAGGTCTAATTACGCAGAAATATAATACGATGTAAATAAAATGTTAGAAAAATCAGCGACAGTGTGAGACATAAAAATAAAAAACTGAAATAAGATTTATGAGAGTAACAAAAAATCTTCGCCTCACATAGAACTTAAAATATGGGTGGTTTTCCAATCATCTTTGTTTCACCCAAGCTGCCAGCAGACAAAGTTATCAATAGGGAATAATAACGTTTTATAACTTCATTCAGAGATTTCTACATCAAGAGGTAAAACTTATGAGAAGTGTATAAAATATTGGCCAGTAAGAGGTAAAATATTGATTAATATAGATCAAAACAATGATAAATTTTAATAAAATATTATGTATTGAGCAGTCTCTGTGGTCGTCGACTGGTGTAGGTAAAACACAAAGTTTGCAAGGTGACCTGGGTTCGAATCCCGGCTAGGTATAATTTTTATTTTTACTCTGTACTTTGGATGTCCGGTTTTCTCGTGAGAAAAAAAAACAGTAGTTGGTAGTTTGAGTCAACCTCCTATGACCGTTTAATTTCGAAAGAAGTGAGTATGGTTTAACTCGATCAACATTGATTTCTCACAATCTAATTATCCATCTACCTATGTATGTAACATTGTAACATGATATAAGTTGCATTTTTTGTCCAATCGAGCTGAAATTTTCAGGGTATATTCCATGGATATATGCTTGCTTATTAATTTATAATTATTAAATGTATTATCTAGTATAATGTCTCACTTCTTCTGTTTATACCTACCAACTGATTATGCTGAATTGACACCATGTTTAGTAACTCGATGTTAGGCAAATATATGGGTCAACATTTCTTAGAGCCATAGTAAGAGGCAATTTCGGAACAACAATAATACTCGGCACTTTCATTTCCCTCTTTATTTTACCAAGATCGAAATTCCATCTACCTACCATGTACTTAGGTACATATTATAATTAAAATTGTATTGTAAACAAAACCACTAAACAAAGTTGTCCGTTATTTAACGAGTTCATAACTAATTTTTCAATACAAGGCTAAAACACTAGTTGATTATTAATGAATTATTGTTAATGGATTTTAAGATTAAATAGGTATATTTTTTCTTCATTTTTACTGGTTGAAGTTCCACAAAAGAAGCACCAATTATCACACCAACCTCATTTTAAAACGATTGTGACCAGTTGATTGTATTTGGTTTTAACGTCCTGATTTGAACTAGTCAGGACGTGGGGTTTTACCCTCCATTCGCTGGGAATCGTTCCAGCTACCTACATTTAACTCGCCCAGCCTAGGTAGATTCCAGACTCACGTGTTAAGAGGGGAAAAAAATATTATCAGTCAGTATATCAGTATAAACAGAAAAGTGAGAAGTTGTATTAGATGTACATGAATATCAGAACATACCTGGACAGCTGTTTCGAGCTTATTTGCTCTCATCAGCAGGTAATAGTTTCGATAATCCATGCCATCAACTAACCTCTCTATATTAATCAGTACAGGGTGGACCAAAAAAACGTTTACACCCGTTAATGGTAGATTACTGACGACATTTCCAGCCCGGATCTGCAATCCGTTTTTTCGGATTCGCCTTCGTAACTGCACAAAGTGATTTTTTGCAACTTTCTGAAAAAATCCGACTTTGGCTTATTCTTCAGGTCAGAACTTTTTTCCTGTTTAAGATGAGTTGATTCTGAACAATTCTACAGAAAGCCAACAAAATTTCGATGATTCTATTTACTCTACTTTGTTTTTTACGGTTTGGTTTGGCATCTTTTTTGACACCTGAATAGAAAAAAATTTCTCATGTAAGTTTTTTACACTTTGAAACACTCAAGATTTGCCCGAGCAAATTTTGTCACAGACATGGGCAAGTTTGATAAAAGTTGGCGGCCAACCCAAGGATGCTAAAAAATAATTTTACGATTTTTTTATCACGTGATCTTCTGGGAAAACGAACCAGGTAAGTCTCAAAAAATGATGTTCAAAATCTTAAAAGTGTTGACCGTGTAGGGTCGTCTCGTACTCAAAGAGTAATTAGCTATTTATGTCTGATAATTATTTTCCTCGGAATTAATTAAAGGCCAGTCAAATTAATGATTGTTTGTTTCTCGATGATAGTTTTCAAGCATATTTTTCTGCATTCTGTGAAAATATTATCTTTTAACTTTTTGATCTTTTAAGTACATTTTACATAATTATTATTATTATTTGGATGCTGAAATGGTGGATGTGCATTTAGCATATGGAGTTGCAAACAGGAACATTTGGGATCAAGTGAAAAACATAGTTTACGAAATACCAGTGGAGACGCAAGAGTAGCAGAATCTAGTAGCAAGAATCCTGTTGGCATTCGATGACCTAACAGAAAAACCTGGAATCTTCCGCAACATTCGACGGAACATGATGAAGAGGTTCAACCTTTGCATCCAGGAAGGTGGACGCCACTTCCAACAGTTCCTCTGAGGAAATTGAGAAGTGAAGGAGAGAGAGAGAGAGAGAGAGAGAGAGAGAGAGAGAGAGAGAGAGAGAGAGAGAGAGAGAGGAGAGGAAGAGAGAGATAGAGGGAGAGAGCGAAAGAGAGAGAGGCAGAACTAAGTTACAAAAGTCACCATTGGTTTCAAAAAATTGTGTGAGGAGAATCCATAGTGTGTACTATGGCTAAAAAATGGCAACAGTCTTTTTTATTTTGTAGTCATGAATTTTTTGCTGGCTCTGGCGTTCAGACCCATGTGGGATCTTCCGCATGGCAAGTGACTTACCACTGAGCTAATCATGCGCTTTTAATCGTTTCTCATTAAACATACTAACGCAAAATGTTTTTTTTTTAAATACCTTTTTGTTTATACCAAAATAGTATAAAACATAATATATAGACTGCAAAAGTTTTTTTCATTTTACAAAATATTATCTTGTTTTTTTTTTCAAGATTTCTATTAAGAGTTGGCAATCGGTAAATATTTGTTATTTAGGTAATTAGTATTATTTATGAAAGAAGGCTTTATTTTATAAACTATATTTTCGTTAGGAAAATTTGCTAGTTTCTTTTTCTCTCGTAGGGAAGCATAAGAAAAACCATCCTTACATTATCAAGGCAGACTCTCAGGGGCTTACATGAATAAAATTATTGTGTATTATGATGATACCAATAGTATCTCATATAACTCAATTTACAGATGTTATTACCACCAAAAAAACCATAAGTTGTTGGTTGTTGGTGTTACAACAGGTATGAATAAAATATTCCATCAGATTTTTTTTATAATTAAAATAAAATAGACCGCCGAGAATCGAACCTCAGTCATGCGACTAACACCCTTAGCACTACAACATCTAGCTAACACCACTGACAATCTGAAATGCACGGAAATTATCATTTGAATTTTCCTAAACTGGCTGATGAAGACATTTGAGACCGCGGTATTCAAAAAAGCAATGTAAACAATTTTTGTAAACAATACAAGACGCCCTTACACAGTCTACAGCTAGAAAACTCTTAGGATTTTTGAAGAGTTTTTGGCAAACATCTAATAATTTTTCCCAGAAGATCGCGTGATAAAAAATCGTAAAATTATTTTTTAGCATCCTTGGGTTGGCCGCCAACTTTTATCAAACTTGCCCGTGTCTGTGCCAAAATTTGTTCGGACAAATGTCGAGTGTTTTATTTAGTAAAAATGTTTTTTCGTGTGTTTTTTTCTGTTCAGGTGTAAAAAAATATGACAAAACAAACCGTAAAAAACAAAGTAGTGTAGCTAGAAACATCGAAATTTTGTTGGCTTTCTGCAGAATTGTTCAGAATCAATTCATTTTAAACAGGAACAAAGCACTGACCCGAAGAATAAGCCAAAGTCGGACTTTTTCGGAAAGTTGCAAAAAATCACTTTGTGCAGTTACGAAGGCGAATCCAAAAAAACGGATTGCAGATCCGGGCTGGAAATGTCGTCAGTAATCTACCATTAACGGGTGTAAACGTTTTTTTGGTCCACCCTGTATAAACAGAAAAGTGAGAAGTTGTATTAGGGCAGTAGTTACAACCATTACGCCACGGAGGCTGGCCACTGACAACTGACAGTCTAAATAAAGCATTTATTTTGATCAATGCTTTTGTATTATGAATCGTAAATTACATAGATCTCATTCAAAATTTACAAATATCTACCTACATTATAAATATAAATAAAAAAACACTGCTAATTATGGACACAATACTTCCTCGTGATTGTTTCACATTGTATACACCTGGCAATTTTGATTTTTTCGACTAAATCACTTGTATCTTCAAAACCGCTTAACCGATTTTCTTCAAATTTATTTTATATGATAGAATACTATTTTTTCTACATTCTAGTTATTTTTGTTCACAAATTCATACTTAAATTAAAAAGGTTTCTTGATTGTGATGATGATGATAATAATAATAAAACATTAACATTAATAGTTATTTAAAAAAAAAAAAATCTAGCTTACTAGACTTTTAACCTGGAACTTGGAGTTCAAGACCTCATTAAAGGCTAACCATCAATTCGGTATTTTATATAGTTTGGTTGTTAGGTGGTATTCTAATGACAAGACTTTGTCCTCCAATTTAGACAAATCTTATTACTATACTTACTATAGATAAGGATAACGTACCCGAAAAGTACCCAAAAAATACCGGGTACATTTACAAAAGTACCCGCACCAGGTACATAATAAAATTAGGTACCCGTACCCATACCGGGTACAAAATTTTGCTAGGTACCTGTACTCGTACCGGGTAAACACTGGCGACGGTATAACACACTGGATCCGCATACCGTACTGGGTACCGATTTTATGAAATACTCGGTATTACACTGGGACCGAGTACCGACGTATCGTACGTAGTAGGCGGGTACCGTTTTTATTAAATACTTGGTATTACACGCCGAGGCCGGGTACCGTACCGGATACCGGTTATATGAAATAATCGGTATTACAATAATACCCATCTCTAGAACTGGGTACAGCAGAGAGAGGTACTTCATTATTCCGATATTATCTATGAATAATATTCAGGCTGTCGGTGTCCTAATATTTTTCTTTTTGTCTCGTAGAAAAAAGTCTTCTATTTGAAACTTCTTTGTCAAACAATTGGACGGTTTAGGGAAATGTACATTATTTAATTCAGGTTATAAAATAGGAAGTGGAGCTTCTAATCTATTGAAACACTTGAAACTAAAACACCCAACAAATTTTGTGAATCGAGATTCGTCTCCTGTAAACATTCTGAATGCAAAATTGTGAGATTTAGTTAGTGTACGGTGCTTTTGTACTTGGTTCTTGAGTGATTACTCGAATCCACTTTTCCATTTACATCCGCTCGCAGAATCTCAAAAACCAAGTACAAAAGAACCTCGGTAAATACTCGGTACTTTTATGTAATCGATTACTGAAGTACCGGTTCTATGAAATACTCGGTATCAACTATCTCTAATTATTGCCAACAATACTGAAACGGGGTACTTTTCCGTTAATGAATCTAGCAGTGGGTTTCAAAATTTGAAAAGATCAACAAAATTGCTGAGCGCTATCTAGTGCCACTCAATAAGGAATACACCTGTTATCTCAAGATTTCTCCTCTCTCCAGCAAGTACCGTAAAATATTCTTTCAGCATCTTTTCAAAGTTTTTTTTCTATCATTTTTTTTTCTCCTTGAATTAAAAGATCAACATCCTTTAATTAAAAGTCTTTTTTCTTTTATCTGTTGATTGTTGACCAGTTTTTATTTCATCTATCATAATTATGAAAATCAATTAAATCAAAAAGTAGTGATATCCCCCAAAAAACACTTCGTGTAAAAATAGTCGTCAAGTGTTGGAATGATTAAAAAGAACTGATATCAAAAACGTCAATTTTCTATGTTTGAAGGAAATATTTTTCACGTAATAAGTCTTTGATAATTCAACCAAAATAATATCCTCACAACAACAATACACCTTTGAGCAAACTTCGATTTGGTATTTTGAGAATTTAACCAAAAAATAGCCACACAACAAAACAATGCTCTTGTAAGAACAATCTTGCATAATTACAGAACCACGTCCTTGACTGCACACTGTTTTGTTCTGAAATGTATGTGAAGTACGTTGCTAACAAAACAGTGTGCAGTAGTCAAGGACGTGGTTATGTAATTATGCAAGATTGTTCTTACAAGAGCATTGTTTTGTTGTGTGGCTATTTTTTGGTTAAATTCTCAAAATACCAAATCGAAGTTTGCTCAAAGGTGTATTGTTGTTGTGAGGATATTATTTTGGTTGAATTATCAAGAGACTTATTACGTGAAAAATATTTCCTTCAAACATAGAAAATTGACGTTTTTGATATCAGTTCTTTTTAATCATTCCAACACTTGACGACTATTTTTACACGAAGTGTTTTTTGGGGGATTTCATCATCCAGTCGCTGAGAATATTGTACCAGCTAGCCAGTTACACATAATATGGACCCGCACAATTTTAGAAAAACTTGGGTTTCGAAATCATGACCTCCGAACCATGGCACAGCCAACTACATACAAAAAAATCTATGGCTATAAAATGCTTGCACTGATATGAGGCGACTTCAGCGAGCATTTTCTATTCTATCCTGTTTTTGATGGGTTTCAAAATTTTCTGAAACATTTAACTTCTCAATCTTCCCCACTTTATTTCTTCTTCTATCCCTCCTCGTCCTTCTGATATCTTTTTACCGTTTCCCTGCCTCTGGTTCTCGCTTTCTCTTCCTCTCCCTCATTTCGAATTCATCATTCTTTCCCTTTTCACACAACACTGTGTGAAGTTTTTTGTCCTGGTAGACATTTTTCTTTTTTGATTTATAATTCCATTTCCATTTTGTTCCAATTCCAATGGTCCATAAATCAAAATTGTAGACAAGTGAAGTGAAATGAAACATTTTTCAGTTCTTCTCTTCCATCTACCAACCTCACTTTGTTCACATTTTCAACTCTTTATGCTACAATGCTGGCAAAAATAAGTTTGACTTCTCTCTTTCTTTTGTTCTTTTCCCTCCTCACAAGTCTCTCCTCTCTCTCTCCTCTCTTCTCTCTCTCTCTCTCACTATCTCTCTCTCTAAATCTCTCTCTCTCTCTCTCAAACACTGTCTCTCTCATTCACTCTCTCTAATCTCTAACTCACTCCCTCAAGATCTGTGCGGACAACTGATGCAGTTTTAAACTTTTTATTTATTTATATTTCATTTTTATATTTATAGCAATAAAAAAGTATAATAAAAAAATAACATGACTAGAAAAATTAATTTAAAACATTAAAATGAGGATTAAAGCCAAAAACTACATCTCTAGCAAATGGGTTTTCTCCTCTTAAGAAACGAAATTTAATGCGTTCTTTTTTTTTTCTGAAACAAAAATAATTACAGCCGGAGTAATAAATTTCAGAAAATTAAATATGCAGAGTTTTGTTCTTGTTAAAATATAAACGTATAATTAAAATAACAATATAATTGTGTAAGGCAACAGTATCGGCCTTGTCTTTAGCATGAAAACAATGGGAAGAAAATGACCGAGCAAGCTCTGCTGAATATAATAAAATCAGCCATAAAATTCTTGTAAAGTGAGTTGCAAGTTGCGTTTTATTATTTCAGTACAGTTTTCAGAATCTGAAGTGAGCAGGGAAGTGGGCATGGTGAGGATGTTCCTCACTCCCCTGCTGCTTCCTGAGGGAGTAAATAAGAAGTGGAAGGAAAGACAGTGAGATGTTTACATGTATTGTCCACTTCCCTGCTCACTTTGGCTGGATTTAACGTGGTATAGAAGTTTTAGCTGAAGTTTGATTTGTAGTATTTGTACACAGAAGGACGGTGTAGAAGCAGGGATACAATTATTATTATTATTGGTATAGTAGGTATGGAAGAGAGGGTCAGACTCAAAAATTTGCTAGATTTGTTATTATTGCTCTATCTGCTATTTAGTCTAGTAATCCTGGCTTTTAAAAATGCAAATTTTGGTGTAGTTTTGATTTTTTGTACCATAGTGTATTTTGAGCTGCTGAACACGAATCTGAGGTTTGCCAACAAAAATTTCACCGGCAAATTTTTTTACAGGCAAAAAACAGATTGAATCGATGGTTCGGTGGTATAACGCTCAATTTTAATCTGAAATTTACAGCTTCCTGAATTACTTCCCAGAAATTTCTAATATTAGAAATCGGAAGAATTGTGTTCGTTTTTTTCTTTTTTTCGGCGAATCAATACTTACTTACATACTTACAAGTGCAAAAGTATCTAACACTCACTCATCTCAATTTCTCATTTGGGTGAATATTTCCAAACGTGGTTTTTTCAGGGCAATTTTTGTCCCATGCCAATTTTTTAAAATAACTAGCTGAATGTGGGGAAATCAAGTAAGTACCTAGGATATTAATATTTAGGTATTTAGAGGGTGCACTTCTGAAAAATTATTTTTTCTCTATTTTTCCCTGTTCTTTAAAAAATAGAGATGATAGGTACACAATAGCCAGAGGAAGGACTACCAGAGGAGAGACATTTTGACTATAACTCTAACTTTTAAGTGCACTATTAAAAGAAAAATATTAGTATTGTTTTCGAAATGGAGAAATAATCTGCAAATAAAATAGAAAAATCTCATTTTATTTTTTTAAAGTAAAAGAAATCTTTTTTTTACTTGCCAGAGGAAAGACAAGCTCTTCTGTGACGCACTTACTTCCTGAAAATCTTTCAATCAAACAACTAAAACATCGAACAAAACTAACGTGAAAATTAGAATCACAAGAGTTTCCCCTCCTTTCATAGAGTGACGTTACTCTCCCCTCTTTTGAAAACGGCAATAAAGTGGCTTGCCAGAGGAAGGACAAAAAGTATGGGGACACACTTTAAAGTCAAATATAGAAATAATTGAAATGGTAATTAATAAAATAAAATTCAATTTTAAGTAGTTGTCTTCTTGCCTTTTGAAAAAAATTATATTTTAATTTAATTATTTAAAAAGGAATTGAGCTATTATAAATTTAAACATTCTAAAACAAGCTGGGGACAGGCCAGAGGACGGACATTTGCTGATATCATGTACTTATTTTTTATATAAATAATAATAAAAAAAATGCTTTATGTACTTTCAAGTTAAAGCTAATGAGTTCTCTTCATTTGACTAGTTGATTTATTTATTTTTTCCTTACCGATTTGTTTTTATTCAATAGGGACATCAAAAAACCACGTTTGGAAATATTCACCCATTTATTATTTTTTTACATTTCAGTTTTTAGAATAATTTTTTCCTCTATTTTTCTTTTCAATACAACAACTAATACGGTGAATAAAATGTACCTTCTTCTCATAATGTCCAGGTTGAAAATCTGAGGATGACAAGAAAATATGAACTAACTTATTGTACTGTCTGATAGATTTGCCAAGGATATTTTAGTATTTTTTGTTATTTGCTAATACTAATATGTATTTCTTCCTCTCTTCATAATTTTCATACTGAGGGGGTATCGAGTGTAAAGAAGAAAGATAGTGAGAATGTTTTTACCTTCTGATAATATCTAATATTAGATATAGTTAAGTATAGTATAGTAATGCTTTATTTAGACTGTCGGCTCGAGACAAGAAGTCCCATTACGCTAACAGATATATCATCATTTTTTGTATATATTTTTTTTTTTAATTCTCCGATTTAAAAAAAGCAAAAAAAATCATAATATAATTGATAACATGTAGGAAAAACGATATTCTACCATTAGTCTAGTACCGCAAGCCCAAAAATAGCGAAATAAATGCAAGTTTTGGTGTAGTTTTGATTTTTTTGTACCATAGTGTATTTTGAGCTGCTGAACACGAATCTGAGGTTTGCCAACAAAAATTTCACCGGCAAATTTTTTCACAGGCAAAAAACAGGCAAAAAATTGGACTATTTTTAGTTTTTCTGAAATATCTCCCAAGTGATTTAATAAACGCCAACACTAACTCCATACAAAGTTGTTCACAACTAAATTTCCTACATTTTATATTCTACAAAAAAAATTGTGCGACCAACCTTTGAGCTTTGAGGGCGCCCGCAAAATGCAGGCAAAAAATCAAAAGTGGCCACATTTGCGATTTTTTAAAATTTTACTTCAAAATAACGCTCCTGACAATATTTTTGGCAGTTAAAGACGTCATTGATGGCTTACAGGCTAAAGTTTCAGACTTTTTCAGCCTTTTAGAAGGACCTTTGCAGCCTTTTGGAGTGATCACAGTCACCTGTGTCTATCTAGAACCCTGGTTTTAAAACAAAAAGTTTTGCTGTACTTGTGATTTTTGGTAATATAGTGTATTTATAGCTGCAAAGTATGAATTTGACGTTAGCCAACAAAAAATTGCCGTCATTTTTTTAACAGGCAAAAACGGCCTGAATGGAGCTTTTTTCAGTTTTTAACAATATCTCCGAAACTGTGCATTTCAAAGCAACGTTGGGTGAATACTAAGTTCAACATAACTCAATTTCCTACATATTATGTTCCCAATATTTTTTTGTGCAACCAACCTTTGAGCTTTGAGAGCGTCCTCAAAGCCCCGGCAAAAAATCAGAAAAGGCAAATTTGGACTTTTTGAAGTTTTACCTCGACATAACCTTCTTGGCAGTGTGTATGATATTGTTTAGTTTAGACTCTAAAGGTCTAAACTTTAGAAGCTAAATTTCGTGACCTTTGCAGATTTTTTGTAATACCTGGATCTAGATCAGGATCACTTGCATCAATCTAGGACCCTTCCTTCTTTAACAAAGAGTTTTGTTGTAGTTTTAATTTTTGGTACACTAGAGTATTTGAACTGCTGAGTCCCGAATATTGTATTTGCAAAAAAATAAGTTGCTGGCCAACAAACTATTTCCTATTATTCTTTCAAATGTCATCCTAAGTGAGTATTGCTAAATTTTGCCGGTTCCAATCAGGCTAGGTGAGGTCGATGTGAGATTAGTTTGTGATGGCAACGCCTATCTATTCCACTGTCCTATATTTCTACATTATAAGCAGTTCATTTTCAATTTATATATTGGGCACCTGATTTTAAAGGTTTGATGTTTCTAATGGCTGACGCCTTACTCATGGTCGTGGTGTTGGAGAAAGCGTTCTCATAAGATGGACAATGGGGATGACATCTATTCAGCATGTGTCAGAACAAATCGAACATTTCTGTGGTGTTTCGCTTTCTAGCTCTGATCAACACGTTGCTTTGAAGGATGCAGGAGTAAAAAGAGACAACAAAAATAGAATGGAGATGTTCGAATGGTCCCCGTGAATCCCACAACTTTATTCCAACGGATTTCATTTGTTAAGCATTCCAACGAAAAACTCGAAAACTTTTTGAGCTACGATCTAGGACCTTATTCTTTGTCACTTTTTGACAAAGGATGCATGAGAAAAGGAACAAAGTCCACTCTCTACAAAGATCTTAAGCCCCTGACGAACAAGCACTTTACTGGTCAGGTGCAATATGTAATTGATGGGGGATTCCTGTTACACAGAGTTGTCTGGCCTACAAATGCATCATTCTCTTCAAACTGTGACAGATACATGCAGTATGTCATCTCCAAATATCCTGGGGCAGTAGTTGTCTTCGATGGCTAGCCTGAAGATATTCAAAGAGGAACAAAGACAGCTGTGCGTATGAGGAGAACGAGGACTCTCTCATCTGCAGACATGCTTTTTGATGACACCATGACACCAACAATGTCAAAAGATAATTTTCTAGCAAATCCAAGAAATAAGAGTCGTCTCATTGACTTACTTGCTACCAAACTTTCAGAAGCAGGTTTGCAATATAAGCAGGCAGAAGAAGATGCAGGCGTACTGATTGTTACGACCGCACTCAAATGAGACTGTTACTATAGTAGGGGAATATTAGTAATCTTGATTGTGCTCTGTGAAGTTGACAATGTCTTCTATTTAAAACCTGGAAAGCAGACCATTTGTCCAGCTTTGTATTCACCCCTTGAAGCTGCAACTTCCTCATGCGTGAAAGAACACATCCTCTTTCTACATGCAATGAGCAGGTGTGATAAGACGTCGGCTCTCTTTAAACAAGGAAATAGGGAAATTTTTAAAAACCCTTGTAAAAAGTCCTAGTCTTGGAAAAGTTATAGACGTCTTCAAAGACTCTAAAGCGTCCCAAGACTCTGTAGCGGCAGCAGGAGAACGCTTCTTAATACATTTGTATGCGTCCAGTGGAAAAAGTCCGTCTTCACTTAACCATCTGCGATACATATGTTATAACAAGGTAGCCTTTAGAATCAACTCCAACATTGCTGCGTTACCACCGTGTGCACTCCCTCAGGGTGTACCCTGTACCATCAAGTGCAACAATGGTTGGGAGTAAGTAAAGCTCCTGAAGAATGGGGATGGAAGCAAACTCAAACAGGTCTAGAACCTATATTAAATCTCTCTGCCCCCGCTCCCCCCGAATTGCTGAAGCTCGTTTCCTGCAAATGTACAGGAAACTGTGGCTGCAGGAAAGCAGGACTCTCCTGCTCCGCTCTATGCTTGCATTGCGATATCATGCCATCAATGGAGGACCCTGATCCAAGTCCCTCACAAAGATGTACTGTAAAGGTCAAAAAATTTAGCCTTTAAACCATTATTAATATCATTCACACTGCCAAGAAGTTTATGTCGAGGTAAAACTTCAAAAAATTCAAATTTTGCCTTTTCTGACTTTTTGCCTGGGCTTTGAGGACGCTCTCAAAGCGCAAAGGTTGGTTGCACAAAAAAATATTGGGAACATAATATGTAGGAAATTCAGTTATGTTGAACTTTGTATTCACCCAACGTTGCTTTGAAATGCACAGTTTCGGAGATATTGTTAAAAACTGAAAAAAGCTCCATTCAGGCCGTTTTTGCCTGTTAAAAAAATGACGGCAATTTTTTTGTTGGCTAACGTCAAATTCATACTTTGCAGCTATAAATACACTATATTACCAAAAATCACAAGTACAGCAAAACTTTTTGTTTTAAAACCAGGGTTCTAGATAGACACAGGTGACTGTGATCACTCCAAAAGGCTGCAAAGGTCCTTCTAAAAGGCTGAAAAAGTCTGAAACTTTAGCCTGTAAGCCATCAATGACGTCTTTAACTGCCAAAAATATTGTCAGGAGCGTTATTTTGAAGTAAAATTTTAAAAAATCGCAAATGTGGCCACTTTTGGTTTTTTGCCTGCATTTTGCGGGCGCCCTCAAAGCTCAAAGGTCGCACAATTTTTTTTGTAGAATATAAAATGTAGGAAATTTAGTTGTGAACAACTTTGTATGGAGTTAGTGTTGGCGTTTATTAAATCACTTGGGAGATATTTCAGAAAAACTAAAAATAGTCCAATTTTTTGCCTGTTTTTTGCCTGTGAAAAAATTTGCCGGTGAAATTTTTGTTGGCAAACCTCAGATTCGTGTTCAGCAGCTCAAAATACACTATGGTACAAAAAATCAAAACTACACCAAAACTTGCATTTATTTCGCTATTTTTGGGCTTGCGGTACTAGACTATATTGATGTCAAACATGACCGGCCGCGATATTATATTATGAACTATTTTCAGAAAAAATAGGCTTCAGTCCTATAAAAGCTCTAGGTAAAAGATTATGCCCAGCTAAAACGACTTCAAAGGAAAAGTTCCAACACATACACAAACACACTCAAACGCACACACACTTAAACACACACTCACACACACAACACACTCATACACATCACACACACACACTCCATTATTATAGTAAAAATTTATTTTACTTGATGGGGATACATTTCAGAACAATATTTTTTATGAGTTGCCAGTTCTCAAATTCCTGAATCAAGGACCCTCTTTAGCTTTGATATCACAACTCTAATGTGAGCTTCTGAGCAACTGAACGAGACTGAAACACAAGGACAATGTACATACATATGTGAGGTCATGCTATCTGCTTACTTATTTTCCAGAAGTCGAAATGCCATACCAGGATCCTTGAATTCTCCACACATAACATGACCTTTTCGTAGATAATATATATAATATACGTACTTTTACATATACCTATCATAGAGGTTGAGAGAAGAGAAAGAAAGGAAAAGGTACCTAATAAAAAGACGGAGAAGACCAAGGAGGCAAGAAGGAGTATGAAAGAGTAAAGAGTAGAAGAGAGGCAAAGCTAGGAAATGTTGAGAAAGAAAATAGAGAAAACTAAAACCTTTTATCAAATGAAGAATTAATGCATGGAGTTGTAGAGCTGTATGGAAAAGCCAAGAGAAGTTGAGAGAAATATAAAACTTTAAAATTACAAATTTTTCTTCTACTTTTGCAATAGAATGAGAGGCGGGGTTGATCGTGTAATTTTAAATGTAGATTTGAGTGGTTTCTCTTATATTGGATTTGACTCAACGTCACTGCGTCAGAGTTCAGACATATAAATGTACATACATAGTTACATAGTATAATATGAACCTTGAATCTATTCTCAAGGTATTGCTTTGGAGTATATTGGGGCAGGGATTTAGGGAAGCATGTAGAACAAATCTTCCCATTTCAAATACCATACAGGGAACAATCAAATACCAAATAAATCAGAGGCTTTAAACATTGGAGTCTCTGATCAATTTTCAGTTACCATGACGAGTTCCTACCAAAAAATTGGCCTTTAGCAATAGTAAAGAATTTTTATGTGAGTGAGTGTGAAGTAAATGAGTTACTTCCATTACTTCAATCAGTTTCGTAAATAATTGTAATTAACATCAAAATATGCTGTTTTAATTATCATCTATCTATGCCTGGAAATTGATTGTAATAATCATTCTTCTCATAATGATGAAGGTACCTGGACCATCTTGTCTCTAGTGAATGTAGTGCAAAGATATACTCAATGATATATTATATTCTCTTCTCGTCTCAACAATTTTAGGAGATGGCATTTGAAAATGATCGTATATATTTTAAAGACAAATAAACAATTCAAATAAGGTTTTAAGAATTTCTCATACTGGAAATATCTGTCGTGAACCAACGTCTCAAAGGTAATAAGAAGGAAGGAACATAATTCCTAATGAGTAAAAATTGAAACTACCGTATTACTCACAGTTTTCTATTTCAGAAAGTCAAGAAAGAAAAAAGGAGAAGATGAATATGAAAGACAGAGGGTATGAGAGTAACAAAGAAGACATGGAGAGAGAGATAGTCAGAGGGTGGAGTGAAGGAAAAAGAACATTTACCGAGGGAGTACAGGTAGAACAGGAAGTAGGGAAAAAGTAAGGAAAATTAGAAATATCATTTTAAACTCTTACATCCTCAATGCTTCATGCCCCGGCTCAGGTAGGACGCTACGTGCCATGTCACATCTACGTGCGTCTCCTGATGTTCCTGAGGCACTTTCAATCCTGCTCCTTGCTGTTTCTGCCGAGATTCAAGTCCGGATTAGAAAGCTCCGACGCCTAGGTTAAATTATTTCTCGTAATTTCTGTAGAACAATTTTTTAAAAACTTTTAATTTGTTTACACAATGAACATCTGTCTCTTATTCTAAATAACGTCACTTTCCACTACTATAGTCATAATATTCCGACGGAAGTTTTAACCCCCATTCACTAACTACCCACTCACACCTCACTCAGCCTGAGTGGAGGTGAAATACTTGGAGAACATGAACTGTCATGATTACACCGGATGGAATCCAAAAAAAAAAATTGTGCACAGTGTACAGTAATTGTACACATCCGTCACAGAACTCAAACTAGCGACCTCGAGATTACAAGAGTGCCCTAAATATTGAGATACTGAGGTTGGTAACGTGTTGAGTGAATTGAAACTCAATGAACTCCCCAAAAACAATGGCATCACCCATCACGATCCCCTTTGATCTGCCACTGGTTGCTGCTCAGTTTTGTAATGAAAGCACGAACCGCATTACCGCTGTGTTATTCCACTCAAGTCGTTTAGAAGACAATTTGTAGCATCCTTAGGAATATGGGACAGAGCACCCGGCAGTGCAGGGGCGGGGTGGGTAATTGTTTAACAATTTCATTTAACTTTTATCCCGGCGTCATCATTACCCAGGTTTTCCTTGTTTTGTATGACCAGAAACATGGGTACACTCACGTTTTGAGTTGGAGGGGCAGACGGTAGCCTGAGGCTGGGACTAAAAGACACGTGGTGATGTGGTAAGTCGGTTGTACACTAATTGTGACATGGCCATATACTTAGTTTTCCTATAACCCTATACTTTACACTCGAGGCATTGCCGTATATCGCAGACTTTACACAAGTAGTACACTTGTGTAAAGTCGGTGAGTCAAAGGGAAACATTTAGGGCACCTGATGTTTCATTCAACTCCATAGGGGGCGAGTATTTTTTTGAGGTATTAGAAATATTTCTGCTCTCTGTTCTTGGGTGGGTTATGTTTCTTACGGGTGACGTCTAAGCCTCAACAGCACATGTCTTCTTGGAAATACGACAACTAACTCGATTTACAATCTCATGTATTTGCATTATCTTATTTATTTATAATATTTCAACTAACACCTATTTATATATTATCATTTGCCCAAGTATCTTATTGCTTGCTCGCCACTAGTCGTTACTTTTACCCGTAACTACTCATTTTTCATCACGAAAACCAGCCATTCAAAGTAGGGTAGGTGGGGGAAGAGTACGCGCAGTGTAAGAGTACGCAGGCGTAGTTTTCATAGAAGGAAGCAACGTATTTCAACAGGAATCAGCGCGATTGAACAGATTATGATTAAGAGCTCACCAAATTATTTAGATTTGGCCTAGGAAGAAAGCAGGCTGCAATAATGAGTAAAAATTTTTTTGGTGTCGCGATCTAATTTATTTGAAATTTAATTTATTTTTAGTTTTTTTTAGTTTTGTGAATTTTCTTAAAGTAATTATTTTTTCTGGTGCAGCAAATTCTAAATTTTCATAATTAATTGTCGCTTTTTCGTTTGATAGTGAAGTTACTTTTTAAAATAAATTTAATCTATTCGAAGCAAAATGGGTTAGAGTACGCAAAAGGTTACAGTACGCAAAATGGGGTTAGAATAGATATTTACTAGGTTCTTTGGATGCCTAGTTAGTTGGTGGGTCCTAAACTTTCCCTGAGTCCTTCCTGAACGTGGCTGTTATCAAATTACTCACATTAACCTCACTTACACAAATTTTGGCCAGAAAACCAATTTTGTATGATTTTCCTATACAAAATTGCGCGTACTCTTGCCCCACGCGGTGGGGTAAGAATACGCAAAAAATGACTTTGCTAAATTAATTTTGCAATTTTACACCACAAGGTTGAATCCTACAGTAAAAAGTAAAAGGTGGATAACGAACCAGTGCATCAGGGTGCGACATTTCAGGACAATAGATCAAACCGAAAAAATTGGAAAAATCGAAATGTGTTTTTTGCGTACTCTTCCCCCCACCTACCCTACAGAGTAAAAGATTTTCCACCCAGCCGGATTTGACATCAGGTCTACAATCGACCACGGTGACTCACTCTTAATTACTGGCAAGGCAAAGGCTAGTTCCCTTTATATGCTTATATTGTAGTCCTATACAAGCAAAATGTACATATAATGAATATTATTAGCCCTATATTAAATTTTAATTAGGCACACACGAGCCTTATTAAAAGACCAGTTATCTTTTTATTGTAGTTTAAAAATAGATGAATGTTTCACAGCTCATTTGTTTAGTAGTCATGACTCGATTTGTCATTTTTCAATTTTTGGCAGAAAAGCGGTCGGTTCATTTTTGACCTTTACCTTCCCAGATGCGAAAATCAGACAAAAAAGGAGAAAATCATAATAATAAAAAAGTCCTGCCTAAGGTGGTACAGTAGCTAAGTAATATCACAAGAGTGGAGATTAAGTAACAATGTGTGGGTAGTATAAGAGAGAGAAATCTCCTCTTGGTGCCTCTCCTGCTTGGAATGCTAAAGTACACAAGTTTTATTCCGTCATGATGTCTATAAAATCTCCTGTCCTGGAGAGCTACGGGATGGAGCACCCCTCCTTCTCAAAGCTCAGCGGAAAAGTCACGTACATATTCAAGGTTTCCTCCGTAGATTTTCATTTTCAACTTAAATATCTTTTCTTCCTTTAAAAAAATGTAGAAAAAAATACATTTTTATCTGTAGGTATATATACAAAATATTAAAGTGTTTCTTTCGCAGATGATAATTTTTATTTTCTATCAGAAGATCGTGTACTTTATGACTAAATTTAAAGTGGTGAGGATTTTATATCTCGCGTCAGTCTTCGGGTATGAGCTCAGAATATATTACCCTAATGATCGCAGGGATACCAGGGGCACGTCCAGAGTGCTGCCATTTACAACATGCTCTTTACTTATGTAAAAGTCAGAGGTTATTTTATAATATGCAAAAATGAATAAAGGAGAAAATAATTCAACAGAAATAGGTACACAGAGCTTTTGTAGAAATGAGTTTTGAAATATACAGATTGTTTTTCGTTGCTCAAGAAGATTTAGAGAATTATTTTGACGGTAGGTCTGAGTGTGACGAAAGTCAAATATGTAAGAGCTCATAAGGCAATGACTACTCATAACATTTTCGTCGTGTTTGCATCACTGTTTACCTACTCTCTGTTCATATATTATAATTATATAATTCTAAAAAAAATTCATAGGTTAGAAGTTTGCGAGTATTTAAATAAATTGAATGATTTTTCATAATTAAGTACTGAAAGTCTGATTGGGATCGTTCGAGGTAATGGTATAAAATTCTACCCCTCCAACTCTCCATTTGCTGAAAACTCACAATTTAGCTACCCACTGAGCCTGGGTGAGGCCTGCAATAGTATCATGAAATTGAAACTTTCATGGGTCACTCATTGAGTCTGGACCTCGCTAGATGTTGCTCAACTAGAACTTCAAAGATCTCACAAGAACTTGTGTATTCAACGTGCCATATACGATGGTTGGATGTAGAATTGTAGATTTTGTTCAAATTTAACACTTTCATTATTTTTCCTAGGAATCCCGCTAATACGGATTAGCGAGCTCAACCTTTACTGCGAAACAATTTATTCCTATTGCGCTTCAGTTGATCAGAAATTGAAAAATAAAATTTGTATGTATTTTAAAGGTATGTACAATAACATCCATATTATAAGGGATTCTTCTCTTTGAATGACTGTATTCATCTGTAGGTGAAACCCGGAAGAGTAATGAGCTACTTCAACCTCCACGTAGGTATATGGAAACTCACGTACCGTGGCTATCTCTAAAAGAGAGAGAGATACCGACCTTAAATAAAATTAGTGGAACATTATATAATGATAAAGGAAGAAATAAATAATATTTCAAGTTCCAGAAATGAATTTTTCAGTTCATTTGGAATCCAAATCTAGAGCTGAGAGCATCAGAGCGCGCCTTTTCAGATTTCACTGCCCCTAATGTAAAATTATATCAAAGTACAATTTAATTGCTTTCTGTAGTTTCTATTTTCATGGTTCTTTTTTTCAGGATGATGGTTTTATAGTTTTTTTTTTTTTTAACCATGAAACAACAGCACCTAGGACTCTTGTAGTCCAAGTTGTTGATGACAGCTTACACATTCTTACTTCAGTTGTAAAGACGCTTACAATTCGTACTTCAGTTGTTGAGAAGACAGCGTCCATGTTATACAACATTCTTGTACTTCAAGTTGTTGAAGACAGCTTACACATTCTTGTACTTCAAGTTGTTGAAGACAGCTTACACATTCTTGTACTTCAAGTTGTTGAAGACAGCTTACACATTCTTGTACTTCAAGTTGTTGAATGACAGCTTACACATTCTTGTACTTAAGTTGTTGAAGACAGCTTACACATTCTTGTACTTCAAGTTGTTGATGACAGCTTACACATTCTTGTACTTCAAGTTGTTGATGACAGCTTACACATTCTTGTACTTCAAGTTGTTGATGACAGCTTACACATTCTTGTACTTGAAGTTGTTGAAGACAGCTTACACATTCTTGTACTTCAAGTTGTTGATGACAGCTTACACATTCTTGTACTTGAAGTTGTTGATGACAGCTTACACATTCTTGTACTTCAAGTTGTTGAGACAGCTTACACATTCTTGTACTTCAAGTTGTTGAAGACAGCTTTACACATTCTTGTACTTGAAGTTGTTGAATGACAGCTTACACATTCTATTATTGTGACATTACAATTGTACTAGTTTGATGACAGCTTACACATCTTGTCTTAAGTTGAACCTTACACATCTGTACTCAAGTTTGATGACAGCTTACACATTCAGTAAATACCTTCTTTCTAGCGGGTGAGAAGTGACAGAATAATTATTTCCCATTTAGGTGATGAAAAACTCTGACCATATCAATCTCACCCAGCCTGGGTTAGGCCAGAATGCCAGCATTACGAAAAAAAGCGCTCCGAAATGTTGTCAAAATACATAATTTCAGTAAATAAACCAGGACAAAATCCACTAATTCAGTAGATAAACCAAGGACAAAATCCACTAATTTGAGAGTTTTTGAATAAAGCCATGGACGAAGCCTCCAAAGGTAACAAAACTTATGTACGCCTGGTCACAATGCAATAAGGCATACATGTTCTACTTCTTAGATCCAAATTATAGAACAGGATTCAAGTTAAGATAAGCCAAGCCAGCGTCGATGGTGCGTTGAATGCACCGGTTCTCATTGGATCACCGAAGTTAAGCAACGTCCAGCGAGGTGAAGACTTCGTGATGCTGGCATTCCGGCCCAACCCAGGCTGGGTGAGGTTAATGTGGGTAGCAGGTTTGTGAGTTTCCTGCGAATGGAGGCTAACACCCCCGTCGTGATATGACCATGCAGTTGAAAGTGACGTTAAAACCAAAAAAAAAAAAAAGATAAGCCAGACCTGCCAGACTATCCCTCGACTCGAGTTATAGTGCGCTGTGATTGGTTGAAACTCAAACTTAGTGGCGTGTCTTGGTTATCTTAAATATTAATCCTGTACCATATTTTGGCCCTGTAGGGACCAAAGTTGAGAACTTATAACTTGGAATTTAGTGTCGAAATCCATCAAAATTTTACTATTGCCTGTAGTTTGGTTTAAGTCGGTTTTTTAATGAATTCGATTTCTAAGGAAAATCAATCATATATTATTTAAAGTTACTTTTCCCGTCTATTTCTAGATTGTAAGGAGTACTGCTGCTATTCTATAAATAAGTACAATGTATAGTGTATACCTATGTAGTCTGTGTATCTGCAGTGACGTATATTTTGTTAACAGAACATATAAAAACTCTTTTTATGAAATCATTTTGCTTTTAACTCTTTTGTATTCACATTTTATTCAGAACATACTATAAACGGGAAGAAAAATTACATTTTCAAATTATTTTGAAGTTGAAAAATATTTCGAATTACGTTTTATTTCCGCTGTGCTTACTCTAACTCTCTTATATAACTTATATATTTCCATTTCCAATTCAATTGATATTAATTTTATCTGTGTATTTTGATAGCTTTTGTCTGTTTGCATAGCATTAAAAGTTAGTGAGTAATAAGAATCAGCAATAGGTTGAATTAGAAAAACCATTCTCAAATAATAATCATATCTACCTATCATCTAAATGTGTGAATACAAATTTGTTCATTTTGCATTGCCTAGTAATGCGACCCGCTTTAACCTCACGCAGCCTGGGTGGGGCTGGGATCACAAAAGTTCGAATTTGAGTAGTCACTTACCAAGTCCTGACCTTGCTGGATGTTGGTTAACAGTGAACTGATGAGAACGGGTGGACGCTGAGCACCAAGATGTTACGTTCTTATGAGTCTTGCGATGCTATTATTATGCTATGTATATAATTATTCACTTTTATTCTAATACGACTATTTTATTTCTAATAGCTATAGTCACCGTGGCCCAGTGAGTTAGAGCGCTAGGCATTGCACAAACTGTGACCTGGGTTCGATTCCGAGCGGAACAGGATTTTTTCTGCTCTGTACTTGGGTGTTTGGGGCCCACTCATACCTCTTGAGAAAAAATTAGTAGTTGCTTTAATGTTAGCAGCGACCAGTGGCGGAATTGTAGGCAAAAATAAGATATCGGGTTATTGAAGATAATTATGGAAAAGTCCTATAATTCTGCACTACCCACTAAAATTGTGATATAATAACACAAAGAAACACATTTATTTATTATTTCTAATAGCTTAAAGTACAAAAAATACACACCTGTATCAACTTTTTGTCACCATGGGAAAAATGGTTCCTATTTTATAATAATTATGTATGCAGGTCTGACTGTCTAAAGCTTTAAACCATCTTCTAGAAACAAGTTGCATCACTTAATAATATTGTAGTTCCTCCTGTACCATAAATAAAAAGCAGTAAGTATTTGTACACACCTGGCTTCGTGTTTGTTAGAAATAATGGAGGAAAACACTTTCTACCACCAGAATAAATGCAAACTGAGAGAACAGAATGAGAGGTAAACAGATCCTGTAATAAAGTGGATGCTATCAAGACTGCTCTGTGTACCGAGTTCTGAGAATTCAGTAAACTGCATGCGAGGAGATAGACAAACAGACTTACAATTTACATTCTTCTAATAATCTGGAAATATGCAGCAAACAAAAATAACACGTGTCTACATAAAATACACAATACATTGATTTTAATCCAGATTAGTACAGGAGTTATTGTACAATATATAATATGATGTGTAAAACATGATTGAAAAGATACAGAGCAAATAAAAATAACATAAAAAGAAAATCTTAAAATGTGTTCAATTTTCATTCATAATTAAAATATTATGTACTTACACTTTTAATACAAAAATTGAAGCATCAGAATTTCGACGGTCATACAATAGAGCGTATCCAAATATATACCAATATGTATAACAAGTATATTATAATGTACAATTGTACATTATGTAGATTATGAAGAAACTCAGGTCAGAACCCTAAGTAAATGTTAGGAGGAAAGCTTTGCCCCAGCGTCAGCGGTGGGCCTTATGCTTGTATTTACAGCACATTAGTAGATTTAAATAATTAAATTTATAATTCAGAACTCTGACTGGTAATCCAGAGGAGACGGGTTCATTACCCTAGGACCCGGTAGCTCAGCTGGGACATGACAAGTTAAACCTTTCATTTGGGATTTAAACTCATAATAATACGTCTTGAACTTATTGCTGGAATAATGAGACTCAAAGCCCTAATTGGGTAGTATGAAAAGGCGATATTATTATCATAAAAAAATAAATATTTATATGTATGTATATTTCATAATATTATAGTAGATGCACTTTTATTAAGTGAAAAGTGATATTTATTGGAGGAAAATACAGGGACCAGAAAGGTTCCTCAATCTATAGTAAGGTTTAGGTTTTCTATGAAAGGTTTAGGTTTTCAGACTTTTTAGGCTAATTGCTGATTCAGGCATAGTAGCTTGACTTAATATACTTGTAAGAATGTATACCTACCTTACTTAAAAGATAATACCCGTAAGTCCAAAGTCACTCGATCGGCCATTGTACCTCAATATCCAGTGTGAAATAGCATTTCATCACATATATTTAATTTAAAAACTAAAAAACAATTAATTGGTAAAATTGTTTATATTTTTTCTTATTTACATTATTATTATATTTATTAGGTCCATTGAATATTGAACCTTAAGTTTAATAGAGCACACGTCATTTAAAAGGAATTTGTTAGATTGGATAAATTGAAAATTCTACGTATAAGGTTATAAAACCCTAAAACAAATTTCAAAAATTCTGTTCCGTGGATCAAAATAAATAAATAAAAATAATAATATCTATAAAGCGAGAAAACATTTCGTTCAAAAAATCCAACAGAATACTGTAATCAGATATTTTTCATTTATGCAATGTGCTCTTCAAAGAGAGGAGCGCACGTGTATTTTCGATATTATGGAAAGAAGACTCAGAATGCATGCAGCATTTTAGAAGAGTATAATAACAATTAAATTGGCAATACTACTACTAAATCTGAACTGATGATGATAATAATAATAATAATGAATGTGTATATTATGATCACACTGGCTAAGAAATAAAAAAAGTAAAATATTATAGATAGTTACATAGGAACAACTGGCTAAAAGATAAAAAAGAGAGCAGAAACATTGCAAGTTATAGAAAGGTTGAAAATGTACTCAGGATAAAAATAAATGGGTGTACTTCATATTATTTATTTTTGTGCTCTCCAGTAACGCACACAAATAATAATAAGTTTACAATGCATTATCTGAAGATTCATTGTATATATTTATTTAATATTACAATTTCACTTACCTACATGATATTTTTATATTTATACCATGCAGCCAGATACCTACAGTCAATTGTAACATATTATCGCGGTACAACGTTATTTACTTTACACGGAAATAATGTTATTTAGTTTAGAATTAAGAGTAAATGCATGGTGTAATAAGAAACATATTTCTTTGTAACATTCTGCAGAGCAAAATTGCAACTACATTACAACAAATATGGGAATCGCTGTAATACAGTGGCGGCTCGTCGGGTGAAGACACTGAAGACATTTTCACCTAATTTTGAACAGTGAAAACACTACTCATAATCCCTTGAACATGGCACAGTTGATCCAACTCAAAGAAAAAAAAAAAAAGAGTAAGCTTTGTGTAAAATAGATCAATGCTGCTTAATATTTCATGTTACTTTCCAAGGAGAACACCAAATGTGAAGACAATTCGAAATTGTCTTCAGTTGTCCTTGAATCAACCAATCAGAGTTGAGTATTTCCAAGTAGGTATCATGAAATATTAGGCAAGAACTATATCTATGTAATATGCTACTGAGGACAGTCTTCAGTTGTATTCAGTTTACATTATCTACACGACCTCATACGAAATGTCACGAAGCCACATACCATGTGCGATGTTTTTGATATTTTAACATTGTTGCCAGTAGCATTATGCCAGACCTAGGAAACCAGTCAATGATTTAGCCTCCCATATCTAGCACAATCTTGTAATATTAAAAAAAAAATAATAATAATAATAACGTAGGCGCTAGGAAAGTAGGATTTTGTGTCAGGAATTTTGGATATTATTTCTCATTTTTTGGGTTCTAGTTTTGTACATAGTTCCTAAACGATAGCCGATACCAATAAATTTTTAACTATATTTTATGTATCTTGTCAACTATATGTACTATTAAAAAGGACATCTCGATTGAAGTCAAATCTCGGAAATAATTATTTAATGTAGGTACCGAAATTGAGCCAAATAAGATAATCTGGTATCTAGTTGTTCCAAGAAGTTTTTAAATAGGGACAATGGTGGTCCTGTTTAAGATCCTGACTATGGAACCACTTTAAAAAAAATCATGAAATTAGACGTGTTGAAATGAAATTCTCAAGAGAAAATTCTGTTCAGGCGGTGTAGTATTATTTTTTTAAATAAATAAATACGTCTTACATGATTTGAGGGATTTCTTTAAATTTAAAATATAGCTCTTGAAGTTTGTAGAAATTTAGCAATGAAATTAACTTGGCAACATTGTATCTCTTATCTTTAGAATGTAAACAAAACTTGTCGCTCACTTTTTAAATTTTATTAGACCATTTTCAAAATAATCTTTTCAACGGTAATCAAGTGACTTTTAATTGGTGTAACTAGTTAATAAAGTTATTTCCCAGTATTTGATACAGGATAGAAACATTATTCCTACCTGATCTGACCTGTGCTTTTCATAATAAGTTGAATATGAAGTAGCTATGTACTTCTTTCAGTGTCAGAAATAACATTATAATTATGCAGGTTGCAGGTAGCTAAGCACACAGCTTCCAGTGAAGTACTTAAAATTATAAGGCAATATCTGTGTTTTTCTTAAATACCTAGTCATTTAAACATCAATGGTAACACAAATTTAAGCTGATTTTATATTTGTAGTAAGTATGTTTTCTTAGATTTATTTTGTAATCTGGTGGTGGATTTTCTTCCAGTTTTGGATTGTAATTTTTAGTCTTCAACTAACTTTCTTTCCTTCCTAGTTCTAACTACTGAGGTATAATCCTAATATTTTTATTTTAATTCCTTTTTACCAACTTTTAGTTAATATTTTTTATTAAGATGAATAAATATTTTTTATTAAGATGAATAAATATTTTTTATTAAGATGAATAATTAATAACAATATTTCAAAGAAACAATGAGATCCCCACAAAATCATGGGGTTCAAACATTAAAAGTAACCCCATTCAGATTAAGAAGTAATGAGGATAAGAAAGATATTATGATTACTGGATCTCCAATTACTATAACCACCACTAAAAAAGTAAAGCAAATGCCTGCCCCACAGCCATACAGTTCAAGCCTGAATGGCTTATGAAAAATGAATGGCTGTGTACCAGCTCAAGTGTTGACAATTGTTCTGCTGGCCTTGTTTATTTATTAAGTACCAAGTGTTCTCCAAAAAAAGTACCTATAAAAACTTATATGATGCAAAACTGGTATGAGAGAAAATCATGCTCTGCAGGGAAACAGCCATAACTTACAATGGGCTGTGTTTATGAGACCATAAGAACTAAGATCTGATAAATTAATAATTTTATTTTTTCAATACTTCTGGGTATAATTTGTCTTCACCTAGTCTTGAAGTCAGGAGCCGCCACTGCTGTAATAGTAGAGATAAATTATTAGGAGGGAGGAAAATATATAGAAATATGGAAAGGGGAAATAATGCGAACTTCGGGAATCTTGAAAAAAAAAAATGAAGAAAACTTTTTTTTTGCTTGGTGATATAATAGATATTACTAGTCTTTCTGTGAACAGTAAACCTCAGTGAGATTCTCAAGTGGAATAATTACATGTCCCATCATGACAACAAGACCTTTCGTTTAAAATATCCTACTCCAGTCTTCTCCAAAACAGCAGAATTAATATTTGTTTCAGATTTCATATTACAAACTGTCATTCTTTTATCATTTTTTCATATTAAATATTTATATCTTACATTATAAAATGACACAAACACACACACACACACACCACACACACACACACACACACACACACACACACACACACACACAGACACACACACACACACAAGTTATAAATATTTATCTAATATCAAAGGAATGATAAAAGAATGGCAATATGAAACAGATAGTAATGCTGCTGACTTTAATTAGAAAAGTTTCTCTGTCATAAATCATGGGTTTCAGAACCGAAAATATCAATCGGCATACACTTGGTTCCTTCATGTGGCCCATTTAAAATAATTATGACCGCAATTTTCTTTTCGTGCGCCCCAATATTAAAATTTAAACTCAAGATGGTAAATTTCACGAGTCTCGTTCCTGGCAACGATAAAAAAAAGTATTCCCCCCTTGATATATTGGTACCTACACGTGTTTAATCATGAAAAATCCATTCGCTAGATATTTTGAGTAGATCCTTTTTTGGTAGACACTGTAGCAACCTAAAAGCAGAAAGAACACTGCCAAGTTTCTTCTAAATCAAACACCTCGGGCCTCGGCAGAGGTGTGAAGAACACATTGTACAAATAAAGAGACAGCGTTTTGACCGTTTGACTTCCGTATTAGAAGTATTTTACGTTAACAAGACAAATTGCGTCACAAACATAATATATTACAGACGGATGAATTTAATAATGTTCAAAACCATTTTTTTTTTTAATCCAAAACACTACTTCTTGGTTAATTCAACCTGTAATATTATCTGACCTAGTTGTGGGGTTTCAGTAGAAACTCTATACAACTTACACTGCGGCCTAAAGAGATCTTTTGTGACCGATTGCCAGTTGATTCTAGTTGGTTTCAACGTTATGATTTGAGTTATTCAGGACGGGGTTTTACCCTCCATTTGCTGGAAATCGTACCAGCTACCAACATTAACCTTACCCAGCCTGGGTTGGGCCAAAAATGCCTCACGAGTTCGGATTGAAGAGATTTTTTTGTTGGAAATTTTAGCCCAGAATGGAATCGAACTCAGAATTTCTGGACTAGGGGCAGTATAGTCACAACTGTGTCACCACGGAGGTGGCTTGTGTATCTACAGGGTGGGGCAAAAGTCTGGAAACCCCTGAATAACTTTCGAATGGCTTCTTCGGTAAAATTAAAATTTTGTACGGTAAACCGGGCTAATAAGACCTTTTTTTAGAGTGGGGTTGATTTCTGTTACCGGCCCCCATGTCGGGGCCAGGGGGGCCAACTTCATTTTTTTTAAATACGAACCCCCACCTTGCGATACATTTTTGAAAAGGTCTTTAAATAAGAAATACATTGGTGCAAATTTTATTTTTTTTTAATATTAACTGTTTGCAAATGGCGTCCAACTTGGTGTATGCAGTAAAGTCTGGAAACCCCTGAATAACTTTCGAAAGGGCTTTCTCAGTAAATTTAAAATTGTGTACGGTAATCCTTGGTAATTAGACCTTTTATTAGAATGGGACCAATTTTTTTTTACAGGCCCCCATGTCGGGGCCAGGGAGGCCAACTTCATTTTTTAAATACGAAACCCCACCTTGCGATACATTTTTGGAAAGGTCTAACTACCCCGACTTACCGTGTACAATTTTAAATTTACTGAGAAAGCCCTTTCAAAAGATATTCAGGGGTGTCCAGACATTACTGCATACACAAAGTTGGACGCCATTTGCAAACAGTTAATATTAAAAAAATAAAATTTGCACTAATGTATTTCTTATTTAAAGGCCTTTCCAAAAATGTATCGCAAAGTGGGGGTTCGTATTTAAAAAAATGAAGTTGGCCCCCCTGGCCCCGACATGGGGGCCGGTAACAAAAATCAACCCCACTCTAAAAGAAGGTCTTATTAGCCCGGTTTACCTTACAAAATTTTAATTTTACCGAAGAAGCCATTCGAAAGTTATTCAGGGGTTTCCAGACTTTTGCCCCACCCTGTATACTGATTTAAATATTTGATAGTAATTTGGTTTTTAAGTAGAAAATAATATAAAAATAGGTACAAAATATACCTAATCTGGCATAAATTATCATGCAAAATAAAATGCGATATCCATTGGTATTCATATATTATGATTTGGTTTAGATTAAAACTGAAGTGCTCGCTATAATAATGGCATTTTCAATTACACAGAGAGCATTATAAAATTTCCATTAAGATAATAATAATAATTGTGTTATTGTTTTGATAGGAAAATTTATTTTTAAGTCATACGGAGTATTCAAATTTGCGGAAGAGAAGAAAAAATGCTGGCGCCAATTCGCCTGCTTTTATTGCTCTGTCATTTTTTAGCCCTCAGTATTTTAATGCTAGTCGTATTTTTACAAGCATTGTTTGTTTCTACACGGCAAGCACGGGTCCCAAAACAAAACACATCTTGAAAATAATAGCCATGTGTCCTTAGTATTTACTTCTAGAGGGGTTGGGTGTGGCTATGCATCAGCTTGTATGATACAAGACTCGGTAAAGCAAAGAAAAACGCACTGTAGTGAACATCACTATATGATCGAATATACATAATATTTACTTAAAATTGAGGGCCTAGTAAATGTGGATGAACAATAGTTTATTTTTTGGCCAAACACCGAGCCAGAGCCTCCAAATTTAGAAAAAGTGGTCGATAGGTCTCCTGCGATTGAACTTGATAAGTCACAACCCACATCTATGATAAATAATAGTAAAAAATTATCTAGTCAAGCCTCACACCCAAAATTCCTCCATTTCTTGAGCCGGCCCCCTCCCCCGGGCCAGTTCGAAAATGTTCGAGATGGATATCCTTTTCTCTTCAAATCTTCCATGGTTTAGACAGGTCCACCTGGGTAGCTCCAGTAGTCTTACCAGTGAACTGTGTTTCAAATTTCAAGTCTCTAACTCATACAGTTCTTGGGATATTTTGTTTACAGACAGACCCTCACACGTACTAATATCTAAACCTATGTACAGGATGGTCGAAGGGTCCCTTCTATGTGACTATGGCTCGGCTATTTTCCCAAAATAAATCATCACTTTAGCCCTAAATGATGATTTGAAGGAAGGTCCTACATTTGGTACTTCGATCATAAAACATGAGTAGAACAGAACCCTCTCCCATGTTTTCAAGAATATTGACCGATGCGCTATAAAATGTTCAGCTTTTTTGTCCATTAGACTATGTTTTTGTGGGACTTTTGGCTGACTGCCAGCAAATATAAATAACAAAATGGGTTATCCCGATTATAATTGACTCCCTCTCTGAGACTTTGAATTCGCTCTAGATTGGGATTTTTTGCCATTTGTATTTTCAGAAGAATGGAAGAATTCGAAAGCAGATGGGTCCACCTAGGGTATGGTGAAAATCAATAGGGACAGAGATACAGCTTGACCTGATACCCACCTGAGACAAGTGACGAAAAATGCGAACACGTGACCAAGTAGGTAGAAAATAATGATTTGCAAAGGATGCTATATTCTCAAGAGAGAGTGAGAAAATTTGCTGTGAACTCATCTCTGTATTTAAATGAGAGATAGGGAAAGTCTGGAAAGCACTTCCTTAAGCAAAAGATTTTACTAGCATATAATATTAAATTTAGTTATAATCAAGTATGTAAATTGTGTTTAATGTTTTATTTTAAAATCACACAGTAAATTGAATTGAATAGAGTACGAATTTTTTTGGCACTTACAATTATGTATCCAGCAGGATAAACATTCAGTACATAGTTTGAATAACCTGTCTCTCCTCTAGGATCATCCGTGATATTAATGTTCACAGATTTTTGTCTACAAATTTAATCTAGGAAATAGGTTGCAACACATCAAACAAGAAACTAGATATTTTAACGTTATTTATGCAGCCTAGATTTTGATCATATGTAAGATTCCAAAATTTCATGATCAGGCCAACATTCTATTGCTAGAAAATGACGTGGAAAAATAACATACGGTCAATCATTCCTCTTAGGACACACCATTCATAGCTGGTCAAGTCCTGATATTAAAGGGAAATCAATTTCTATAGAATCCTGAAATTTATAGATCAGACATGTTACTGACTCGTCCATGCTTTATAAAGGATAAACGTCACTGCAAAAAAAAAAAAAAACGATAAAAAGAATAGAGAACAAAATGTCGAGCCAAAAAAGGAAAAGAAAAAGCGATGTCATTTTTAAAGATTTCATGAAACACATTCTCTTCGTAATCTGCTCTGCGGACTGTCGACAGCATAATCTTTTCCTGCCTGGCCGAACAGATAAAGTGCAGTCTATGACAGGAACACAAAATGACATACGTGGAGTCACGTTGTAGTTTCGTGAACCGTGTCCTGTCAATTTCAGAGGAGATAAATTATCGTTCACCCTCAGATAGGCATGGCAGGATTCTGATCTCCACCTCCTACCTTCTGCTTCATCTACTCTCTTACTTTTCACTACCTCCATCAGACAAGAAAGAAATGTAGAAAATCCTAACCTTCCACCGCGAAGCCTTAAGAGGTCACCGACCTCCGTGGCTCAGTGGTTAAGAGCATTGGTTACTGACCCGGAGGTTGCGGGTTCGAATCCCGGCCGGAGCGGAAATTTCTGACCAAAATTTTCCGTTTCCGGAATGGCATGGGTGTAAAGGTAAAGTGACATGAAGTAATGCGAAAGCGGTTCCGGGGACACTTACCTTAAAAAAAAAAAAAAAAAAAAAAAAAAAAAAAAGGTCACCATGAAATTTAATTGCTCTATCGTGAACGTTAGGTCAGCTGATAGTGTCCACTTAGAAATAATTTAATCTTGTTTCATCCAGAATTAAATATCTAGGATTTGTTAATATCTTCGAAGCCCTTCAAAGCTTAGGAGAAGTACCTTTGTATAAATGTTTCTTTATAAAGAAACATAAATAAAAAAACTATTATTATTTTTAAAAGAGCCACCATCACTTAACAGCTGATGTAAAGACGCTGTGATTGTTTGAAATTTCCACCAGAGGGCGTGTTTAAGGATAGTGCAGAATTTGTTAATCTAATACTGTTTCATAATTTGGCCCTTCGACACAATAGCTTTCTCTCGACCCATTAATCCTAAGTTCCACATTCGGTACAGCATCGGCAGTCAGCCGTCTTATCTGAAGCGACGCCATTATGCCATCAGTGAGTGTCACTTGCAGGCTGGCTTTAAATAAACTTTCATTTTTAAAAATATGAACTCGGAGAGAGGAAAAAATTGAGATATAACGGAGGTACAAAAAAAATTGGAACAACTTTGCGATGACAAACTTTTATAGGCAATCTTCACAAAGTCCTCTCTCCCTCTCTCTGTATTTTTCTTCTTTCAAGCTAAAAACGTGAGAAATATTTATAGCTACAACCTTCAAAATAAAAAAAATATCAATGAGAATCTTCTTTTTTCTTTCGGACTTCGATTTCTGCCATGATTTGGCACCTGATGGAAATGAAGCCACGGTCGTAAGATAGGTGTACTTTATCCAACTTCATGAGTCATGAGTCTATTCATATTACTTCATATAAATTTCTAATATTAGAAATCTGAAATATTATGTTCGTTTTTGTAAATATTTTTTTAACCACCTCATTCTCCTCATGTAACCACTTCATTCTCCTCATGTAACCACCTCAATCACCTCATGTAACCACCTCACTCACCTCATGTAACCACCTCACTCGAGGGATTAAGTGGCAAAGAATGCATTAACATCGCCCCGGATTACAAAACAATTTTATTGCAATTGTATATTATTGTTCTGGCTGGGGGACTATAAAGAGGGAGTAGACCAGCAATCTGGCTGGGGGACTATAAAGAGGGAGTAGACCAGTAGTCTGGCTGGGGGACTATAAAGAGGGAGTAGACCAGTAGTCTGGCTGGGGGACTATAAAGAGGGAGTACACCAGTAGTCTGGCTGGGGTACTATAAAGAGAAAGTAGACCAGCAGTCTGGCTTTCTCTGTAGGGGACTATAAAGAGGGAGTAGACCAGTAGTCTGGCTGGGGTACTATAAAGAGGGAGTAGACCAGTTGTCTGGCTGGGGTACTATAAATAAGGAGTAGACCAGCATTGGCTTGGTTCTGGGGACACTTGTCAATTATTAACCTCCTTGTATAGAAAGTGATAGAAGTGCTGAGTCATTACTCCACTGTTTGGCTACCATCGCTCACGATGATGCCACCTTATGATGATGATCATGATATTTTGGTATATCAATCTTTTAAGTTTATATTTTAAAATTTATTTTTATTAATTATATTATTTATTTTTAATAATTATAATATAGTTGATTGTTTAGCAAGTACAAAAAATAAAGTGAAAAAAAAAAAACATAAATAAGGGATGAGCCGGCAAGTTACATGTTTATATTTCCTTGCTCATCGTGTCTTTATGCAAAAGCACTATGAATTGAAATTATTACCATTATAGCTCAATTTCTAGGTTTTCTATGCTTCATGTCAAATCCTTTTACAGAAACGTTAACCCAGATGGGGCTGACGTCCTTCCAGAAGGACGCCCTTCTGGAAGGACGTCAGCCCCATCTGGTGAAAGGTACTAACGTTGTGGATTTTTCTAATTAATTCAGCTTGTTGAGGTTAGTTGGCGACACCTTAAGCTCTTTGTTTTGAGTCCGAGTGATAAGTTGACAGCACTTATTTTGATTCAGGACTCAATTTATATCACTCCAAAAAAATAAAACAAAAAATTTCTCCGCATTATCTGGGTTAAGGAAAAGTATATTTTAGCACATGGATAATTTATAACCAAAGAAAAATATAAAATTTCTCTTTCTGCTTCCCACTTTTTACTTCCCTTCACTTCTGAACTCCTCGCCAGATTTCCTCCCTCCCTGTCTCAATAACTCAAGACAAACATTGCGAGAATTCTCGGTATCCCAGAAAAAGTAGCTATTTGTTCGAGTTGATACGCTCCAACTTTCTCATTTCAGAAAGAGTAAGATACATTTATATGTATGTACCTTTACATGTAAGGTAGAGGTTAGTTCTGTCAGTCCCGATCCTGGAGTTATATCATAGGATAATAGGTATACATAATTATACATATTCATAATCAGGTGAGATTGAAATGTGAATATGCAATACGTTCCGCAGTTCTAAGTTTTATTTTAAACTAGCGGGCTGCACCCGCTTCGCCAAGCCATCACACACACACCACCCACACACCACACACACAAACCACACGCACACACATCTACACACATCGACACACACACACATCTACACACAACGACACACACACACACCATCCACACACAAACACATCCACACACAAACACATCCACACACAAACACATCCACACACACACACACACACACACACATCCACATCCACACGCACACCCATACACAGACAACCACCCAAACACACACCACACACACACACACACCTACACACATCACACACCACACACATACACACATCCATCCACACACACACACAACCACACACACACCCAACCACCCACCCACCCACCACACACACACACAATACAACACACCACACACAAACCACACACACACCACACATAAACCACACACATACACACACACCCATCCACACACACACACACATCCACCCACACACACACACACACACACACACACACATACACACCACCACACACACACACACATCATCGCTGTAAATTTCAAAATCCCGAACCAAATCTATCATAGCGCATATTGATAATGTAGCAAACTGGCCTATATTTCGAGAACGGTTTGTCAGAATATGGCAACAAAGGGCTAAAATAAAAGCATGTGATGTTATGAGACAGTTTTACAATATAAAAATTATAGGTCCTCGCGATAAATTTTAAGTTCCGCGCTGGAATCTGTTAAAAAACGTGAAAAGTCTGAATAAAAGGTAGAAATTTCGAACATTCTGGCTTATATCTCAAGAACGGTACGTCAGAATGTGGCCTCAAATATATTAATTGAAAGCTTGTTTTGTCTTATTTGTTATTAAATAAAAAAAATATAGGTTCTCGCGATAAATTTTAAGTTCCATGCTGGAATCTGTTAAGAAACGTGAAAAGTCTGAAAAAAAGGTCAAAATTTCGAACATTCTGGCTTATATCTCCAGAACGGTACGTCAGAATGTGACCTAAAATAAATTTAATGAAAGCTAATTTTGTCTAATGTGTTATTAAATAATAAAAAATATAGGTCCTCGCGATAGATTTCAAGTTCCATGGCAAAGACTGTCTTAAAATCGTATCCTTCCTCAAGGAAATACTTGAGGAAGGTCATAACTCAAGGACGGTTTGGAATTTCGGACTTTTGATAGTTTTCCTGATATCGTACAGCCATTTTACTTGGGGTCATCTCTCATCAATTTTTCGCTATCTCTTACCGTTTCGCCTAAACAATTCCTGCACACAAAGATACAAAGATACAAAGATACAAAGCCCGTCCATATTTCTCATTTATATAATTACTAGCGGGCTGCACCCGCTTCGCCAAGCCATCACACACACACCACCCATACATCACACCACCCATACATCACACACCACATACACACACACCACATACACGCACACACACACATACACAAACACATCCACATCCACACACACCCACCCAAATACAACACACCCACACACATCACACACATACACACACCCATCCACACACACCACCCACTCACCCACACACACACACACACACCATACACACACACACCACACACACACATACAAACCACACACACACACAAACCACACTCACAACACACACACACACCCACACACACACCCACACACACACCCACACACACACACCCACCCACACACACACAGCACACACACACACACACACACACACACACACACCAAAACCATCATCGCTGTAAATTTCAAAATCCCGAGCTAAATCTATCATAGTGGATATTTATAATGTAACAAACTGGCCTATATTTCGAGAACGATTTGTCAGAATATGGCAACAAAGAGCTCAAATAAAATCATGTGATGTTCTCAGACAGTTTTTACAATAAAAATATAGGTCCTCGCGACATCTTTCAAGTTCCGTGCTAGAATCTGTAAAAAAACGTGAAAAGTCTGAAAAAATGGTCGAAATTTCGAACATTCTGGCTTGTATCTCCAGAGCGGTACGTCAGAATGTGGCCTAGTATGAATTAAATGAAAGCTAGTTTTGTCTAATGTGTTATTAAATAATAAAAAATATAGGTCTTCGCGACAAATTTTAAGTTCCGCGCTGGAATCTGCTAAAAAACGTGAAAAGTCTGAAAAAATGGTCGAAATTCCGAACATTCTGGCTTATATCTCCAGAACGGTACGTCAGAATGTGGCCTAGTATGAATTAAATGAAAGCTAGTTTTGTCTAATGTGTTATTAAATAATAAAAAATATAGGTCCTCGCGATAGATTTCAAGTTCCAGGGCAAAGACTGTCATAAAAATCGGACCCTTCCTCAAGCCAATACTTGAGGAAGGTCATAACTCAAGGACGGTTTGGAATTTCGGACTTTTGATAATTTTCCTGGTATTTTCCGGCAATTTTACTTGGGGTCGTCTCTCATCAATTTTTCGCTATCTCTTACCGTTTCGCCTAAACAATTCCTGCACACAAAGCCACAAAGCCACAAAGCCCGTCCATATTTCTCATTTATATATAGAGATTATAGAGATGTGTGTTTAACGTCGCTTTCAACTGCATAGTCATATCACGACGGAATGCCAGAATCACGAGGTCTTCACTTCGTTGGACGTTGCTTAACTTCGGTGATCCTACGAGAACCGGTGCATTCAACGCGTCATCAACGCTGGCTTTACAGTTTTGATTATGCACCTATGCTAGAAGTCAGGAATATGCGAGTAGTTATCGATATAATATCTATTGTCTAACCTACGTACTTACTATTTTTTACCAGTAAAACGAAAAATAAATTAAATTCCTCCCTGCCCCATGTCATCGATTAGAAAACCTAAGAAAATAATTACAACCCTTTGGCAAATTACAACGTCAAGGCTTTGCCTTGTACAGGAAAATAACTCTCACCACGCCACTGGTGCTCACGACTGATGACAGGTAAGGAGATATCTTGTGAACCCATGAGGGACCCTCACATTGACTACAGTGGAAACTTTAGTTTAGTTTCGTTTTTTTGTTTTGTTTTACTTGTAGGAATCTTCTACGTCCCTCCCGCCCACACGTACCTTACATACAATATTTACTTTTCCTGTTCTCTTATTGGAAAACCCTTCTCATTTTGTGATTTTTTTAAACTAGCTTGCCAAGTTCATCAAAGGTCACATTCATAACAATAAGATTTGAGGACTGAAACAAATAAAACTCGTCGATCTATCTTAACACTCTCGCGACCGGCACTTTTTTCGCATTCCACCCCCTAGGACCGGCGCTCTAGAGGAAGATCGCACCGGTGGCCCAACCAGTTCATTCAGTGCAGACATGTTTGTACCACCGTGCACCGGTGGTACAACCAGTCGCGAGAGTGTTAATTTACAGTAAAATTCAAGATATAGAAAGTACAACAAAGCTAGAGACAAGAGGAACTATCATTTAATTGATTTAATTGGACAAAGACAGAAGAAATGCACTGCCAATTATGGACACAATACTTGCCATCATAATTTTCAATATTCTACTATCGCGAGATTCAGATATTTTTTCTGAATCACTTGTATCTTTTCAACCGATTCTCTTCAAATTTGTTTTATATAGTTGAATACTAGTTTTCCTATATTCCAAGTGATACAAAAATCTGTATCGGTAAGCTTATGAATTTAAAATGGGACTATTTACAATACGTCTCCTATTTAATTCTGATATCAGAAATCATCGGAAGTAATAACGAGAGCCAATAGCATTAGAGCATGAAAGAGACAATACGAACACTTGAGTAATTCAAATTCAAATAATGTGTTTTCCTCAGTAGCATATTTAATTTTAAAAAAGACCAATCTAATTGCCAGAAAAACACCAAACACTTAGGTATTTCCTATTTAGGTGTTTCTAAACACCCATTTCTCTCAATATGTTTTACAAAAATATCAGCATTTTTTTCTGGTAGCACCCACATGGTTTCAAATCCTGGGAAACGGAAGGACAATTATTTATCCAAACGACACATTTGCAAGAACTGGCTAACATTAAACCTCGTCATTTTTTTACTCAGCCATGCAACGGAAATTTTGTTGAAAACACTCGTTTTCTCGTTGAATTTGAGACCAAGTACTCTCGTACCTTTTTCTTAGTACATGCCTATTATTTTTCTATTTCACAAGTCTTGTGGATATGCTTACTAAATTTACTCATTCATGATTATTTGATTAATGTACCTCGAAGTTTTCTTTCGGCATTTACAGCTGTGATTATGTCATTTCGGTGTATCAATCAATTTTTATACAACAACAACAAATAATGGTTCATCAGGTATCCTTGCCACAGAAGGGATGAAAAACCTCGACTTATATCAACAGAATCAGGATTAGAAGAGCTGTCCTTTGAACTGACAAACTATGCATTTACAGTTTACTGTAGGACTCTCTATAAAGCGGGATCAAAAGGATGCCCACACGTAATTATGTATTGTAGATATTTGTTTGAATAAACCTTGTCATGTTATTCGGACATTTTTTTAATTAAAAAATCCTAAAAGCATTGGACACGAGTAAATGGAAATAAAGATCTTGAAAGACATAAAGGAAAAGATAATGAAACGCTGAAGGAAAAAAGGTAAAATAGCCCATCGCATAAAGATAAGAAAAAATAAAAGAGCACATTTATGCTCGTATAGCAGGTCTAATAGGTAATTCAATATAGAATAATACTCTTGGAGATAAAAAGAGAAGAGGAGAGGCTAATCCTGGTCCCATAACCCTGGCTGATTGAATTTCAGCCCTGCCACACGCAACGCTAGCAACTAAGCAGATTAGGGCTTCGTCTTCCATCAGTAAAGTGACAGGAAGAGAGAGAAATAGAAAAAGGAAAAGAGAGAGAGTGATAATTAAAAAGAGGGAAAGAGAGTGCATGATGATAATGGTAGGAAAATCTGCCGTTTTCACACAAGCACTTACAGAATAGGCTGTTGGGTTTTAGAAATCGGTATAATTATGTTTGGCCTGTTACTCTCGTGTTGAAAATTCAATCTGCTTGTGTGTAGACTTTTCAATCAGTAAAATAAATGATCAAGTTTAAATGTGGCATACTAGATTAAGTGAGAAGTTCAAATTAAATGTTACCGTTGGAATACATACCATAGTTTCATAGAAAATAAATATTAGAAATTTATTGGAAGTAATAATTAAAGCAAAAAGGTGGTTGATTATTTCTGTTAAGTGCACGAGTATTTCAAACAAAAATATAATACATAATAATCATTTTACAAAAACAAACACTCTAAAGAATAATTTCCATATCTTAGATTATAACCTATTGTAGATAAAAATCGGAAACTACAATAGGTTATAAGTGAAAATTTTAACACTTGATTTTCCACCTATCATGTACATTGTACACTAATTCATATAATATATGTTCTAGGAGACGTTCTCCGCAAAACCACCATTTCCCTTAATGCAGCTCTTACTAGTACTACAGATAAATAATAATCTTTCCGATGTGAAAGAGCCTTCTGAAAAAAAAGAGAACAGTCTACGAGTAACAATCTATAATGAAGTAATAAACGTGGCAATAAGTGGTTGATGGTGGTGGAACTGCAAAATCAATATGCTAATGAGATGAGGAGGATGAGGCAAAGTGGCTCATATTTATGCAAGGGATGGAGCGGCCCAATCCTCCGTCTGGGACACAGAAAGAAAACTGCCAGGAGGAAAATAACGAACGAAAAAAGGAAAAGCAATCAATAAGAAAAAAGAAGAAGAGAAATTATTGCCGCCCATTAGACATAATGGGTGAAATAACTTTCTGAAATGGGCGTTCTATAGCCGGTATTAAGAAAGTTTCCGTCATAAATAACAGCGTAAAATCCAGTTGTTCAATCGTAATATTATTTTGTAACTGCAACTCGAAAGTGGAGTAACGAATGTAGAATACGTTTAATGGTACTAGTAGAGCATGCAAAATCAGAACAAAGTATTCAAGTAGGTACAGCTATATAATATGTATATTTGTGCTTGAATCGTCTTGAAAATTTATGGGATGTAAATTATCAAACTTGTTCAGATATGAATTTGCTTCTAAAAATACAATACATTTATTGCATTGCATAGTAAGATTACTTTCCTTGGTTAAAATGTTTCCACTTTCAGTATATCATCGATTGCCCTATTTTTTGGTATGCTCATAACTATTATTTCTTTAGAGTATATTTCTATAATCATATTTGTGTTAATCATGATGGTATATCAATACCACTCAAACTAGCTCTATTAAATCTCAAGCATGCTAAATTTGGACCTCAACCACCGACCTCCAGGTTACAAATCCGCCATCTTATCGATAAAGCTATTGATGAGGTTGATTAAATAACAGAAGTATTGTGTTCGTTTTTGAATAATAATAAAAACAAATATTCGCTGTCTTCTTACAAATGATCATTTTTTATATTGGACATGTCATAACTTCCTAAGCAACTTTACTTTGGTTTTGTATTGGCCTTTCTGTTATTTTCATTTCTTTCAACGCGCAAATATCAGAAACTAGTAAACTGATTTCAAAGAAATGTTGTACACAGTATGTAGGAGATGTATTGCAAATCTTACCAACCAGATAATCTGGCACCCTTTGAAATTAAATGCTTCTAATGATATATCTCGTGAACGCTACACCCGATTTTGATTAAATTTTGTATACATATTATTATGAACACGTATGTTTGACATCGCACGTTTGAATTTCAACTATATGCAACTTATCATGACTGAATAGATCATTTTTATTCACATAGAATTTTTCCAAATGCCAAGTATGCCTGATCTTAGTTGATGTTCGTCAAAAACGTGCAGACCAAGGACGAGGAGGGGGAGGGGGGTCATCAGTAAATTGTTCAGCCACTCGACGACGCCTTATCTTTTTATGTTTCTGCTCTCGAATAAACATTGAGAGGGGTTTTTATTTCTCTCATAATGCCGACCACAACTTTTGGAATTCGTAACGAGTAGGGAATTCCGAAGAAATTGCCAAGGTATCCTTTTCTGTTTCTCCAATTCATTTCAAATAATTTTGAGCTGAACGAGGATTATTTTGCATTGCCTTACTCGAATTTTGTTGATATAGTTAGGGATTATTCAGAATATGATATTAGAATCTAATCTGATAGTCTTCTTTCTAAAACTTATATCTCATGCTCTTCGGTTACCTTCTTTAGATCTTTAAAAAAAAACAATGGCTTGCAAAATTCCAGTAAGTTTTATATTGGGTTGGAAGTTGATTAAGACCATAAGACCTTTTTAGCACGAATGATAATATTGAAGTACCTATTTTTTTTTTTCTTTTCTTAGCCTGGGATCACCTATCTATATTTTTTTAAGAACAATTTCAGGTATGTACTTTAAATCTTGAAAATGCAAAAGAGACGTAGCAGCACACATGGAAGGACCAGGGTCTCCCATGGTTTCGCTTCTCAAAGTCTCCGTCACATTGTTACGCCTGCCGAGTCCTTGCTTATGCTAATCGCGACCTTCTGACTCTGCAACCTGCATTACTTGCTATCGCTATTCCTTGCACGAACTGCACGAAGTTCATGTCAAATATCAAAATATTTGCCTCGTTCCTGTGCAAGACGTAAGCATTTCAGGGTAAGCAGTTCTTCAATTTGTGAGCTTCAGCATGTACGTAGGTACCACTCACGAGGAAAAAATAGAAATCTCGCTTGTTAAGGTTCAGTTCTCTTGATTGGGTTTGCCGGGTGAGTGAAAATTTGATAAGGGTGTACGATGCCAAAATAATTTTGACTTTATAATATATACCTATTATGTCTATTGGTTATTAAAGAATATTTTGAATCAGTCAAGCGCCGATCCTAAGAGAAAAAAAAATCAAAAAGCTTCAGAATTAGAAGAAAATATTCCAACATTCCAAAAGATCGTCCGAGGAGAAGTAATGAAGAAGTAATACAAAGTGATAGAAAAGTAAAAAGCAAACTGTTTTCGAAAAAGTAAATGTAATATGTACCTACATAATATTATGTTGGTTTAAATCTACCTAATAGATTTGTATGGTAAAGGTTTAGGTGGTTCTTTACTACTAGACGATTTAGACTTATGCTCCAGTTACTATACGATTGGTTGATTTATCCCAGCCTTGAACATTTGGGTATGTAAAATTGTTTTGGTTATTTTTAATTATTATTTCATCATGTATGATCAAATATTCACTCCTAAGGTCTAAGGAGGGGGCTTGCAAAATATTGGAAACCACATGAAATGAACTTACATAATCGTGTTCATTAGTACAACAATAGATTTGGTATTTTAAGTTATTGGACACCACGAAATACTAATTTTAAAATAAAAAATTGATTTACCTATATATTATGTATAAAAATCCTCTTAATTAGTTTGTTCTTATTAGATAATTATTTTAACTTACCTTTTTGAATTTGCAGTAATTATTTGTACACCGAGCGCATACACAGTCTGAAAGCAGACAATTGGAAATTATTTAAAACAAAAAGTGAACATATTTGTGTTAATCACTTTCGTGATTTCACAATTATTACTCAAACTTGCACTGCTAATTTTTTACCGATCTTGGAACTCAAACCACCGAAATCCATGTTACAAGTCTACAAGTTATCAACCAAGCTACTAAAGGACGGTGACAGATAGAAATTACATGATTATATTATTATAAGGATTCAAATATTAAACTTTGATTATTTACATCATTGCTGGGTCGATTTTGAACAGGTTAAGGATATTGTATTACTCATACTATTAAATAGACACAAAACTAAAGTTGCTCAGGAGGTAGAGAATCGACCAGAAATACGCAAAAATTGAAATCGGAGCTAATGAATATTACTTACGAGAAATTTCTAAGCATAGTAATCGGAAGTATTGTGTTCGTTTTTGTAAAAAAAATATTTTTTTGCTCCGATTTCAATTTTTTTCATATTTCTGGACGTTTCATAACCTCCTGAGCAAATTTGGTTTTGTGTCCGTCTGTCTGTCTGTCGGTCCGTCGGTCTGTTAAAACGATTCCTTGTAACGCGCAAATCTCGGAAACTACTCGACGGATTTTGATGAAATTTTGCACACATCTAGGAGACATTCTGTAAATGGTCCCATAAATTCATCGAATTCGTACTAGCGGTTCTGGGTGAAAGAGACCATGCGCCTGACCAGTAACTTTTTACTTAAACGCTTATATCTCGTGAACGGTACACCCGATTTTGATAAATTTTTGTATATATATGCTATCATTGTTTTACATAGGCTATTACATATATTTTTTAATTGATTATAATTTGACTCTGATATTTCAGAAAATCCGAAATTTTGTACAAAAAGGTGAAAAAATAAGTACCATGACTTGCCTATACAGAATTTCTTCTGGAATCTAGAATGTAGAAAAAAAAACGATATTCTACCACATAAAACAAATTTGAAAAAAATCGCTTCAGTCGTTTTGGAGATACAAGTAATTTTGTATGAAATCTCAAAATTGGCAAGTGTTTACAATGTGAAATAATCATGAGGAAGTATTGTGTCCATAATTGGCAGTGTTTTTTTTCCTTCACAAAAACGAACACGATACTTCAGATTTCTTATATTAAAAAATTCTCGGAAATAAAAGAATAAAATACAGGTATTTTAAGGCCAATTGTAAAGTTGCTTATATGAGTTATATGGACAGATCTAAACATAAGTTCACAAACAATTTCACACACACTCTAGTTAATGACCAATTATCTTAAAGATTTTTTTTTAAAGTGGGGTTTAACGTCGCTTTCAACTGCCATGGTCATATTACGACGGGGGTTTTACCCTCCATTCGCAGGAAACTCACAAACCTGCTACTCACATTGACCTCACCCAGCCTGAGTAGGGCCGGGAAAAGCCAGCGTCACGAGAATTAGAATTTGAATGGTCACCCATCCAAGTCTTAACCTCGCTGGATGTCGCTTAACTTCGGTGTTCTGAAGGGAACCGGTGTATTCAACATGCCATCGACGCTGGCTCTTAAAGATTAAATGAGTTCTTTAGTGACAATGCAATTCAAACTTAATGTTATGAACTGAATGGGTGAGAAGAAGAACCAGGAATGTCAAAAATCGACTTTTCAGGAAAGCAAAAATAAGATTTGTCTTATTTTTGCTTTCCTGATGCTAATGAGTATAATAAAATTAAATTTTACATTCCTTGTTATTCGACAAGATTCTCACAACTAGGTACTAATACCGCTAGCAAAAGGTGTCAGTGATTTTGTTACATTCCTTATTTCACATCAGATTTTTTTTCCGCTTCCCCCACTTTAAAATCGAAAAAAAATACTTTTAAGGGGTATTTCTCCTTCATATTCACAGAATTGATAGAAAAAAGTACATTCTTTCTTATTCTACAAAGAAAAAAAATCGATTTTTGACATTCCTGGTTCTTCTACTCACCCATTCAACTATTGAGTTTGAATCTTTCAATTCCATGAAGTAAGAGCTGTTCAATATAACCCTCCAACATAATTTGCAGGAGAATCTTCTTGTTGTTGAAGTTTCGCCGAATTAAGAGCGTGAACTTTCACAGACATAAATAAACTCTGACTGTAATATACATAAACATACGAGTATACAAATTACGCTTCTTGAAATAAATGAAATCATTAGGTACACGGTACACCAAATAAAATAATTATTCCTTTCCTTACTTTATGTATGTTAGGTAAAACCCGTTATATATATAAGTAATATTAAAACCATAATATCATTAACAATTAAATTCCAGGAGAGCATAATTTATTGTTCGAAGATAACTATTCCCTCAAGACATACCTCATCTCATAGTAGTCCTCAACCTCCTTCCTCCTTTGTCCTCACGAGTGAGACAATAATATTCACGAGGTTATGTTCCATCGTCAACAGGAGAGGCGTAAGCATAATTATTTGCTCTCAAGCTGCTGCTGTGTGCAAGAATAAGCTGGAGGAAATTATCTTTCTGGTAAAGAGAGCAAGGGGTTCCATCAGCAGTGTCTTCCTGGGTGAAGTGTTCAGACCACTATACCTGTATTACATAGTTGAGATCCTCAGGGATTTGAAAATTTAACAACTTTAGAACTTATTAGAATGGTGTCAAAAAACTGCTATATCAACAACAAAATAACTGGTTGAACTCTCTTGTTTTTATTTAGCTACATTTACTGGTCTGCTAGCATCTGGACGTGCAGTAGATAGCACTTTACTTAGACTGCCGATGTCGAGACATAAGAGTCCCGTTACACTAACAGTTTCAGGAGTAGTAGGTATACGTGGATCAGACAAACCCTGGTCTAAATCAGCCGAGCCACAGTACACACATATCTATCATAATCAAGCTTGTGTGACAATTTGAATAAACTTAATGAGCAATTTGCTAACTGAAATTAGGACGGAGCCCTTCTCCTTCCTTTCACACGACTAGGAGAGTGAATATTGCGCAATCCTAAGTACTGTAGGTTTGTGTTCTTGTACGTATAATTATTATACGCAACGAAATAATGAGAGCAGAAATTTGCTCTGGGGTAGAGAAAAAATACCTCCTTATATTTTTCCCTAGCATTTTTTTATTTCTTCAAAAGCATTATCAACAAGAGATTTTTCTCATTAGAGCCTTAACGACAGCGCGCTCAGGGGCTCTCAGGACGTGTTGCGGTCACATTTGTAAAATAATTCTTTAGACTTTTATCATGATGCTGAATAAAATTGTAATAAAATGAACAAATCTTGAATTACGACAAAATAATTACAAAATCAGTAATCATTAAGGTCTAAGTGAAAAGATAACCTTTAAAAAAACAATGCTAATTATAGACACAATACTTCCTCAATCCTCATGATTGCTTTACATTGTACATATACACGTGGAAATTCAAGTCTCTAGCTTTTACCGTTCTCGAAACATCGTGTTCACACACTCTCTCCCTCTCTCTCTCTCTCACACACACACACACACACACACACACACACACACCACACGAACCCACACCCACACACACACACGGACCGATGACCGAAAACAACACTTGTACCTTCAAAACCGCTTAACTGATTATCTTGAAACTTATTTTTTATGGTAAAATAGCGTTATTTCTACATTTCCGAATTCTACCAAAAGTCTGTATGGCCTGTATCGGTCTGTAATTCTGTTCTACCAAAAAATCTCGACGTTATTTTTTGACTTTTTGTCCAAAAATTTGGATATTCTTAAATATCAGAGCTCAATCAAAATTTATTTTAAAAAACATGTACTATGTTAAACAATAATACGCTTGTACACACAGAATTTCATCAAAATCGGGTTTACCGTTCACGAGATTTAAGCGTTTATGTAAAAAGTTTTCACCAAGAACCCCTAGTGCGAAGTTGATAAATTTAAAATTGGACCATCTACAGCTGTGCCGGACAGTAATGAAAGACACACTTCATGTTATAAACAAACATCTACATATAACCTAATATTTGAAGAATGAAAAAATTTTTTTATAGAAAAAACAACAACAACAACAAAGAAAGATCGAATAACTAACTAGGTAGTTTGATTTGTATACTGTGTTGTTTTGGGAACTCACATAGTGAGCAGTACATTAATAAAATATATTAATTCGCCTCTGATAACACAAAGAGGCGTAAACCACAAATTTTTGAAATCGGTTTTATTGCTTGGATTGAGTCTACTTGTGCTATATTTTGTTCTCACAAATAGACGTAATCCAATTATAATCCAAAGAAAAGATACAAGAAAAATTGAAATCAGGCGTATCCCTCATTTTCTCTTTTTCAGACAAATCAAATAGGCGTAAATCGATAGTCACAGTTAAATAATCAAGTTAGGGACAACAGGACTATCTGAAAACCAATTCGGCTTTAGAGAAAAAAAGTCCACTACACAAGCCGTACAAAAAGTATTAAGTATAGCTTTTAATGAGCGGAAAAAGTCATTTAAATCCAGAAAACTTTGCCTGATGACTACAGTTGACGTGAAAAACGCCTTTAATTCCGCTTCCTGGAGTAAAATAGTGAGTAAAATGAGAGAGAAAAAAATTCCACCATACCTGATAAGATGTTTTCAAAGCTATTTTACTAACAGGAAGCTCGTCTCACCCAACGGGATCATCAGGGAGATGACGGCAGGAGTCTGTCAAGGATCCGTCGTCGGGCCTTGGATGTGGAACATCCTGTATGATGGACTCCTTCATATCGAAATGCCAGCCGGTGTTACCCTCGTAGCGTATGCCGACGATCTGGCCGTCATAACAGTTGCAAAAAACGAGTTAGAGTTACAGGATGCAACAAATACAGCACTCAGAAATGTTATTCGGTGGATGGCACTGACTGAGCTAGAAATAGCGCCAGAAAAATCGGAAGCTGTACTACTAATAGGTAGAAAAAAATGCGGCCCAATCACCATCACAGTGGCCGGAGTAGATATAGTACCTAAAAATTACATAAAATACTTAGGAGTTCACATAGACAAAGGATTGACCTTTTCCGCTCACATTCAGGAGACATCAACGAAGGCCAACAAAAGATCAGCAGCGCTCATCAGAATATTGCCCCGGGTAAGAGGTGCAGGGTGGTTGAAGAGGAGAACACTGTACAGCGTGTTCGCCTCTACTATCCTCTACGCTGCGCCAGCATGGGGAATGGCCATGGAAATTAAAAAATACAGGGACCTGCTAACTCGATCACAAAGAAAAATTGTATTGAACGCAGCAAGAGCCTATAGAACAACATCAACCGAGGCTATACAGGTTATAGCAGGGATTATTCCTATAGACATTGCCATAGACGAGAGAAGGAGAACTTTCCAGAAATCAAGGGAAGAAAGAGAGGAAGAAAAGAAAAAATCCACTATAACCTGGGATACAAGATGGAAAAACGGGACCAAGGGCAGCTGGACAAGAACATTAATACCAGACATTGAACCATGGATCAGCCGAAAACACGGCGAATTATCATACCACCTGTCCAAGTTCCTCTCTGGACATGGCTGTTTTAATGCCTACCTCTGCCGATTTAAAATCAGGGACTCGCCAAAATGCCGATACTGCGAGGATGCTGATACAGTGGAACACACGTTCTTCCATTGCCTACGATGGCAACAACGAAGAGAACAGCTGAATACAATAAATGCTGAGTGTTTAACAAAACACAATGTTGTACAAATCATGCTTAAATCTAAGGAAAAATGGCAACTCGTCCAATCTTTTGTTCACACGGTCCTGGAACAGAAAGAGAAGGATGAAAGAGCAGAGAAAGACCGACACTCACCTGGTACAAGAGTAACAAACACTCCTCTCCCATAACTTTGTCCTTCCCCTATACCTCTAGAACAGTGCACAGTACCGTATGCATGACCGGGATATAATAATGTATGTCTGTATGAATATGATAACTCAAATATCATTGTGTAAATTATATAAATTATTATGTATATTTATTATGTAAAATTGTGAAATGTGTATTATATTGTATATGATGTATGTCTTGTAAAAGTACGTATTATAATTATGTAATGTGTATAATTATTGTATATGGTGTGTATAATTGTATATGGTGTGTATATTATATATTTACCGTATTGAACAAGCAAAAAAAAAAAAAAAAACTCCCCAACTTACTAAATTAAATCTATAACTATCTATAACTACCTACGCATACATGAGTCACTTAAATTATTGTAAGTGCCAACTAGTCTAGATGTCTAGTGTCACATTTTTATTTTTACCATTGCTGTAGGTGATTAATACGAGGTATGGACGTGGGAGGTGGCAGACCCCGCATCAATACGCCGTTATATTGTAACATACTTATGTAAGACCATGTACATGTAGATAATGTAGATAGAAAAACTACCATTAAGGCTAGATAAATTGTACATTAAAAAATAGTCGCTCCTAATTTGAAAAATAGCATTGTTTGTATAGATTGTGACTGTAAGAGTGAAATCTATTTGTAAGATGGATATTATGATAACGCATAGGTATGTCTACATCATTTTCTCCCCTAAACCTAATCCTTTTCCAAACCTAAAATTCTTTTCATCCTTGAAAGCCGTCCTGATGAAATGCTCACGCGGTTCCAGGGCGATTTTCCTATACTGAGTGGTCATACGTCAGGGAGGTTTTAGTTGGTAGGTGCTGGTAAGAAAATTACCAGCAAGTCCAACATAACCTGGCGAGATCCGAAATGGGTGTGCAAGGGTGGATAACCACACTTGCAAGTCTATTTTGAGGTATCGTTAGGTAAACATGAGCTTTCCTACCTTGTTGTATGATTATCAGTTTAGTTTCTTTGAAAAAAAAAAAAAAAAGTTAAATAATCAAATTTGGCAACAGAAAAAGTTCGTATGGTCATTCACGGGTACAGGGAAGTGATAATGTTCCTACCGTGAACAGAAAATTTATGCACAAGAAAACTCATTTTGGCTCTCCTGTAAAATTTCGAAAATGTTGTTTACGCCTCTTTGTGTTATCAGAGGCGAATTGTTCCCCCTCTACAAAATTCCGTCGAAGTATTGTTAAATTGTAGGAAAAATTATGTTGAAAATTAATGTTGATATACATGAAAACAATACAGGAAAGAAAGAAAAGGAGGGCATGCCTTCAAATTAAAAAATTAAGTCGGTAGCCAGATCGAGCAAATGAAGTCAGATCAACGAGCAATATATCTCCAACTTCAGCACAAGATTTTTATATTTTTAAGGTGGGTATAACCTCGTAATTTGTTGATGATGGTAATGTGTTAAAAGATCACATTGTGTTAATGTGTTAAAAAAATAAAAAATGTGTTAAAAGTTAAAAGATAAAAAAAAAACATGGAAACTTTAATAAATAAAAAAATGTATTCAGAATTCATGGATTATCGCTATGCATCAAGATAAGGATAATAATAATTATGATGGTGCAAGAATTATCGATTGAAAAGTAAAACTTTGCTTCCTCCCAATGGAAACTGTTAACTGTAGAGCTTTCGAAGATGGAGAGATTTAAAATTCCCGAAAGTTTTTCTTTGTGGGAAAGTATTAATCTCTTGAACTTCCGTCACGACTTTCTTATAACGACGCTTCTGTTGAAAGTTTCCATTCTGACACTTCCTTATACGATCTTAAGCAGAGAGGGATTTCAAGTTTCAGCCCTGATCCTGTGTTGATGAATATGGCACGTTCTAGGAGAAACTATGTAACAACATGCGATACTCCGGCGGATGTATCGCATAATGTCCACTTGTTTGATTTTCTTTAATTTCCAGACCGGCTATTTTCTGGTGTGATTGAAGCACCCTGTATAGTGTACACTATCTGAGACTAGGGTCTAAATTAACTGATGACGCTAAAATAGAGACTATAGTGTTCTTATTACCATGGTAACAGCTAACCACAGAAATTAGATATTATAGTAACAGTGTCCACTAAAACAGCGTTAATTAATTCTGGCCTAGATCGATCCCGCCACTTCAGTGACGCCGAAATTGATTGCCAGTGTGACGTTTCTTCCAGAATTTCATAATAATCTGGATTACCATTAGACACATCGGAATCTTCTTACACAATGTCAGCTTTCATTAGGCACTGCTAATAATGGAGGTTGAAATAAAGTATCAACTGATGATTTCAAGCCAAAAGACCTCGGTTTGCCAATTATCGGGATTTTATTGTAAAGGGCTGGTATATTATAAAAGTTTTTCAATTTAGAATGAAAATGTAAAAATAAAAGAAAGGTTAGTGTTGTGTTACCTTGATAGAACCATCGAGGATCTTTGTTGGCAGAGCAGGACAAGGAAGCTACGTAGATCTGACACGAGCTCTTGCAACTTTTTTTTAAAATTTATTTATTGAAATTATTTTCCATATCTGTCATAATAATATATGATACACCTAACTGTTATCTATTTAATGTAACGTATGCATAGAGGTAAGATAGGAGCATAGAGATATAAAAATTGTCACATGAGACAAAGAAATCAATCAGCCTATCAGTAAAATTATGAGTGAGCGTATCTTTCTTTTGAGTATTCACGATATAGAAAAAGCCACTCGGTGCATATTTACATACAAATTATTTGCCTTGGTAGAGATTCGCATGCACGTAGACGGTATCAACAAACAACGAACTACACACAGAATAGAATGAAATTGTGCTTGACAAGATGAAGTGTAGATTTTTACACCTAATTTTATTTCACCAGCCACGTTATTCGGGTAGGTGAACCTAATGACTTCACACATTAATGAAATTATCACCCCTCCTATCCAACAGGGACTCATTATGCTATATTTATGTACAATGTATGTAGTAGCCAATGTACAACCTATGTAATGTTCGAACCGCAATCCCTAACTACCTATATTGAATAATATTACCTGTGAGCATTATAATTTTAATTATGATAAGGTCTTGGGTTAATGGATTTGTAATTACTTTTTTACAAAATGAAGCCCATTCCATAAAAATGGGTGTTATACATATGAACGAGTACCTACGAGAAACATGTGTAACAAGATAAGGGCACAACACATTTACTATGTTGCCTGCGTCAGACCATCAGAGCTGATACAAAGAGAACCCAAATGCCGAAACGTCCAGCGATATGAAGATTTCGTGGTGGTGGCATTTCGGCCCAACCCAGGCTGGCTGAGGTTACCGTGGGTAGCAGGTTTGTGAGTTGTCTACAAATGGAGGGTATCAGCGCCGTCGTGATAATATAATTGTGACCATGCAGTTGAAAGCTACGTTAACCCCCCCCCCCCCCCCCCCCCCCCCGCTTCCCCCCTCCCCCCAAAAATGTAAAGGACTAAAGAGGAAGTGAGCTGTCCAAATTGGCACAGTATTTTTTGATTTTTTTTTATATACATACATGTATCTTACGTGGTTATATTTAAACGATACTTCATTAGAAGGTTATAGATAAGGGACGACGTCAAATAGTTAATTACGATAGCAAATTTATTTGCTCGTGAATTAAACTACTATTTCAACGATGCATCGGAATCAGTCCAATTGACAAGGAAAATTATTTTTTATAAATTATTTTTTCAATATCTCACGTGTTAATGTTTTGTGATAATTCAACAGTGTTAAGATTTGGATATTGTCTGTTAATCTCATATACTAATTTTCCTGATAAATTGTATAGAATCTGTTGACAATCTACTTAGAACCATTTCTAAGGTTGTAATCGCCGCAGCAGTGAATTAATTTCTAGAAAAAGATTCTATCCAATTAGTTGAATATCTTTTTGATCTTCAACCAATGAGACATCCACTCAAATGACTGAATGAGTGATTGAGTGTTTTCTTTGGAATCGAGGGAAAATGTTCTTGGAGAATTGGTGGAGCAATCACGAAGTTAAGCAGTATGTGGCAGCGTGCGGTTGTGAGTCATATATTACTTTTATTTTCCGTTAGAATTTCACATCTTCCCATAAAGTTCATAAGAGTATGAATTGTATAGATAGGTTAGTTAGGTAAACAGTTATAATAATAATAATAGCCTCATTTATGCTATCCAACTAGAACTAATGAGTCCCTCTATTCCAGCAGAGAGCTCAAGACGTATTCCTATGTGGTCAATATTCTAAAGGGAGGATAACTTGTCATTTCCGGCTGGATATCCCAAGTACTTCAGTACTTCATAGGAGCATGAAAAATGTATTTTCAGATTAAATAATAAATATACTGAAAATTATGGACACAATACTTCCTCATGATACACTGACAATTTTGGGATTTTATACTAAATCACTTTCATCTCCAAAACTACTTAACCGATATTTTTCAAATTTCATGAATTCGGTATGCTAAACGGTATTTCAAACTGTATGCTACCGCATACCGTTTTTCCTACGTTCTAGATATCAGAAAAAAAATCTGTATCGATAAGTCGGAGACCTTATTTTTACACTTTTTTTGTCCAAAATTTTGAATTTTCATATAGTATTTCATATCAGAGATAAATCATATTTTATTAGAAAATAAAAAAATAATTACGAATGCGCTATGTAAAAAACAACCTAATGCGCAAATTTAGTCGAAATTCTTTCAGCAGTTTCTACGATTTTCGAGTTACATGGACTGTATTTAACAGACCAACAACAAACAAACCGACACAAAACCAAAGTTGCTCATTAGGTTATGAAAACGAAAATATGAAAAAAATGAAATCGGAACAAAAAATATTTTTTTTTTTTTTTTAAAGGAACATAAAACAGCATTACTATTAGATTAGGTACCGTAAGTTATACTTTTTTTCAACTGCATGATTATATCACGACGGGGGTGTTACCCTCCATTCGCAGGAAACTCACAAAACTGCTACCCGCATTAACTACACCCAGCCTGGGTTGGGCCAGAATGCCAGCATCACGAAGTCTTGGAGTTGCCTAACTTCGGTGATCCTACGAGAACCGGTGCATTCAACGCGCCATCGATGCTGGCTACGTTATACTTTAGTTTCTTTTGGTTTGCACTATATTTTATAATTAGTATTCTAAAAATTGATTTTCATATTATTGATTCATTAACTTTTTTATTTATATATCTTCATTTAAAAAAGAATGATATTCCACGCTTCTCTCAATTGATCAACTAGTTTGAGTATAAAGAAAGATCTGTTTTATTCGTCATGTCCAAACGAGTCCACATGTCTCTATCTTTTTTCATTCGTGTTATACAAATTATTACTCTATAAATTTTATAGCACATATTTTGATCAATTAGTTCTCCACATTGATAAGAGGCAAGTGCTAATTATTTCATGTGCCCTTGACATTGACTCTCAGTCATGCACAGTGCTTCTGTACAGTAATTATTTTCATATAACTCTCATATGTTTCTAGGGAATCTGGGAGCTCTCAACTTGGGAATCTATTTCGGATGGGCAGCTGTCGCCAACCCGAAGTTGCAGTCGACTATTTCCCCTGAACTGGGTGTTCCTCTGACTGATGAAGAAATATCCTATTGCACTGCTCTTCCGTTCATTGTAGCCATGATGTTCGCCATGGTTTGGGGTTACATTGCCAATAGATTCGGAAGGAAAGTCACAGGCTCCCTCAATGCGCTCTGCGTGATTGTCTGCTACAGCCTCATCCTGAACACGCACTCGGTGGAGATGATGATAGTAAGTCGTATCATCGGAGGCATTGCCTATATTCCAGCGCTATTCAATGGACCTATGTATATTGCTGAAATAGCTGAATCTCAAAAATTGGGAAGATTGAGTTCAACGTATCTTATAATTGAGAATTTTGGAACACTCTTGATTTTCATCATAGGAGGACACACTAGTTTTAAGTTTCTCAATATATTTAGCACTGTATGTGGCTTCATTTTTCTGTTTGCTATCAATATACTCCCTGAATCTCCAGTGTTTTATTTAAAACAAGACCGCTATGAAGAAGCCAAACAGTCATTGCAGTTTTTTAGACCAAAAAACAATGATTCATTTTTAGAAAATGAGCTCAAAAGATTAAATGAAACCTTTGTCTTATCCAAAAAGATGAAATGGAAATACTTACTTTCCAGACACACATTGATGGCATTGTTTATTGCTTTATACTTGCAGTTTGGAGTACAAATGTCGGGCATTAATTACGTATCTTCATATACTGTTTCAATATTCCAGCGTAGCAAGACTATAGTTGCTCCATACAATGCTATTATTATTGCAGGTGTTTTTCATTCAATAGCTCCTTTTCTATATTTTACCATCACTAACATACTAGGCCGCAAGACAATCACAATTGCATCATACGCGTTACAAAGTCTTGTGTGGGGCAGTTTAGGCTGGTACTACTTCTACATAGAGAACAATTCAGTGGACAATAGTTCTCCCGTTAACTACTTACCTGTTGTTTGTATCTCCCTCTACTTCCTCACTTACTCTGCTGGGGCAGGTTGCATACCTTTCACTCTGTATGGGGAAATATTTTCCTCTGAAGTTCGTAACACTGTAATGCCTTTCATTTATGTATGGAATGCTTTGTTATCTTTTTTGTTTATCAAGCTAGCGCCAACACTTCTCTACCAGACGATTCATATGTCAGGCGTCTTCTGGCTTTTCTCTGCCTGTTGTATGTTGACTGTCGTCTTTGCCATTGTGTTTATACCAGAGACCAAAGACAAGACTTTCCTTACTGTCATCGATGATCTCACGAATAGAGCATGTTGGTAAAATTCAGGATGCTTCTACTCCATTATTCTATGTATCCCTGTACAGTGAAGGTATTAAGATATTACTTCCGCTAAAAATAAAAAAAAAAAAAAAAAAAAAAAAAAAAAAAAAAAAAAAAAAAAAAAAACACACACAGTTTTTTGCTCCTTTTTTATATTTTATTCATATTTCTGGACGTTTTACAACCTCCTGAGCAATTTTGGTTTTGTGTCTGTCTGTCGGTTGGTTTGTCAAATGGATTCCTTGTAACGCGCAAATCTCAAAAACTACTGAGCGGATTTCAACGTAATTTCGTGATTATTAATGGTCCCATTTTAAATTCATTAACTTTGTACTAACGGTTCTTGGAGATAGAGAACTATGCTCTTGGCCTCATCTTTTTGCTCAAAGACTTTGATGAAATTTTGTATGTACATTAGCATTATACTTTGTACAATAGTATTATTTATTGAATAATGTATGGTTGAGCTCTGATATTCATTGACTTGCTGATACCGACTTTTTTGAACGGTACAGTCAATTTTGATCAAATTTTATATGTATATGCGCATTAGTGTAATTTAGATAGCGCATTTCTAATTATTTTTTAATAAAATAATGTAGCTCTGATATAAAAATCCAAAATTTTGGACAAAAAAAGTGCAAAAAAAAAATATCTACGACTTACCGATACAGATTTTTTTCTGAAATCTAGAATGTAGGAAAACAGTATTCTACCATTTAAAACAAATCTGAAGAGAATCGGTTGAGAACTTTTGTAGATACAAGTGATTCAGTAAAAAATATCTGATTCAAGTGATAATACAAGTTGAAAATAATGATTACTTTTCACAAGGAATTATTGTGTTCATAATTGGCAGTGGTTTTTTTTATTTGTGTTGTTGTCAAATTTATATCTCGATTTAAGTAGATAGGCAATGTAAATAATTTTTTTGTAGTATGTACCTGGTAAATTCTTTTAGTCCAATAAAACAACTTTTGCAATGCATATTAAGGTTCTACGTTATTTTTTTAGATCTTTCAGAACTAATCTGTACTATATGTAAAATCCATTATCATTCATTCATAAGCAGAAGCTTCCCCTTATGATGTAGGGGCGTACTAAGAACGGATTTTTTTTAAGGAAACAGGGGTTCTCAACTTATGGCCAAAATTAGTCATTTTTAGCGTGTTGTCAGATTCTCAAAAAGGGTTGAGCTGAATGACTTAAAATTTGGCAGACAACTTCGTTCAGTGATGAAGAAGCTTACTATGAAAGGATTTTTCGAAGATAACAGGGGTCCTCAACTTATGGACAAAGGTAAACATTTTTAGCGTCTTGCAACATTTTCAAAACGGTTAAACCGAATGACTTGAAATTTGGCAGACAGCTTTTTTTGTGATGTAGGGGAATAATAAGAAACAAATTTTAAAAGAAAATAGGGGTTCTCAACTTATTGTCAAAATTAGATTTCATCAGCGGTTCCCCATAAATGTGTCCGTCGAAATTTATTTTATTATTTTTATGATGTAGGGGTTTACTAACAAAATAATCTGTTCTTATAAATGCGAGCTCATGTCACTCATTAATGTAGGTATTACCGTGGTGTATAAAGAACCTGGTGTATAAAGAAGTGCTTCAATAACCATAAAACTTATGCAGCGGCGGTGGCCATGCCTTACCTAAAATGTGGCCATGCCTTGGCCACGCGAATCGGGCGTAGCCCGCTAGTAGTGTATGAAATCTGTTTCAAGTTTAAAATTGATTTAATTATTTCAAATACGTAATACTTATAATATTACAGGACAGGGATTTTTTTTCGTTAAATTTGTCATCATACTCGTTCTCCTCATGCTTTGCTTAAAGCAAAATTGTTTACAGAATAGATATTAACGTTTATGCTCACTTGATATCAAATAATATTCAGTCACTTACTGATACTGAAAGCAGTGATAACACTTCGATTGTCTACTCAGTGGAAGTACCCACTTGACATGAGTTGCTTTGATATCATCATTAATTTATTGCTATTTGAGGAAACTAAATTAATAAAGGTCATAAAAATTTAACTCAACGAGAGTTCTGACAGCGGACTGTGGCTAGATATGAATGAAATGTCTTGTTTAAATTATTTCTATCTAGCCTCATCAATGTTTACAAAGTCTATTATAAAAATAGGTGCTTAGTCGCACATCGTCCAAACCAAACCCAACTTAAGTATTTGTACTCTAAGTAACGAAAAAATCTTCTCACCCATGTGCCAGGGTACCTATTTCAACAAAAAAAAACTCACACACTATTCATATTACAAGCTGGTACATGTGCATAACATAATATTAGATATACTTAGGTACATGCATAAAATGTATATTATACAATATGCTATTCCACGCGAGTGTGCTAATTTTCAATTAGAAGAGCGAGCGTATCTTCAGCCGCGTTATAATTACACATTATGAGAGCTGCGGTGGCTCGGTGAAAAAGCTGAAAGCAAATCTCTCACTTATAACTCTGAAAGCGAGGATAGTAACGCGTATACAGACACCTCAGTGGTGTACCTACTGATGTAATGAAAATCGAGGACCCTGGGCCTGTACCCTACACTCTCGACCCCAGACCCTGGTATCTACAGCATGATATAGAATTATAGACGATTTTCTTATATATAATAACATGTTTACTCTACTATCCAGGGTATAGGACTTTGTTGAGTACGCGCACTCACACACACACTCACCTTTATAGGTTGGTATACCTAGCTATTGATGTTAAAAGAATAGCAACACGTATGCATAATGCATATATGTATCTACCTCAGTTGTGTATCTACTGATGTAACAAAAATAGTGACGTATACAGAATGTTCAGAATTTATCCATGGATATTTTTACCATCAATTAAGGAGTTCAAAACACTAAATAAGACTAAAAAGGCCCCAGATCATATACCCGTAAATTCTTCCTAACCAAGATATCGAGCAAATGCTGCTTTCTATTCTTCTCGGTGGCGATGCCGAAACGCGTACCCAAAAACCAAGAGGCACAGATTTATGATTTGTAAATAGAAACCGGCTTTTGCTCGACATCTCGGTTAGGAATCATTTGCGGGTATATGCTCTGCGGACTTTTTAGTTATATTTTGACCTCCTGAATCGAAGGTAAAAATATCCATCGATGAATTCCGGACACCTTGTATACAGCCACCTCAGTGGTGCGCCTAGTAATTTAAATCCACAGAGAATCTGTTTTGCAGTCTTTGAGACCTCTTTACAGAGTCGACATTTTGGGTATGAGCGATACCTCTATTGTTTAGATGGTAGTTGGGGCTACAGTGGCCTGTTAGAAAGATAGTCAAAATTCGTGATTCCTCTTTGCTCAGACAGAGCATTTTTCTTGGCTCTTTTGGACGAGTGAGTTATGACCATTTTCGCCTGCCTGTGCTGGGACTTATTCGGGAGTTCATTGGAAATACTCGCACTTTCACAGACTTCAGAATGTTTAGAAAGGTTCAGAAGCATTTAAGGTTTTGGATGTCACCTCTGTACTCTCCGGGGAGAGTATAGTTAAGGTTGTTGGCATCTACTACCCTGTGAGCTTCTCGCCCTGATGCTTTGGAGTGGTTTCTTCCGAACGAGACCGCTTTTTGGTACTTCCTATAGTTGGAAGTGGCTCTACGGATTTCTGGACTCTTCTGGAGGAGCCTTTTGAACAGTTTTATTAAGATTTCTTTGATTTGAAGCTTTTCAACAGTTCCTGAGAGTGTGGTCCTGTTAGTCACTTTCTACGATAGGGGAAACATTTCGTGGTCTTATTCTTAGCCGAGAGCATCACGGGATATGAGGTGGGTAGAACTTGTAAAACCAATGGTCGGTTGGCAGTTATTCCCGATCAAACGCTATTTTCAGAATTTATTTTAAAGAGGACTGATCTATGAGCTCTCCTCATGTTTTTTTTTTTTTTTTTTTTAGCAATATTGAGGCTGGGTGATGTTAACTTGGCTAGCTCATGTCTGAGTTTCTACCGAATAATATTCCCGACTCTAATTATTACCAAAGTTAACCAAAGCGACGTTACGCTTAAAAAAATAAAAGTTTTGTATGTTTTCAGATCTTTAATGGCAAGACAACCTCAATGCTCTATTTTAAGTACACAGCTCAAACCACTTTGCTTCTGAGGTTAAATTGAAAAAGAAAATATTAAATGAAATCGAAGAGAACAGAGAACCGAACGGTCATTACAAATAATGGCAAAACTAAGACAAATTGCTGAGTCCAACTTTCGTTCCTCATTCCGGCTATAGAGAAAGAATTTTTTACCGTCCTCTCCTCTGTACTATTATCCCTACTATACTCAGGAGAGCTTTTACGAGGCTCTTGTGTCTCCCATTGCTGAGAAGACTTTTTGAGAAAAGGTTCTGGCGGGGAGGAGGGGAAAGTCGAGTCCTGCAGTGGGGTTGTTTTTTTCTAAATTTAATAAAGTTAATGTATTCAGTTTAGTATGTGAAGTCGGACACTATTGAGGGCCACTTACTCGACCCTTTTCGTCTATCCCTATATGAGACACTTGAGGTTGTTTATATACGGTGATGTAAAAAAATGGTATGCATTGGGGAACCTATAATATTTAGGTTTCATTTACGGAATTCAAGGTAGGTTTTGACTCTATTGTATGGAAAACGTCCGCAGCTTTAGTAGGTGGGTAATTGTTTTTTTTTTTTTTTCTTTTTTTGTGAACTTTAAAAAAACTTACTCTTATTTTCAAGGTGCTGTGTAGCAAATTTTGAAAACTTAAAGCTCACTCAAGGCCTGCCATGCGTTGGTTGTCTAATGAACCTTTTATTCGGGTGGCACCTTTTTTAAACCCTTTTTATTTCGTTGATTTTTTTCATTCTAAAAAAAAGAAGACTGAAAGGAACATGGAGGAGAAGTCCGAGGAAAACTGCTGAGTTTTGGTGTTGTAAAAAACCCCACTAGAGAAGAATCAGAAGGAACTTTATGAGTAATGTAAACAAAACGGCATTAGTTTCTCTATGGAGGGCAGTGTGACTATGTTGAAAACTATTTGGCGTCACAAAAAGTCTATTCATTGGGGGAAAATAATATTTTTATTATTCAAAAAGAAAATATTGCATTCGACCTTTCCAAAGAAACTCGACTATTTTCAGTAGAGTTTTTTATAACAGGTACTTGAATTCTTATTTATTCTACTTCTTTAAAGGTTTTTTACATAAAGAAAGAGCACTTGCCTTTAACATTATGTCTAGTTGATATTTAAGGAGATATTTTAAATTTAACTTTTCCATTGAAACAGAAAATCCTTCTAATACTTGTAGCTGGTGCAGTGTTATACAAAGCTATACTTGTAAGCAGTAAGGTAATGAGTGCTCATATTCAAGCCACAGCTCTATTTAATTATAAGCCTTGAGACCAAAAGTTAAATATAATTATTTCTTAAAAATATAATTGGAAGTCAACTTGAGTTTATTTCTGGAGAGAAGTGAGCTGCCGAATTTCTTAAACAACGATTAAATCTGGCAATACAAAAAGGGAATGCCGTCAGCATTATGGGGTTTAAACCCGACGACAGCAAGATGAACGAAGTTTTTTATTTGTATAAAAAATATATATATATATATTATGACAGATCAATGTTTCTCTCTTAGAAAATTGAAGTGGATTCCTTCCTAATTTCTTACTTACTGCCAGTAACTATTGGAACTATCGGAAGCCTGGCATACTTTTGGCATCACTGACAATGTGTCTCCACTGTGTTCGGTCTTCTGCATCTTCTTAGTTTGTTTTTTCTATTTTCACTACCAAAAACTGTGTTCAATAAAGGTCCTATAGAGAGCCAACTCCTCATTAATTCTTACGTCCAAAATAATGGACCTACAATTAATTATTTTTCCTCTCCACACCTGCAAATAAAGGATCTGGAAAATTCTGCAGTGCAGCTTCCATGTACAAAGGCTCCATTATAATTCGACATTAACGAACAAAGACGGGAAAAAGGAAGAGAGAGAGGAAGAAAAAACAATTTCCTTTTTACACCTTTTTTTAACCACGTTTAATTAACATGAATATTAATTACTCTTTAAAAGAGCAGAGGAAAAAATCCTTTTGTAAATGTAGGGACTATAAGAATATTTTTTATATACTATTATGTTGTTCTATTAAACTTTCACATTTTGGTGTACAGAAAATTGCATTGCAGAGAGAGAAAAAATTTTTTTTGGTGTTTTAAATTGAATAAATATTATGAAAGTCATACGTCATAGCTCTTGAAATTTAAAGACCTTATAATTTGAAGAAAAAAAATCCCGGACAATTCTGGAGACGAGACTGGGCGAAGTATAATAATTATATGAAATCCAACGGGGTGATAGGGTCCTCACAAGACATTTGGTTTGGGACATAATCATATAACTCATAACTATATACTTTACACGACATGATCAATGATCATCAACTCTCAACATTGGATGTACTAACTGATTTGAATATTAAATAAATTATAAAAATTAAAAAAAATTGGCTGTATGAAATGTTACTTTTTATTTCTATAACATCAGGCTTGTATAGTAAAATATCAATTATTTATTCTCAACTTTTAAATTAAATCAACGCTTCATATAATTATTTCGAAATTTTAAAGTACACTTTCAAATTCGATAAGTCTTTTAAAAAAATCTCTTGCATACTACAATAAGAGATTATGATGAACTTCCAAGATCTTGTGGTTGCAGCAGTTTCCGGAGTTAATAATTATATCAGGTAAATGTTAAATGAGATTTTTAAAATGAATGATCCTGAATAGTTTATTGAGACCTCTTTGGTCTTATTCACGCCTAGTCTCATACATTCGCTTTAATGATTAGATTGATTAAAGAAAATGGAATTAGTGGGGTTCCTCTGAAGTAAGTTATTGTTGTTGTTGTTGTTGTTGTTGTTGTTGTAGCCAGCTTGGCTACAGCTGGAGGGGTGAGTGATGGTCTCCAGTCAACTTTATTTCAAAGTTGGCTCGTCCTGAACCACATATTTCTATGTACGATCAACCATCATGAGGACTTGGACTTTTCTTTATAAGCCATAAAACCCTTAGGAAACTGCAAGCTAGCCTGGCTTGTAAGGGTTGGCTAGTCTGTTCTCTGTTTATAGTCCTCTAGCGAGACACTGGTCTTCTCCCTGTTTAACGTCCCCCAGCCAGACAGTTATTGTCGTTTTCTTTGCTTTTAAATCATTTTGATTTGAACATGGCAATTTTTTTTTCAGTCCTACCAAGGCTGAGTGAGTTTAATGGTAGTTGTCGGACTGACCCATACAATGATTGATAAGCCCGGTGGAATATAACAATACAATACATTGACATACTACCTGCGTAGTATCTATTTTCTTGAAAGTAGTGTTTAAAATTAAAAAAATACTTCCCAAATTGAATAAATGAAAAATATTTTCAGCCGATGGGTGACACAAATAGAGACATACCAACAGGAACAGCCAGCGAAGAATTTCATGCTTCAAGGTCCAGGGTGAGTATACTTTCTGAGGGTTTCTAATTTTATTTATTAATTTGAAACTCCGAAATATGTACAAATGATGGCTTCTGTTTTTTTTTTTTTTTTTTTTTTTTTTTTTTTTTTCTCTCATTGTTTACAACGCAACGCATTGAACTCATTATTATTGTAATATTTACAATTCGGCTCAAATCAAACATTTGTACTCGATGTGGGTAGGATGCGGATCCTACTCATTACTTGAAATTTTCCTCATTTATTTGAGTATGTTACTATAATAATAAGACTTTTATGATTAACTTGACCTATTGGTGGTTTACTTTATTACGTAAAGTTAAGTTATCATATTTGTGTCAATCACAATCGTGATGTCACAACTACTCAAAGCCGCTTTACTAAATTTATGCTGAATCCGGAACTTGAACCACCGACCTCCAGGTTTCAAATCCGACGCTTTATCGATCAAGCTACTGAGGTCGGTGGTTACTTCCCATTACAGATTATTATTAGTATTTCACGTTAACCTCTCACTTGCTTAGCAGAAATCTTTTTCTGTATCCTGAACGTATTATTCCCTCGAATGAAGAGTAAATTGTGCGTCTGGTATGACCTTAGGTGTTAAACATTAACCAAAATCCTTTGAACAGTTTGAAATTTTGAGAAATGTTTCCAAATATTTTTCTTCTGAAATAAAAAGTAAAAATTCTCGTTGCAGTATCAAAGTTAATTCGGTGAATAAACATTTCCTGACGACATGTGAAGAGCTCGTTGAACAGTCTGAAAGTATTATGGAAAAGGTGAAACAGCTAGAGAACATGCTACAAAATGTATGGTGAGTAAAACCTCTGGCCTTTTTATTCAAGAAATACTTGTGAAACTACAGCAATAAAAATAATGACCTGAGTGACTTTTGCCTTCAAACACTAAGAATAATGTTGTTTTCAATTATTTCTAAGAATATTTAAAAAATTACATTACAAGTTCAAGGTGAGTTAGGTGAACTATACAGGTACACTGATGTCTTTTAATGTCAACAAGGCAGTTCCTGACCAAACGAAGGCATATTTTGTTCTATATTTATTTTACTTATTAATTTTTGGAATTAAAATCCATTCTCTGGTTCAGGGTTGTCCAACCTTCGTGCCACCGCGGGCCACAAGGGATCAATCTAGACATTTCGAGGCGAGCAGTGGTAAAAATGCCATTTTTTTAATCGGTATAGGGAAGGGGGGGGGGCGAATATAAACACGAAGAAGGGGAATTGTAAGTTGATGTTTCTACTCAATTGTAAGTTCATGTTTCATTGATGTTTCTAGTTTCTACTTAAGAGACCTTGGGATTACGAAACTTTCCTTATCGAGTAATGAGAGAAATTTTGACCCAAATTGTTTTGTTTTCGGGTTTGAAATACAAAGTCAGCTTGTAGATCACTTAGTTCTATTTGGTATTTCAACTATTATAGGTTAATGATGGGTAATAAAAAGTGCGTTGGACAACCCTGCTCTAGTGACTTCTTTTTAATGACCGGAATGTATAATTTTACAAATATTTATCTTTAATTGTACTAAAAAGGGTTTCAGTTGAAGTTGATAGATATTGACTCTTTATATCTAGGGTCATATGTATATTTTTTCGTAAACTTCATAAAAAAAAACCTTAAGAGTTACATGAAGATTCTTTATTTTCTATATAACAACTATGATTCTGTGAACTGTAAACTCCACAAAGATTCAACTATCGCATGACAAATGTTCAATCAAGCATGAGAACATATACCTATCATTCAATACCCCACTCAAATGGTTTAATTAAAAAATATCAACCGGCCCTTTTTTGGCTTTTTTTCGATTTTTTACCACAGAGCGGTCCCTTTAGCTTTCAAGATCACATAATTTCACTACTGAACTCAAATATATTTTTCCAACGCGTATACAAAATTTCAAGAGCTTTGCTTGTTTCAATAAAAATAGAAAAATCGTTTTTTCAATTTTCACTAAAATGGCCCCCATTTGGCCCCGAATTTCCAAATTCAACCCAAACAGTATAAGTAAAATTCCAGAACTTCAATGTACATGTTTACAAAATTTCATCAATTTTGAAGAATCCGGTTGGGAGTTATCGCGGAACAGACGGACACACACAGACACACAAACGAAAGCCAAATCGTCTAGTATGCAAGTTAAAACAGAACCTCACTTAGTAAAGTCTGTTAATTAATTATAACGCTAACTGACATAGTCGCCTGTTTTGAATATTTATTTTCTGGAATACTTACAATACAGATGCAGGCAGATTCCTCATTTGTATCTAGAACAAAAACAATCAAAAAATCTTGTTAGTCATACAACCTCAATTTTTAAAAAATATCATTTTCTTGATAATGATCTGAAAATGGGTAACATTTTCTTTTCCTTTTCTATTATACATTACTCATGTATTTTCAGTTAAAGTCCACTGCATTAAATATTAAGATTTCAAAGTTGGTACCCTGCACAAAGGAAGCCTTGGAAATGTTTTTGTCTTAGCACAGAAACTGTTCACTCTTTTCTGCATAAGTACGTAAGATACGTTCTCTATTCTTACCCTTTTTTCACATAATCAAAATCAGACACCTATGCAGTTTTGGTGTTTACTCACTTCTTTGCTCTATATACCCCAAATTCCCTTTTCCTCTCTGCTTGTAACTTTGTCTCCTCCATGCTCTCGCGTTCACCTCCACTTTCATCTGTTTCCTCATCTCCATCGTCTGTCTGCATCTCACACCCTTGTAGCATTCTCTCCTCCCTTTTTTCAGTTTAGTTTTTTCTCTCTTCTTCTCTTTCTCTCCCTCTCTATTTCCCTTTATCCGTCTCCTTTTTTATCTTCGCCCTCTTCTTCTTTTTTTCTCTCCCCATATTGTTCCTATCTCTCTCTTTCTTTTCTTAATATTCCCAACCCCTCTGTTATTCCCCATCTCCATTTTTACCCATAGTCCTCCTTCTCAATCTTTTGCCACTTTTATCACGCTCCTCGTCAATTAGTTGGATTTAGAAATATCTCTTTTACTTTATTGATCTCCATCCCTTCTCCTCTCTCCTATCGCAGCTCTTTTGTCTCTGCTATCCCTCTGCTTCTATTTATCTTCCATGCTGGTTTTTTCCCTGTAGCGCAACTTTTCTGTTTAGTGTGTGTACATTTCGCCTTGCTTATACATTTGATCACGTTGAGAGGGGTTCCTTATTCCAAATAAATACCAATCAGGCCTTTGAATAAAATTTGCTGACGTTGTTTGTAACAGCTTTCCAAATTTGAAAAGAACCACTGAGAAAAAAACATTTCTAGCAAATGAAATATGTAAATACGTTGGGTCAGAGCCCTCCTTATGGACAGTTCGGTGTATTTAGTCAAAAAATAAGGAGCTCCTACTTATACTAAATACTTATACTTATACTACTTATACTACTTATACTTATACTTATACTAAACAATATACTACGAAAAATGCACTTCATCAAGAAAATAATACCAATTCATATAAAAACAATGATATATAAAGCATTATGCGAATCCATAATAAGATACGGGATAGAAACATATGGATATACAGCAGATATTCATTTAAAACCTATAGAATCTGTACAAAAGAAAATTATAAAAACAACACTATACCCAAAAACTTCAAAAAATCAAAGGTCAATTTTAATGGAGAAGTACAAAATAATGAATGTTAAAAATTTACACAAATACATATTAACAAATCATTACTATAAAAACGAACACAGAATTATACAAGAAACAAACCATGACACAAGAAACAGATTATTTAAAATTCCAAATACCAAAAATAGATATGGAGAAACCTCTTTACAACATCAAATACCAACATTATTAAACAATATACCAGAGAAGTTAAGAAACATAGAAAATAAGAAAATAATGAAGAAAGAAATACAAATGTTTTATCTGAAGAACAACAATGAAATATAAAACAAGTTAAATTAAATTGAAGAATATGTTAGAGATATAGAAAAAAAAAAAAAAAAAAAAAAAAACAAGTAGACCAATTCCCTAAAAGTACACATAGTACTTAGAGGGAAATTTATAAAAATTGAAACATTGTAGATAAATAATAAAATTCATTATTATTATTATTATTATTATAAAAATATGTATTTTCGTAAAGATTATTTATAACATTTTTCTATTAGAGTTATTGCGAACGAAGTGAGTATGGTTTAAGTCAACCGACATTTGTCCTATATTTAACTCGATAAAAGAAGTGTTATTTCGGTATTTTTTGTAGACGCATCTTATTCCAAAATCCAAAATATTCTATTGAACCATTTCTCATCCGAGGTTCAAAAATATGTATTATTATAGTGTACAAGACGAAAATCTTCTCTTTTAAATCAAACAACTCAGCCAACGTGTGAAGAACGCCTATACAAAGAAAGAGAGAGCGCGGCAGAGTGTAAGGTAACGGAAAACATAGTTACCATGCATTTCACGATCTTTCAGCAAGCGAAAAGTTTGCCATGAATTTCCTTAATTTCAATTTTTATTACAAAGATGGACTCTATGAAAAATAAATTGATTTGACATTTTGTTTGACTTCCTAGGCCAACGGAAACCCCATTTTCGGAACCCCCAAACAATCGTGAAAAACACGAAATTATTCATATTTTTTTTTCATACTAAACTTGGCACGGCAGTAAAAAGTATGATTATGATTTTCGGAGGATGATTTTTTTGAACTTGTTTGAATTGAATCCAGAAAATTACACCCAAACCGCCAGTTTTTATTGCTGTTCAACAAGTAAATTTAAAGAGAAATCAAGTTTGGGATGACCCCTAGAAAGGATAAAGAAAGATAACTTAAGAGGAACAAATGCAGATACAAGTGCAGAGAAATAGAAAGCGAGGGAGGTAAAGGTGTTCTCATTTTGATATCATTTATTATTAGCTTTATTACTCATTCTTTAGAATGGGCGTTCTTCCTTTTGTAACCACGAAGTGATGTTTTTGGGAGGTTTCAGTATTTAGAAAAGAGTTTAAAATTAATTAAATAATAACGACAGAGGAAGTGAATTCATTAAGAAGGATAAAGAAGGATGACACAAAAGAAATGCTCCTAGCCTTTCACTTCAAAAAGATTTTTTCGCAGGAAATTGTAAAGAAAATAACGAAATCAACTTTTCTTTCTCATTACTTGTATATTATATACAAAAATTATTACTGTACTTCCCATTACTTGTACATGTACATATATATACAATAATTATTACTGTTTTTCTTATTGCTTCTTATTAAGTGATTTGTTAAACCGCTCTTGAAAAAACCCCTCTGAATTTCTCAACGTATCTACCATAAAAGGACCTTCATCCCCATCAACTGAGCTCAGCCGAAGTTCGACGGGAAGTATTCAGCAGCACGAAGATTCTAATATGGAGGTCACCCGTCAATTCTTTAGCTCACTGGACGTTACTTAAACCTCAGAAATGTTACGAGAACTGGTGTATTCAACATGCCATTCACGCCGGCTTTTGTCATATAAATCTTAAAAACATATAAATCTTAAAAAAAAATTAAAACTGAAACTGGCCGTTTTTATTTTTGCTTAGATTTTTCTGGACGAATTATAGCCTCAGGATACCAGAAAAGTTGTTTTCGTGGTCTGTGCGTCTGCCCGTTCGACTGTCTGTCTTTTCACGATAACTTGACAACGGTAAGAGCTAGAGAATTTGGTATGGAAGTTGGTTCTATAAACTTCACGAACCTCCTGGTTCTTCTGGTTGAAATCGGTCGCACTCTGCGGCCGCAGGGTAGCATAAAGTGACCGCAAGAACCGTTCTTTTGAATTAGTTATAGATACAAAAAAGTTAAATAACATTCATTTTTTTGGTATCTTGAACCTTTTTGGAACCCGGCCCCAAATTCCTGGTATTCTGGAGGGTCGAGTTTCGACTAACTTTTTTACTGTTCATCTTAGATGGGGCATTGTGACGTATCAAATCCAAAGACTTAGAGGTGCTGATTACGAAATTGACATTGATGTGTACAGCTAAATGTTACTGTTGAGTCACCATCGGCGGAATTCTACTTCTTTTCGGGTGATAAGGAAAGTCGTGAGGTGTTACACAAGTTTTTCATGTGGGTTAGCAGGATGTGAGTGTGTGTGAGAGAGAGAAATAAAAGGAACGTGTTTAATTGCTATTTTTTACTATTCACTTTATAATATTTTATTACATAATCAGAAGAGAGAAAGAACAAAACTCGAGTATAAAAATATGAATCAAATGAAAATCCACAGGGAAATTTTTGCATCCATTTTCCTTAGCAAAGAAGTGCAGTCAAAATTATGTTGCTAGGGAAAGAAAATTGAAATTTAAAATATACCAGCAAAAATATGAAGGATTCGGAAAATTTGATAAGTGTAAAATTGATTTTCCTACACACATAAACTTGTCATATTATACTTCACAAATTTATTGGTTGGCAAAGAATTATAACCAAGTTTTATTTTTTTATTAGATAGGTAAAGCGACAAAAGTTTTATATCAATGCCTTTTACAATGATAGTTTCTTCAATCCACCTAGAACCTAGAAATCAAAGCATTGTAAGTAATAATATTTCTCAATCTTCACCATCGGCGGATATGAAACTTAGGAGTTACAAGGAGTTCTGAGAACCTTTGCCTGTAGGTGCTATAAATTTCAATGCTAGTTACTTGTGAACAGCGAAGTATGACCTCAATTTGGAAAGCATTTATTGTTGTTGTTGTGCTTTTTGAAAGATAAAAATCTAGAAAATTAAATTGTCAGGGGTTTGGATATCTCTCTCTCTCTCTCTCTCTCTCCTCTCTCTCTCTCTCTCTCTCTCTCTCTCTCTCTCTCTTTCTCTCTTTTGTTCATACATCAGCATTATTTCAAGATTCCGGTATCTGTGTTAAATATGAAAGTGATTTACTTTCATATTAAATCACCACTGTAATAACCTGTGAGTACACGCGCTAAAAATCCGAACGTCAATACACGCGCGATGAAAAAAATTCTCACACCTGGTTTTGCTTTGTATTTCGTTCTGCTTGAAGAGTTGTATAATATTTTTAAGATACATTAAGTTGACTTATGTATTTAAAAGATATTTAAAGTAATTTTAGCAATTTTTTTTCCAAATGGTTGCAGTTCGAACCCCTGATTTGAATTTTTTTTTATTTTCCAAAATTTGTTCATCGTAAGCCATAGTGACATAAGTTTTTAGGGCAATTCACAGTATATCTTATAATCAAGAATATTATGTAATTATATTTGTTTAGGTACTTCTAAAAGCTAAAAACAGAAACGATAAAAATATAAATGTACTTAGATTATACCAGGAGGTAAGTAGGTAGGTAGGTACCCATTATAGTAGGTGGAGAAAGATTACAAAGAATACTAATTATTTTAGTATCTAGCAAAAAAAGTGTAGGAAGGTACCTAATTACCTAATATTATTACAAAGAAATTTAATTAAAGTTAGTTAAAAGTTTATATTTTGTTAGTTAAAAATCATTATAATAATTATTATAACAATAGTGAACAATCACGAATTTGGTAGATAAACACACTAATTTTCTTTAAAAAAATATATTTCTTTATATAAAACAATTGTCATTATTATATTAATTAATTATTAAAACTAATTATTATAAATAATTAATTAAATTAAACTAAATAGTTAGTAACAGAAAAAAAAACTCGAACAAAAAAAAGTTACGTCTGTACACGCGCGATGAAAAAAAATCTCACATTTCAGACCGATCTGAACTTTTCGCCACGTCACGGGCAACAGAAATTGAAAATAGCTCAAGGGACTGTGGATACATCTAGATAAACATATTATCAACAGCTACTCCAGGTCCCTACAGGTTAGGACCAATATCGATCAAGTTCTAGCGTTTTTGCCGAGCGTGTGAGAATTTTTCCCTATGTGCGAGTACTCACGGGTTAAATTTAAATTTTAAAGACCCAAAATTTCTTATTTTAGCACTTTCTTGTCCAAAATTTCGAATTTCTTTTACAAATCAGATCTAAAAAATAATCAATTAATTTTTACAAAAATTAAATACATAATTACAAAACTTTTTCAACACCAGCGGTAAGAAGTTAGAGGTCAGGCGCGTAGATTTTCTTTTTCGCTTTGATGAATATCAAATGTTAATGAAGTTATGTTCATGAATATCTTCAATGCGTCTCCTATTAGAGTGAACAAAATTTTGTCGAAATCCGTTCAGTTGAAATGAGTGTGAGTACCTAGTTTAACTTAAAACTAAAAATATCTCTCTCTCTCTCTCTTGTTCATAGATCAGCATTATTTCAAGATTCCGGTATCTAAATCACATTATGTACCACGACTGTAATAAATTCAAATTTTAACCCGTTTCAAGACCCAAAAATTCTTATTCTAGCACTTTCTTGTACGAAATTTTGAATTTCTTGTACAAATCAAAACTCAAAAATAATCAATTTCTTAAATTTTACAAAAACAAAATATCTTTAAAATTTAATTATGCATATAATTATTACAAAACTTTATCAACACCAGCGGTAAGAAGTTAGAGGTCAGGCGCGTAGACTTTCTCCAAGATTCGCCAGTTCGAGTTGATGAATATCAAATGTTAATGAAGTTATGTTCATGAATATCTTCAATGCGTCTCCTATTGGTGTACAAATTTTTGTCAAAATCCGTTTAGTTGAAATCAGTGCGAGTCCCAAGTTTTACTTGAAACTACATAAAAATATTTCTGTGACAAAATAATGGCCGCATTTTTGACACGGAAGTTTCGCATGTTTATAGTCATCGTCTCTCTATGAAAGGGTTAATACAATGTCGTCATGCTCTCAATAGCATGTTCTCTATTTTTTTTTTTTTTTTTTTTTTTTTTTAAATTTATTTAAGTGTGTCAACATTTTATTTGATGTTATATACACTGTATAAAAAATTACATTTTTAATCCAGTTTTAGTTAGGAAATTGATTATTGAAATTTCATTTTCACTTAAAGGGCATGGTATGAGATTATTTGGGTCTCTTGACGTTAGGTATTTATTACAATCTCTTAGGATGTGTTTGATGGTAAGTCTACATGAACACTTGTCACATTCTGGGGGATTTTCTTTTTTCATTAGATAACAATGAGTTAGGTTGGTATGACCAATCCGAAGGCGGGTAATGGACACTTGTTCATGCCTGTTCATATTGAAGGGTAATTGCCATGGTTTATTTTCAAGTTTGATTTCGCGAAGTTTGTTATCGGTCAGATTGAACCAATCATTATTCCAGATAGAAATAATTTTTTTCCGTAGAAAAGCTTTGAGGTCATGGAGCGAAATTTTATTTATTAGGGGAGTGTTATTGGTTAAAGCTTCTTTGGCAAGACAATCTGCAGCCTCATTCCCAGGTATACCTACATGAGATGGGACCCATAGAAAATCTAGCAGGAAGTTATTAATGTTATCATTAACCATTTTCCTAATCTCGTGAGCTATAGGATTTGTAGAAAATATATTTTGTATGGACTGGAGTGAACTCAGAGAATCAGAACAAAGTAGAAATTTTGGAGAGTGAGTATTTGTTTGGGAATAGGAAGAGGAAGAAGAAGAAACTACGAAGTAAATAGCATAAGAATGGCTGTGAGCTCAGCATTGCTGATACATGAGAGGGGACTTAGCTTAGTGCTGAATTTGATGTTTTCAGAACAGAATGCAGCTGAGACACTAGTTTCATTTTTAGATGCATCAGTAAAAATTAACTTATGGGCTGGGAATTTTTTTAAGGTATCATAATATGAATGTAACATCTCTTGAGGGAAAGAGTTTAGCTTGCTATGTTTCCTCAGATCATAGTGGACCACAGGTTTTGAGTCTCGCCAAGGAGCGGAGAGGGGAGGAGGGGTTATGAGAGAATTCAAGTCGACATTGTATTTTTCCAGGAATTTTTTCCTCGAATTCTAAGAGGCTGCGCTGATTGGTTCCTTTGACGTGTAAACATTTAAAGAAGGCGTGTCTTTAATAAGGCGAAATGCAGGTGATTCGGGTCTCTCTGGATATTTAAAATATAATTGCAACATAGGATCTGGCGTCGAAATGAGAGAGGAGGTTCGCCGGCCTCAGACAAAATGCTTTTGATGGGAGAACTTTTGAAAGCTCCCAGGGCCAAACGAACACCTTGATGATGGACGGTATCTAGTATTTTCAAAGATGATTCTGAAGCTGAGCTGTAAACAACAGAAGCGTAGTCAAGCTTAGACCTAATAAAGCTACGATAAAGTTGTAGAAGAGTTTTGTAGTCTGCACCCCATTTAATATTACAGAAAATTTTCATTAGGTTAATACGTTTTAAACAGATTGATTTGAGTTGAATCAGGTGAAACTTGAAGGTCAATTTTTTATCAAAGTTGAGTCCAAGGAGTTTAATATTATCAACAAAAGTTAATGGATGATTGGATATCGATAAGGAAGGGTGATCGTGGACTTTTCTTTTTTTACAAAAATGAATTGCCTGACACTTATGTGGAGCGAAAGCAAAACCAGAAGTATTAGTCCAATCAGCCAGGCTATCTAGAGAAGACTGAATGCATGATTCAATTTCACTGATGTACTTGGAACGCATGAATAGAGTACAGTCATCAGCAAAAATACAACTTTTAACTTTAGTATGGACATTTGAAGTAATATCATTAATTGCAACGAGAAAAAAGTGTACAACTAATTGATAGGCCTTGGCTAATACCATTCTCTTGTCGCTTAGACTTAGAAAGTACTGAGCCTAGTCGAACTCGGAAAATTCTATCTTGGTGAAGATTTTGTATAAAAAACATTAGGTTTCCTTTGAGGTTTATGTCTTGAAGAATTTTCAGTACCCTGTAGATCCAGGTAGTTTCGTATGCACGAAGGATATCTAGACTGACTGCAATACAATGTTCCTGATTAGCGAATGCATACAATATTTCATTTTCCAGGTGTACTAAGGAATCGTTAGTGCTGTGCTGCTTACGGAAGCCACATTGGTTTTTATTGAAAAATTTTTACTATACAGCGTGAAATAGAGACGGTCATTCACGATTTTTTCCAATATTTTGAATAAACATGAAGCTAAAGTGATCGGTCTATAGCTTTCAGGAGACTCAAGGTTTTTATTGGGTTTAGGAATCGGAGACAAAATAAATTCCTTCCATTTCAATGGAATTTCTCCTGAGTACCATATTCTATTATATATTTTATTAAGTATCAATAATGATGACTTAGGTAATTTTTTAAGCATAGGATATGATATTCCATCCATACCAGGAGATGAATTTTTCCGATTTTGCAGTACACGTTCAATTTCTTTCATTGTAATAGGAGAATTATAGGAATCGGAGTTATTTTTTGGAAATGTAAAAGGTAGTCTTTCTGTTTCTTCTTTGTGTGACAGAAAAAGTTCACTGTGCTGGGAGAGATCCGAGTTGGTGTGAAACTTATCTACCAGGATGTCAGCTATTTGTTTATTGTCTGTAATAACATCTGAGCCAATAGATAGAGAAGGAATACCAAACTGCTCTGATTTCTTCCCAAGAATTTTTTTTGCTTTGGACCAGGCTTCTTTACTGGAAGAGTTGAAATTGATTGACCCAATAAATTTTTTCCATGACTCTTTTTTAGCTGACCAAACAGCTTTTCTACTTAAAGCGCGAGCTTTCTTGAAAAGAATAAAATCATCCAGATGCATTGTTCTCTTGTATTTTCTGAAGTATTTATTTTTCTCTTTGATAGTTTTGTAGCAATCCTCATTCCACCATGCAACACGTTGTTTCATATTCTGGGGGTTGGAACGAGGGACATTGTTTTCACATGCAGAAATAATATCAGCGGTGAACTCTTCTATAGCTAGGCTGGTATCTGGGTTCAGGATCGTATCCCGGTGTTTCATATGAAGTTGGGAAGTAAAACCACCCCAATTAGCTCTGTCATAATGCCATTTAGAGGAGTTACTGTACACATTTTCTTCTTCTCGCTGGAGGGAATTCACAAAAATAGGGTAGTGATCTGAGTCATGTAGATATTTGTCAACACTCCATGAGAGATAAAGACCAATATCCGTGGAACATAGAGATAAATCAAGTGCAGAAGAAGAATTGTATGACATGCTTACATAAGTTTTACTACCATCATTTAGTAAATGTATATTTTTGTTTAAAAAACCACTTTTCAACTTCATTACCTCGCATATTTGTAGAGTCAGAACCCCACAACATGTTATGACTGTTAAAGTCACCAAGGATAATGAAAGGTGGGTGAAGTTGATTTGATAAGTCCTCTAGATCCATAGAGGAAAATCTCTTATCAGGAGGGATGTATACATTACAAATTTGTAACTTTTTAGGGGCATGAATTTCCACAACAATTACCTCAAAGTCTGATTGAATATTACATACTTTCGCTCTAATAGATTTATGGATCAGGGTCGCAACTCCACCACTAGCTGATCCGCATGAAGTGAGGTCACGATCCCTACGGAAAAAATTATAATTTCTGAGAGTCGGTTGATTTGAAATTTTTAAATTGGTTTCCTGAAAACAGGCAACTGAGGGGGATTTATCGTTTATAATTTTTTGTATGTAAGGAAGACGGCTAAAATAACCGTTTACATTCCACTGAATGAGTGAAAAATTGTTCATGTAGACTAACAGAGAAAAAATGTACAAGTGAACAGAAAGAAAATCCATCTTGAAGAAAGAACAATAAAATTTACAAAAAATTCAATAAACATAATAAGTAGAAGTAAAGAAAAAAAAAAAAATAATAATAAATAAATAATAAAGGTGTCATTTTAAATTACATATACATAACTATAGTGTTATGCAGCAATATTTTCAACATTTTTCAGCATCATTTTGTGTTCTGGAAAAACTGTTTTTAGAAGACGGGTAATCCTGGACTTCATGTTAGGAGGAGTGTCTGGGGAAGAATGGACGTGTTTGAGAATGTTCTTCAGGTTGGTGAGGGGAAGATCAGATTGAGCGACAATCTCCTGTTTCTTCTGGGCATTTCTAAGCTTACCCAAAAGATTGCAGAAATCATCTGCCGTCACAGAGGTTTCCTTGGTATCAATTATTATTTTTGATACCAAGGATTTAAAACCCTCAGAGAGTTCTGGATCCGCAGGGGGGGTGGAGGAGGTTTTAATTTTCTTTTCATGTTGAGTCTCTGGGGCGGGGCGGGTTCTCTTGTTGTTTTTAACAGTCTCAGGATTTTTGAGTTCGGGCAGGGCAGGAAACTCCTCAGTTGCGGACGTAGGGGTTGGTACTTGGGGTGTAGTGATGGCGGGCTCTCCCAGAGATTCTAAAGAAGAAGAGAGAGGGGAAGAGAATTTCGGAAAGAAATCATTCTGCGGGGTGTTTGGTTCTTCACAGATTTCCATCTCTGAGTTTTTATCACTGAACTGGCTGGGCGGGGGAGGAGGAAGAAGGGGACAAGAAGGGGAGATATTTTCATCCAAAGGTGGAGAAGAAGGGGAGATATTTTCTTCTAAAGGTGGAGAAGATGAATGATTGATTTTCTCCAATCTTTGTTGGACTGAATGAGCGGGAATCGATTCAGGACAGTTTTTGGAGACATGTCCCTCCTTTCCGCAGCTGAAACATCTTGGGGTGTCAAAGGATAAATATATTGTATGTGGGACGTTTCTACATATAACAGTTATGTTAGTAGGGATTTTTTCTTTGTCCTCTGTCCGAATCTGAACTTGTCGCTTGTAGGCTAGGATGTGCCGCAAGCGATAATCTCGCATACCATAATTTGTCAACTTTATGTCGGACATGAGACGAGCACTTTTTTTAAGCTCATTGACTAACAATTCGTTAGGAATATGGGGAGCCACATTATGCAGGTACAAAATGAGGCCTGGATCAATAAGTTTTCTTACCGGTAATATATGATCGTCTATAGTAACGGACTCATTTTTGGCAGCGAAATCATTCAATACACTTTGAGAAGAAAGATGCATGACTATTCTGGAACCATTTCTTCCTCCATATATTATTTGCTGAAAATCACCATCAAGGAGATTTCCAACAGCAATAAAATATTTATCAATTGAGATGGAATCTATACATGGGAGAAAGAAAGCACATTCGAGAGGGAGCATTAGGGAATCATTCGCTGGCTTGGATTGAGATTGAAGAGAAAAGGAAGAACTGAAGGATGATGGAGCTGCTGGCCTCTTGTGGGAAAAAGTAGAACCTCGGGAAAGAATGGAAGAGAATGAAGTCATAACGGAGAGAAAATTTCTTCTGAGTTCACGGAATAAAATAAAGTGAGTGGCTGAAATCTAGAAAAATTGCGAACGGGATCAATAAGTAATAATGGTAGAAATCATGTTATTATATGGATGGGAACAAAGGTAGAAATAGAAAACACTACTATCACAAGAAAAGAAGGGAAAAAGTTCATTGAAAAAAGGTAAAAAACTGTTTTAAAACGGAAAAATAGTCAATCAGACATGATTAAGCTCTTCTTTAAAATGACTATGGAAAATTAAACGTTCAAAACTTTAAATAATAACAGAAAAAATGTAAATAACACGGAGCGAGAAATTTGTGACTGCTCTAGTGAAGAGTAGGAAGAAGAATGTATTCTCTTATTAATTTTCAGCTTATAATGTTCATTCAAAATTGAATTACTTCGCCAGTGCGCCCGTGCTACAAAAGCTTTATGCAATGAAATCGCCGACTGAAGACAATATTAACAAAGTTCCCTTGAGTAAAGTGGTTGGACATCGAATATAATATTTGGGATAGGTAGGTATGGAATAGGTCAAGTGATTTTTAAGAGTGATGTGTATATTCCAGAAGGAATCCTAGCGAGGGCTAAAAGATTTTTGGGTGCCGACAAGTCGGTATTGTGCTATTTTCAGTGCGACTAAACAAGCAGCAGTTTTATATTTTTATGTATCTCGAACTTTAGATAAATTCAAGCTAAGTCCTATGTAATTTTGATTTTTTTTTTTTTTTTCATTTTCAATTCAAGCATTTTTTTTTCAAGCCTTATTCCTAAATGGTAATGCAATGTGCAGCACTCCATGCCTCGTACAATATCTAGTTATTTATTAGAATTAGAACCCATGCTGATTTCAGACTATTGTGCTGACATTTCATTCCATCCTGAATGACCTGAGTCTTCTTTTGTATAATTCATGTTTGAATGCAGAGCTTTATGATATCATTTTCCTTGCTTCCCCTCAGTGGCCGTTTCATAAAAGAGTAAGCGCTGAGCGAGGAAAACTTTTATGCACTGAAAAAAAAAACATTTTAAATGTTAATTCGTCGTAATTTTATATTTAAATTTGGAAAGTATAGAATGAAATATTTTTGTTTGAAAAAGTTCGAACGAAAAAGGTAGATATTTATTTTTGCCAGAACATGCCATGCTGTGGTCAAAAATTCACTTTTGTTATGAAAAAGGTTATGTCGGTCATGTATGAGCGCCGTTCATGTAAAATAATCAACAAAAATACTGGAGAAATTAATAGGTACGTGTTGTAAAAATTCAATGTAACGAATCGAAATAATTAAGTGTATTTTACTTTTACAGAATTTGTACATATTTTAATGTATTGAAATATGAGAAAAATATTGAAAAATTAAGGCAAAAAAAAACAATGAAACCACATCATAAACATTTACACACCCACAATTTTTTGAAATAATAGAAAAAATACTTCCATAATATTAGTACGCCTCCTCGTGGTTCACCCTGGGCAACGCATTGACATGCGGCTAGAGTACTGATGATTTTGGCGATCAAACAATCACTGTCATCAGATTTCTTGATCTAGTTTATTTCACATGTCTTCTCACTTTGAGATGTGTCATTAAGCCATACGATGAATAAATAAACTTCCATAATCATTGGAAGTATAGTAATTTTTCAACAGTGATGTTCTCTAAAATGTAGTCTGTAATTTTCTACCTTCAACTTTTTCAAAAATTACAGATCAACAAAGAAAGACACAAACACAAAGTGGAGAGTTGTGTGTCCAGCGGAGCGTACACATATTGCTATGTCCCCTGACAGAGTGAAAAGATCACATCAAATAGATTGAAAAGAGTTACGTACACATCAAGACCGTTTTCTGCATTGAACAGCTCAGCTCTATGCTCTTCACTTCCTGATAAAGTTCAACTCTTAGGCTAGAACCTTTATATCCCTTAATATTTAGGGGCGCATTATAAAAAACAGGAAGGATTAATGGATTATTAATAAGCAAGATCTTTTATTCCTCAAGCTGGAGTTTCAACCAATCACAGCACACTATAGCACGACTTGAGGGACAGTGTGGCTTTATAATTCGGTCCTTAATGTTGTCTTATATCAGGCCGGACCAAATATGTCTGAAAAATGTCACTCGCTTGAACACGTTCACAATAATCGTTAAAAAATAAGAACTTGTTAAATGGATTATAAGGCATTTTTCCAAGGATAATAAATATAATAATCTGAGCTCCTTTTTGGTGTTATAATTTTACTGACCAACCTAAGTGAGTGTCTCAATGTCATTTTTTTGTGAAGTGATCGATGTGAATGTAGTCACACCTTTATGTGATTTTGAAACAACCAAGCGGGGTATTGAATGAGAGATCAGTCTACAGAGCCCAGTAGTTGTATTGCGATCAAAATGATAAAAGCTATGCATCGTTTTTTGACAAGATACATTCTGCATTACCAGACTTGAGAAATACAATAATATAACGATAACGGTTACTACAACACCTAATTTATTATGATACAAAATCTAATCCAAAGTTGGTAGGTATCTGATGATTCCCCATCGGATGAAAGTGTCAAAAATATCCTATTTAGTCTGCTCCTTAAATTTTCTATTTATTCTCTTGTCAATTTAATCCTTCCGAATTATTAACTTATGTACGAGTACTTTAATGAAACTACATTCAAGACTCCTAGAACTTTCTGGGGATAAACAGTTTTTATTTCTCATGCGTAGTAGACATCTCAGATAGAATATTGAAATTCGTTTTAATTACATATCTTAAACATTACCTTCTTGCCCTAATTTGAACTTTTGAGGACTCTCCAATACAGATAAACAATACTACAGCAAGAGTTGAACAGCTAGTTAGGTGAATAAAACAACACCCTCATACTTGGAGGATTTTTTACCATTCAATGAATTTGGGTATAGCATTGTGTTGGGTACAGTATGAGTCTACGTTTAGTACTCTCGGACGACACATCGGTACTGAAGACCCCCCACGGTACGTGAGGAGCATGGTGCATGTCTTCATTTATTCCGTCGCCATAGACTGCCTCTAGTGACGTGGAAGTAATTCTATTATCATTTTATTCTATTCTAGTTACCTTCTTTATGTTCCGACCAGGGGGTTTCAATCTATGTCTTCTTACTTCCTTCCTCATCTAAGCACAAGTAGCCTCCATGCCTTGCAAAGATCATAGGTTCGATATTTATAGACAACAAAAAATTGTTAAGAAACGGTCATTCACCATAAAATTGCAGCAAATAGCAATTTCATTACTTAAAATAAACTTACTCATAAAATCAAGATAGAAAAGTAAATAATCACAAAAGAATACTAGCCAGCGTCGATGGCATGTTGAATACACCGGTTCCCTTCAGAACACCGAAGTTAAGCGACATCCAGCGAGGTTAAGACTTGGATGGGTGACCATTCAAATTCTAATTCTCGTGACGCTGGCTTTTCCCGGCCCCACTCAGGCTGGGTGAGGTCAATGTGAGTAGCAGGTTTGTGAGTTTCCTGCGAATGGAGGGTAAAACCCCCGTCGTGATATGACCATGGCAGTTAAAAGCGGCGTTAAACCCCACTTAAAAAAAAAAAAAAAAAAAAAAAAAAAAAAAACAAAAGAATACTTAATGAAGATCTATTCTATTTAGTAAATAAAGCATGAACCTTGAATATTGTCAAAGAGTAAATGTTGGAATTAAGACTGCTATATGAAGACTTCTTGTGAGTAAAAGACATTTAAAAAGACGAAAAAATAAACCGGTGTCAACATCACACAACTTTCC